>SJYV01006739.1:98574-157320 GCA_006410875.1 Neotragus pygmaeus
TTTTTTTTTTTTTTGCTTTCAAAACCAGATATTGTGACATGAAGATGGGATAAGCAAATTTCAAGAGACGACCATTATCCTTGAAAACTCAGTCACACTGAAGAGACAACTGAATAAACAGATTAATGCTGCACAGTGCAGAAACATTGTGATGAGGCTGAGACCACAGGCGGGGGGAGCAAGCAACTCTGGCCAGAGAGGCTAATTAAGTGTCCAGTGAGGCAACAGGATCTAACCAGGGTTTTGAACGATGCATGGAAGCTCTGCCTCAGAAGAAGAGGAAATAGGAGGCCCTCAAAGCCCAGAGAACCACACACGTCAAGACATGGGGGTGAAAAGAGAGGTCACGTTTGGAGAGCAGGACATAACTGAGAGACCAGGCCTCCATACCTCAGAGAGACAGCGTGCTCCCGAACCTCAGCCAGCGGTGGTTCTGAGGGTGGTGAACACCAGGAGCAACGTGTCTCTTCAGACGTCATGAGCCAGTGGGTAAGAACGAGATCCACGAGTAGGAACAGAGCAGCCCTCTCCAGCTCACTCCCCACTACTGAGGCAGGGCTTCTGGTCCCCAGCACGGCTGTCTCGTGAATCTGGCAGTCTCCATTCCTTGTTCTTCCACTCCCCTCAGATGTCCTGCCTTCAAGGTGATGGGGCGTCTCACTGCTACTCCTGTGCTAGAGGCCCACGAGGTTGCACCCCCATATATCATACTGTGT
This sequence comes from Neotragus pygmaeus, assembly GCA_006410875.1. Classification (NCBI taxonomy): domain Eukaryota; kingdom Metazoa; phylum Chordata; class Mammalia; order Artiodactyla; family Bovidae; genus Neotragus; species Neotragus pygmaeus. The sequence goes on from SJYV01006739.1 coordinate 99,291, forward strand.
GGGGCATGCTGAGTGCTGGGCCATCCAGGGGGCTGTGTGAGGCCCCTACCCTCTGGGCCCACAACACCCCCCAGGGGCCCACAGCACTCCGTGTGAATCCAGCCCATTTTAGCCTCACAGCTCCTTTCTCCAAAAGGCTGAGACCTAAACCTTGAGGCCTTGATGCGTGCCCACCACAAAATGACTTTCTGAAAGTTCTTCTCCATCAACCTCCCTCATTGAGTTACTCATTCAACTCATATGATGAAGGGGCAGGACACTGCAGTGTGGAGGAGCATGGGCTGCGTGTAAGTGTCTGGCTGGGAAGCTTGGGGGTGGAACCAGCCCCAGGTGCACAGGTGAGACGCGGCCAGGCCCTCCTGCGAAGGCACACTGAGAACAGAAACCCTACATTCTTATCACCCGCCCCACCGAACTGACAACACACGGCCTCGTTTCAGGTGCATAATTCTGTCTGCCTGAAACCTCCACAAAAACCATGAGTGGGCTAAGAGCAACTCTATACTCTGTTTACATGAGTAGTCTATAAATGTCACTTTCTCAGAATTACAGAATGAATCTCAGAAGAGTTATGAAACTCCTTTCAAACAGTATCCAGTAATTAAAAAAAAAAAAAAGACAAGCTACAGACTAATAAGGTTTCGTGTTCAAATTAGATAAAAATATTTTACATTCATTTTTACTTCCATATGTAATAAAAGCAAGAGTTTGTAAATAACAGAAGGATAACTTCTGGTGAGTCATTTTCCTTAAGGACACCTCCTTCCTTCCTATCTGGTCTGTGTCTGATTTGAGGTCGCCCAGGCCTTGTCAGTGAGGACCCCTTGTGGAGAACCGGGTATGAAGAAGCAGGGATTACAGCTCTGTAGGAGAAGGCAGTGGCACCCCACTCCAGTACTCTTGCCTGGAAAATCCCATGGGTGGAGGAGCCTGGTGGGCTGCAGTCCATGGGGTCGCTAAGAGTCGGACATGACTGAGCGACTCCCCTTTCACTATTCACTTTCATGCATTGGAGAAGGAAATGGCAACCCACTCCAGTGTTCTTGCCTGGAGAATCCCAGGTACGGGGGAGCCTGGTGGGCTGCTGTTTATGGGGTCGCACAGAGTCAGACATGACTGAAGCAACTTAGCAGCAGGAGCAGCAGCAGCATTCCTGGGCATCTGAGAACACTGCAGTGCTGGAGGGCCTGGGGTCTTCACATCCACTGAGCTCAGAGGAATTTGCAAGCACCTTGTGGATGCGCTGGTNCGCACAGAGTCAGACATGACTGAAGCAACTTAGCAGCAGGAGCAGCAGCAGCATTCCTGGGCATCTGAGAACACTGCAGTGCTGGAGGGCCTGGGGTCTTCACATCCACTGAGCTCAGAGGAATTTGCAAGCACCTTGTGGATGCGCTGGTTGGAGAGCACTGAAATAGGCCCCCATGACTGATGAGCCACAGTGTCCCTAAGCGCTAAGACTGCTATCACATAGATGGGAGAAACTTGCTGGAAGATGGAAACCTCCTGAGAGCCACACATATCATGCCAAGGTCAGAAGGAGGTTAGTCCTGCTGCAGCTCCCGCCTCTCCCCAGCCCTGGCCTGTGTCTGGGGTGTGCTGGGCTTGGGCCAGGCCAGCTGCCAGCTGAGCCTAACTGGTCCAAGACTGATGAACCCATGAGGGCGGCCAGGTTCAGGAACCTGGCCAGATCATCACTTAAAACTCCCCAGAGTTCTGACTGTCCTAAGCTTGGAATTCCTACCAAATCTTGACATCCCTCTCCTCCCCACTCATCACACACACACACACACACACACACACACACACACACCTGTGCTGTGTGTGCTTGGTCACTCAGTCGTGTCCCCTGCCTTGCATTTTATATTTCTCATGGTCCTTAGCCTCCGTCTCATCTGTGTACACCAGAGAAGGCGAAGGCATCCCACTCCAGTACTCTTGCCTGGAAAATCCCATGGATGGAGGAGCCTGGTGGGCTGCAGTCCATGGGGTCGCAAAGAGTCCGGCACGACTGAGTGACTTCACTTTCACTTTTCACTTTCATGCATTGGAGAAGGAAATGGCAACCCACTCCAGTGCTCTTGCCTGGAGAATCCCAGGAACGGGGGAGCCTGGTGAACTGCCATCTATGGGGTTGCACAGAGTCAGACACGACTGAAGCGACTTAGCAGCAGCAGCAGCAGCATCTGAGTATACACCCACCCACCCACACACACACACACACACACACACACACACACTCTGTGCTGTGTGTGCTTGGTCGCTCAGTCGTGTCCCCTGCCTTGCATTTTGTATTTCTCATGGTCTTTAGCCTCTGTCTTATCCATGTACCCACACTGCTCCCCTTGCCTGGAACAACCTCTTCTCCCTCACCTGGTGAGCACCCACTTAATCCTTTATGACTCAGTTCAGGCCCCATCACCTCTGCAGACAACCCCAGTCCCCATTGGCCTCCCCATGGCAGCTCCTACTGCAGCACGGGGCAAGGTAATGGAAGTGGACTCCTCAGAGGTCTGTTTGTGCCACAGAAATAAGCTCCAAGACCCAGAGACTCAGGACATCTTATTCATACTTGTGCCTCTTGCACCTGCCTCACAGCAGAGTCTCAATCAGGGCTGATCAAATAAACAAATGGACAACTGGTAGATTCAGAGAGAGCTCAAGACAGCTGGCCTAAATTAATCAGATTTCTAATCATTTTTAATTGGCTGCTAGTCACATGATTTACAGAAGAATTAGCCTAATTTAAGATGCAAAATTTCTGTTTCTTTTTTCTTTTCTTTTAAGATATGGGATCTTAGTTCCCTACCAGGGGTTGAACTGGTATCCCCTGAAGTGGAAACACTGGAAGTGCAGAGTCTTAACTACTGGACCACCAGGGAAGTCCCTTGCTTCAGTTTCTAATCAGTTAATTGATTAGATCAATCAGAACTGCAGGCCTCTTTTCATAGATAAAAATTTGGCAACATACTTTCCTCCCAAATCTCTCTCCATAAGTAGACTTATTTAAGGGGTTGATTTAAAATTTTAAAACCCAATGGATTATATTTTAATAAATAATATGACATATTTACTAAAAATATTTTAAAAATCAAATATTGTCTTCACATAATTCCTATGCACATAAGAACTCTACGTTTGTAATATTTTCATAACAATTCTCATAATCCCTGTTCTATTTTTTCTAAGTACTAGAAAGTAACTGGTAACATGGGTTATATGGCAAAGAGGGAGGAGGAGGGGTTATCTTACATACTCATGAATGAATTATATTCAATTCCTTCCTCCATTGTCTCTTCCTACTTCAGACCCAGGAAGAGTGAGGGGTGGGGGTGGGAGGGAGAGATGTCAGGATAGAGTTTCCATCGATATACATAGTATTGCAAACTAATAAATTACCCATGAATCTTCCCCTTCTCCCTTTCTTCTGACATTTCCTCAGTAGGATCAGTGATGATTTNGGGGGTGGGAGGGAGAGATGTCAGGATAGAGTTTCCATCGATATACATAGTATTGCAAACTAATAAATTACCCATGAATCTTCCCCTTCTCCCTTTCTTCTGACATTTCCTCAGTAGGATCAGTGATGATTTCGAAACAGGCTAGTCTCCCATTAGATCCAGGAGATGCTGACTCTGAATTCATAAGGGTCCAAGAGATGTGGGTGGAGCTGACCCAGTAGATCAGATGCAAATAAAAAGCAGATGCCTGCAAGGAGGATGTTTTAGCAGCCAAGACCAAAAGCAACCCCAAAGGAACAGAATACAAAGACGCTTGCTCTCCCAGTGACATATTACAGTCGGGGAGGGTCCTCACACCATTTCAGGAAGCCTTCACAGACCATTCAGGTTTAGGTCATTCCTCATTTGGCCCTGCAACCCTCCAGTCCACCCCGGATGTGGGAGAAAGCCAAAGATGGGCTGAGAGGGGCTGCAAACTACTATAATCTGCCAAGCAACTCTTTCTTTGATTGGTCTTTGTTACAGATCTCCCTGCCCCCGAATGAAGGGGAGACACCTAACCCACACCCAGGCATTCCAGTTGCTCAGTCATTGGAGAGAAGTTTACACACCCTTAAGCCACCTGGTCACCACTACTTGGTCTACAGTTTGCAATGAGGTCCCGGAATTTTCTTCAAAGGGATTAAAAAACAACAACAACAAAAAAAACCTGTCTACTCAAAGACCAGCTAGGAAACAAATAGCTTACCCTAGATTTTGTAAGAAGATCTCTACTTCTGTGCAATATAAAAGTAGCCTCAATCTACCTTGGAAATACACAGTCCGCCTACACATCCTCTTAAACCTTCCTCTGCCAAGAATATTACTAAGAAAAAGATGATAAGAATAAGTAAAACAGCAAGCTTCCTGGTCTCTCCACCACGTGGCCCCCAAAGTGAAAATGAACATGAAAATGCTTAACTTGTTCCTTATAATAGATCTGACAGTCAAGACTTCTGTTTTTAAAACCTTACTATTATTACATGTGAACTTGGAAGCTGAACATTTCTAATACTGATAGAACATTGTTATACCATAAAGGGAAGAAGTAGGTGAACAGGAGATTTGAACATGTTGGAGAAAAAATGATGGATAACTTTTATTCTCCCTATAATATTGTTATATGTAAATAGAAAGAGTCTTTCACATTTCGATTGTACAACGTTTCTCTTCATTCTCTTTCAGCCTATNGTCTTTCCCATTCTGTTGTTTTCCTCTATTTCTTTGCATTGATTGCTGTGGAAGGCTTTCTTATCTCTCCTTGCTGTATATGACCTTAGTGCTCTAAAGGAGTTTTAATAAAATGATCGTAAAAACCTGCATGGGTTCAAGAACTGAGAGCTAGAATTGGTCACGGAATAATTGACTAGCTGAAAATTGGGAAAAGAGTACAAGGCTGTATATCATCACCCTGCTTTTTTAACTTATATATAGAGTACAGAAAGTAAAATGCAAGGCTGGATGAATCACAAGCTGGAATCAAGATTGCCAGGAGAAATATCAAAAACCTCAGATATGCAGATGAATCAAAAACTTCAGATATGCAGATGATACCACTGTAATGGCAGAAGAGAAGAGAAACTAAAGAGCCTCTTGATGAATGTAAAAGAGGAGAGTAGAAAACGTGCCTTAAAACTCAAAATTAAAAAAAAAAACACTAAGATCATGGCATTCAGTCACATCACTTCGTGGCAAATGGAAGGGGAAAAAGTGAAAAAGTGACAGATTTTATTTTCTTGCGTTCTAAAATCACTGTGGATGTTGACTGCAGTCATGAAATTAAAAGACACTTGCTCCTTTAAAGAAAAGCTATGACAAATCTATACAGTGTANAGTCACATCACTTCGTGGCAAATGGAAGGGGAAAAAGTGAAAAAGTGACAGATTTTATTTTCTTGCGTTCTAAAATCACTGTGGATGTTGACTGCAGTCATGAAATTAAAAGACACTTGCTCCTTTAAAGAAAAGCTATGACAAATCTATACAGTGTATTAAAAAGCAGAGACATTACTTTGCCAACAAAAGTCCATCTAGTCAAAACTATGGTTTTTCCAGTAGTCATGTATGGATGTGAGAGTTGGACGCTAAAGAAGGCTAGATGCCGAAGAAGAAGAGATGCTTTCAAACTGTGGTGCTGGAGAAGACGCTTGAGAGTCCCTGGGACTACAAGATCAAACCAGTCAATGCTAAAGGAAATCAACCCTGAATATTCAGTGGAAAGACTGATGATGAAGCTGAAGACCCAATACTTTGGCCACAGGATGAGAAGAGCTGACTCACTGGAAAAGACCCTTATCCTGGGAAAGACAAGGGAAAAGAAGGGGATTGACAGAGGATTAGATGGATATATGGCATCATCAACTCAAAGGATATGAATCTGAGCAAACTTAGATTTGGAAGCCTGAGTTTGACATTTGGCATGCTGTAGTCCATGGGGTCATAAAGAGTTGGACACAACCTAGTGACTGAACAACAGCAACAACAAAGGTGATTATTGTTCAAATCGGCATTTAGCACTTCTAGAATAAATTGATCAAATGAAATATAATCAGAAAAGTCCCTTCCCCCAATTCAGATCACTAGTGATTTCGGTAATATTTGAGTGCATCACTCTACTTTACAGTTCTCAATATTAAGACCTAAAATACTCTCAAAAAGTCTTCCATAGTTATTAATTCCTTGACTGACCACCGAAATGGTCAAATGACCATTTGACCACTGAAATGACCACTGAAAACTCAAAATCAAATCCATGTATAATGTTGAATTGTCAAAAGAGGTCATTAAAAAAGAAAACAAAAATAATAAAAGTAAATCTCTGTCAATTTTTGGTAAAACAGTGAAATATTCCATACAAATAGACTACATACAAGGCAAAAGATACTATACTCTAAGATAATTGTAGATTAAAATTCTAAATTTTCCCTTTCTTATTTTCAGAAAGGAAATCAAATAACATAAACCATATGTTTTTTTTTTTTCTATAACTTCTACCTTAGTTATGGCTACAAGGACAAGAATGTGTATTTAAAAATGTGTGTAAAAGGAAATATTCATTAGCACAAGCTAGCATATCCTAATAGCAGTCTTCTGTGATATTAAATGTTCCTCTTATTCATATTAAAATATAGCAGTTTAATTTTTTAAATATATGAAATATCAAATATTAAAATATGAAAACTAATTGTATGGTATGTCTAGTTACATTGCAAACAAACATAAAAAACTATTTGAAAAAATCTACATATAATGTTCACTTTTTTAACAAAATAAACCACGTCAAATTTCACTCTAATTCATTGAAAACATAAACAGCTCATTGAATTTCTTAACTTTAATTTAGCAATCAGATTACATATCACACTCTCTGAAAAAAATTAGATAATAATTCCTGATGTAACTTGACCATATGTTAAGAGTAAAGTAATGTCTCTGGAATCACAAAAGTGATTTATTTTGTTAAGGTTCTCATCCCTCTTTCTCAAGCTCAATACCTTCCTTCTTCCTTTTCAGGCTCAGTATTTTATTAGCATCTCTGGCTATGTGAGTCCCCCTAGCACAAATCATGGATTTTTATAAATTTTAATAGAATAAATCATAATTAAATAGAACCAGTAGCTCAAATAGGAATTTCAAAAGTGAAAACAGAAGAATACTATGAGTATTATATAATACTTGTAAACTTAAAAACACAAATATTATTTATTTGACCACATCTTTTACAAACAGATAGTATATTTTGCCTTATTTTAAATCATGGATTTCCTTAGTCCATTATGATTTTTCATAAACAATATGACTTTATATCTAAGGTATTTCTTGAAGAAATCACACATCACAATACTGTTGCATTTAAAATATGCCCTTATAAAACTGATTCTGATCATTAATCTCTGTTCTAGATTGATTTGTGTACTTTTTTTTAACATAGGCTGGACTATATTTGAAATAAGTTTATCAATAAAAAACAGACTATCTCAAGCCCTGACCTAGTCCTGCACTCATTTCTTGCTTCCACTGAGCACTATTCTAGGACATGGCTGGCTGTTCCCACTCTGTTTAGCTCCAGTGAGTCAGGAAATGAAGAATGATCACAACACGGAAAACTGTAATGGTGAGCTGGAGCTAATCACTCAAAGGAGATACTTGAATTCTTTGGCTACACTTTCAGTAAGACCTCTTGGATGAATGGAGTTATTCAATAACTCTGTCTATCAATGGCATTGACACCCAAGATGGTAGAGAGACAGCTTGCATCTGCTTAACCCATCTTGCTTTCAAAATATACTATGTACAATTTGGACCACAACAAGTGCCAAATCTGCTCTTTCTGAAATGTCTGCTCAATGACTTCCCATTCGACATCTCCACAACAGGGGCCTCCCCCTTGGATATCAGATACCAAATTAGACTTGAGCCGTATTTTCCTGTCTCTTTTTAGATCTAGTTTCAGAATCTTGGTGTCCTCTGCAGACTCTCTCACCTATGTTTTATATCTATTGTACCAGCATGTACAAAGAGGTGTATTTTAATTCCCTTCTGGGAGCAAACTACTAAATTTATAAATACCAATTATTTATTAACTAATTTTTAAACTATCAAAATATTTCTCCTTGAGATAAATTATTGTTTTTAACATGGAAGTTTAATGCAATAAATGTTTAATATCACTGACATATATTTATTTATACCTCATCTTGTTGCAAGAAAGAATTTGAGACACAGTCAGTCAGAACTGTACCTAGCATTGATATTACTTGACTAATAGTGAAACTAGTATCATATATACTACAACTCAGTATTTTTATGAACTAACAAAGGGTTAGGAATATTCTTTTCCATCTTTGTTAGTCTATTAGCTACATGTTTTGATTAATGTGGATTTAGTCTGATGATACAACACTGTCCAGAATCCGGTAGCACTAATGCAAAATGATGTAATTTAATACACAAAATACTCTAATCACCATCGGTTCACTGTTGTAGAATAACTGCAATGGAGAACAATTGCATATCAAACCTTTATTTTCATTGTCTCACATACTGAAAATTTAGGGAAATCATTCTGATTTAGTTATATTTTACTCTATCTTCTCTGGTATATTAGGTGTTTTCTATTTTTCTACATTTATCATGTGAAATGTTGGAATGTAAAAGAAAACTCAATATGAGTTGTATTCAGCAAAAATGGAATAGTTGAGCATTACTGTGCTGAACTTAGCTGAGGTATGCGTGCTTGTGCATGCTGTCACTTCAGTTGTATCGGACTCTTTTCGACCTTATGAACTATAGCCTGCCAGACTCCTCTGTCCATGAGATTTTTCAGGCAAGGATACTAGAATGAGTTGCCATGTCCTCCAGGGGATCTTCCTGACCCAGGGATTAAACTCTTGTCACTTACATCTCCTGCACTGCAGGTGAGTTCTAAAGAACTCGCCACTAGTGCCACCTGGGAAACCTCCTATGAAAAGGAAATATATTAATATTGTAAGTATCCTCAGTAGAGCAGAAGGCTCCATAGATTATATATCTTTCATTACAGTTCATCTTACAAGATGTTCAATGCTGTCTCCACTTTTGCACTATGTAAATATTTTTTGATGGCATCAAGTCATTTATATCTGCTTTCCCCAAAATATGAAGTAATCATTGAACTATTATTTTTATATTTAATATGATAAATTATGTTTTTTAAGCAGAATGAGTGTATATTAATGTTTATACTGTAAAATATTTAAAATGCTATATCAAAATAAACAAAACCCAGTTCAAAACTTTTCTCTCAATTTCAGATATCTCTATGGACAATGATACTTCGGAATAATGACACTTAAATTGATGCACTTATCTTTAGAGGAAAACTGGCAAGAAAATAAGGATTCATGCTCTTTCTTTCTCACATTGTTAGCTATTTTTATGGGTTAAGATATTTTTTTCCTCTATTCTACTGTAATAATATTTCAGGAAGTGGTCTTTGAACCACTTGCCAACCCTGCTTTCAAACTCAGAGCCAGAAGAAATATTTCCCTACAAGCTCATTATGGTACCTTTTNATGAGATGGCTGGATGGCATTACCGACTCAATGGATATGAGTTTAAGTGAACTCCAGGAGTTGGTGATGGACAGGGAGGCCTGACGTGCTGTGATTCATGGGGTCGCAAAGAGTCGGACACAACTGAGCAACTGAACTCTACTGAATTCTCAAATGTCATAGGCTGAGGCCTAACTACCCAGAATGCCTAAGTGTATAGGATAATGACACAAAATCCTTTAGGTAGAACTGAGTTATCATTAGAGGCTTAAGTTTTCCACATTTTAACGGAACTACCTTTTCAACATTCTCACATTTTATTATATTAGAATTCAATGAGGTTGAGATTAAATTTTTGGCAATGGTTTCTCTGATTTTATACATTTTCTGGGATCCACTTTAAAAAAAATTAGTTCTCAAAGTTCCCTCAAAAATGGTAATGTACATAATTTCCATATTTAGGATATTTTAATGTGTGGGTTTTTTTGTAGGGATAACAAGTAATTTTATAAATGTAACTTTTGCATCCTCAGCTAAAGTAAAAATGTCCTCAGGTAAGATGTGCCTCCAAAAAAGTTTTTATATATAGGTAAGTTGATGGGCAATTGAATCTTCTCTACTAACTGTATNTAATTTTATAAATGTAACTTTTGCATCCTCAGCTAAAGTAAAAATGTCCTCAGGTAAGATGTGCCTCCAAAAAAGTTTTTATATATAGGTAAGTTGATGGGCAATTGAATCTTCTCTACTAACTGTATGGTTTAAAGAAATATTTCTATGAATAAAAATATACTTGAAATATGAGATTTATAAATACAAAAATTAAGATATAATTATGCCTCTCAGTGACTTATGGTTTTTAACTATTATAGTAACAAAAACAGCAGGCATGAAAAGTAACAATGTTATCAACTTGAATTTTTTAAAGAACTACCAGAACCAAAAATTAAATACAATGCATTATTGAAAATAATATTGGGACATTTTTAAATTATACATCATCCAATTATCTTCAGCATGATAGTTATCTTCATCATCAATAATCTCAGATAGACTTTGACTGAATCACCTTTGTTGGCAATGTAAAAGAATATTTTTAATTGCTATGGCTAAGAATCTCAACTTGTATTTCTTCTCAGACTTTACCTTTTGAGCGACTTAAAAATATAGAAATTTAGGAATTGTTTTTAGTATCAAAAGAGAAGGTAATTCTCTTAGGTCCATTTCCTGGGATTGTATTCTATAGTAGCTTAGCAGATAAAATNCAACTTGTATTTCTTCTCAGACTTTACCTTTTGAGCGACTTAAAAATATAGAAATTTAGGAATTGTTTTTAGTATCAAAAGAGAAGGTAATTCTCTTAGGTCCATTTCCTGGGATTGTATTCTATAGTAGCTTAGCAGATAGAATTAAAAAAAAAAAAAAGCGTGATGTTTTCTGTGGTAGTATCAACAGGAAATTAAAAACAAAAGCAAAAAACAGTTTTTGCTTCCTTTGTGCTTCTATTCAAATGTGTTTGAATACTGACACTTTGAACAGATCTGTGTACCCTAAACACCATTCTGTTTTTTGGCCCTTAAAGGATAGTTTAGCTAGAGATTAAAAGGATAAGATTTGTCCAACTTTCATGTTTTGAGGAAAGTATAATAGTCTTAAAATTAGTTCAGATTTCCCCTGGTGCACATGGTTTCATGATTATTTCTAACTGGTATTCTCTGGCTCTACAGAATTCCTGTGCTTTAGTCTTTGTCCTTCAAAATCCCATTACCTCTGTCTTGATGTTGACTATAGATAAAAAAAATACCCCCTTTCCATGATTTTTATTAAGCATTTCTCCAAGTTCTTTTTATTAACAGGTATTACTTTACTTAAGGTTTTATATCCTAGAAGTGTAGACAAGTTTAACATTAATTATTTATATTTTCAAAAGTGCCATGTTTTTTAAATACTTTTCCTTCCCCAAGTACTTTTGTCTTTAGCTGATATATAGACATAGAATAAAGCAAATATTAAGTTAAAGATTTTTTGGACCTAAGAAATTTTTTAAAGTTATACTTCTTTCCCTAAATGATTGCTTTTGTTGGTGTAAATGACTTCCCTAAAAAAATATTTTTAAAGAAATGGGATGTCTTGATATAACAGTTCAGGCAAGAAAATATTCATCAGTTTATTTGACCCCAAAATTTCTTATTTGAGAATATCATATGAACTACTCCAGAATTAATTGGTCTTGTGTCAGTAAAATGCAGCTGATCAGACATTACAAAATATATGCTAAGAGAACTAGTATATGTCCTAAATAGCCTGCTAGATAATAGTATGGAAATGGATGCTTCTAAGGAACATAAAGTGTGAAAAGTGAAAGTGTTAGTTGCTAAGTTGTGTTCAACTCTCAGTGACCCCACTGGCTACTGTAGTCCACCAGGCTCCTCTGTCCATGGAATTCTCCAGGCAAGAATACTGGAGTGGGTTGCCATTCCCTTCTCCAGGGGATCTTCCCAATTAGGGGTCAAATATAAAAAGAACATTAAAACTAAGGAAAAATTTTTTTTATTCAAGTATTTTTAACTTAGCAGCTAGACCTTCAAATGGAGAAGGCAATGGCACCAACTCCAGTACTCTTGCCTGAAAAATCCCATGGATGGAGGAGACTGGTGGGCTGCAATCCATGGGGTCGTGAAGTTGGACACAACTGAATGATTTCACCTTCACTTTTCACTTTTCACTCTCATGCATTGGAGAAGGAAATGGCACCCCACTCCAGTGTTCTTGCCTGGAGAATCCCAGGGATGGGGGAGCCTGGTGAGCTGCAGACTCTGGGGTCGCACAGAGTCAGACACTACTGAAGTGACTCAGCAGCAGCAGCAGCAGCAGCAGACCTTCAAAAATTAATTAAAAGCCTTTAGTACAGAATAGGTATATTAGAATAGCTATTCAGATTTTACTGAATAGATTTTGCTGATACTGAAGCAACAATCTCTGAAGTAACAATTCACTGTACTTAACTGTGGCATGTAGACAACTTTGGCTCCATCTTCAGACAAGATATTTTCAATTATTTTGTTGACTGACCCACAAAATGGTGCCAATCTGCAATTCTGTAATATTAATAACATTTTTTGTAGATATTTTTCTCTAAGCAAACAAAAGCTGAGTCAATTCAATGGGTCACCTGTTAATTGGCTAGAAGAAAACAGGTTATTCTTTTTCAGACAACATGTGTCTTTGTGTTATAACTACCATTTGATTCAAATATTTTGACTTGTTTCATTTTCTTAAATCCAAAATTAATGGATACAGTATGGTGACTGCATTATTTATTTGATAAGTGAGAGCTAAAAGTGCTTAGTCACTCAGTTGTGCCTGACTCTTTGTGACCCCAAGGACTATAATCTGCCAGGCTCCTCTGTCCATTGGATTTCCAAGCAAGAATACTGGAATGGGTTGTCATTCTCTTCTCCAGGGCATCTTCCTAACCCAGGGATCGAACCTGGGTCTCTGGCACTGCAGGCAGATTCCTTACCATCTGAGCTAGCCAGGAAGCAGATATTAAAATTTCTCATCACAAGAAAAGAAACTGTAATTATGTGTGGTAAGGATTATTAACTAGACTTACTGTGATTATTTTGCAATACAGACAAATATCAAATCATTTTGTTGTATACTTGGAACTTACATATTGTCAACTATTGCTAAAAAAAAAAAAAAAAAAAAAAAGCAAATGGGAGAGGTTTCTGTCAAGATGTTGGAGTAAGAACCACCAGAAATCTGTCTCCTAAAGACAACAACCACATAAGTGGAATCTGTCTGATAAAACTTTTCTGAAAGGCTTACAGAGGTGTGCTTAGATGGTAAATTGAAGGTAATTTTGGTCCATTTCAGCTTTAAGTTCAGTGCAGCTACCTCACCCTCCAGTCCCATGAAAGGCAGTATGAATGTACTCCTGAGGCAGGCTTCACACAGCTTCTAAGAACCATTTGGGCAAATATTGGGGATCTGAATTCTGATAGTTGACTGCTGCCTCTGATCACAAAGGTGCAGACAGAGGTGGCAGTAGTGCTCCGCTGGTGTTTAAGTCCCTGCTCCTCCAAATGAATGGACTTCCAGGAAAGTCAAAAGCTGGTACCCATTTCCCTTGCTGTTTCATTTTTTTCTTTGTCCCCTTTTGGGAGAAAAATATTAAAGATTAGTACATTCAGAATAAACTTCATACATGGGAAAATTAGAAAGTTACCATGCATGTCCTCAGAAAGGCACAAGCTTAGAAAAAGACTGAGAATACCTTAAGTTTGCCCCTCAGGGTGATCCTTGCACAGAGACCCTACAATAATCAAAATAAAACAAAAACAAACAAGAGCAAATTTTGAAGAACAGGAAAAATCATAGAGACAGGGAAAGTAGAATGGTGGTTTCCAAGAATGAGTGGAGAGGATAGAGAAGTTATTGTTTAGTACAGAGCATCAGTTTTGTAAGACAAAAAAATTCTGGAGGTGGGTGGTGGTGTCTGCTGCACAACGTTATGAATACACTTAATGTCACTGAACTGTACACTTTTGCATGATTAAGGAGGTACATTTTTGTTATACATTACTTTACCACAATAGATATTGAAAAAAATACTAATGGGCTGGTGAAGAAAGGCATTTGGAGTCAAATAATATTAACTGTGGATCTATGTTCATGTGTTTTAGAAATCTTAGATTTTATTCTGCTTTCTCAAAAGCCCTCAAAAACTTTATATCCTAAAGGAGATCAGTCTTGAGTGTTCATTGAAAGGACTGATGTTGAAGCTGAAGTTCCAGTAATTTGACCACCTGATGTGAAGAAATGACTCATTTGTAAAGACCTTGATGTTGGGAAAGATTGAAGGCAAGCAGAGAAGGGGACGACAGAGGATGAGATGGTTGGATGGCATCACTGACTCAGTGAACATTTCAACTAATGGCCAAGTAAAACTCAAGGGCAAATGTGGTCCAAATGCTATCTTTTATTGACAAAAGTGAGAATAAATGTGATAATATTTATTTAATGATATAGATGATTGATTTTTAAAAATCATGGTCTTTGATATTTTCTTATATCACTTTACCAATTGTTAGTGAGTGAGTGAAAGTCGTGTCCAACTCTTTGCAACCCCATGGACTATACATGGAATTCTCTAGGCCAGAATACTGGAGTGGGGTAGCCTTTCCTTTCTCTGGGGGATCTTCCCAAACCAGGGATTGAACCCAGGTCTCCTGCATTGTAGGCAGATTCCTTATCAGCTGAGCCAGAAGGGAAACCCTTACCAATTGATAGGTTAAATCCAAATAGGAGAAACACATAAAAAATACAGATGACTGTCGTATAAACTGATATTCACCACATACAGCTGTCACATCAAAGTCAATAAAAAGTACTAAAGTAGAAATAACAGAGATGGAGCTCTAATGACAGAAATCTGAAAAAAAATTGTGAACTATGTCACATGGATTACCTAAAATAATTTTATTAATATGACAATGATACTTTATTTGCAATAATAATTATATTTTTAATTTTTCAGTAAAACNTTTTTTTTTTTTCTTTTAATTAGTTCTTTTTCTTAGGTGTTATAATGGCATTGTTATTATATAGAAGGGTGTCTTTGTTCTTTTTGTTTGTTTGTTTGTTTGACTGTGCTGTATCTTAGTTGCAGCATGCAGTATCTTGCAACCCTGAACATACTTGATCTTGTCTCATCATTTTGCCAATTCTTAAAACACGAAGTCCACTTAGCATTCATTAACTCCATCCACATCCACCCCTTCTCTTCCAGGGAGCACATAAGATGTAACATTACCACAACTGGAGGGAATCTGTGTGGTTCCTGGCCACTGTTACTCCTCCACGGTAGCATCTATTCACAGAGAAGGAAATNTTAGCATTCATTAACTCCATCCACATCCACCCCTTCTTTTCCAGGGAGCACATAAGATGTAACATTACCACAACTGGAGGGAATCTGTGTGGTTCCTGGCCACTGTTACTCCTCCACGGTAGCATCTATTCACAGAGAAGGAAATGGCAACCCACTCCAGTATTCTTGCCAGAAGAATTCCATGGACAGAGGAGCCTGGAGGGCTATCGTCCATGGGGTCGCAAAGAGTCAGACATGGCTGAGCGACTAAGCAGAGCAGAGCATCTACCCAGTCATCTGAGTCATTCAACTCCCTGTTCACATGATTTGTACAGTTACTAAATCATTTCATAAGCATTGCTCTCACTGGTTTCAATTCTGAGTAACTTTTTCCCTTTCCTTAGACTCTCCTTTTCTCCCTAGTCCATGGATTTTTTTTTTTTTTTTTTTAAGCTTAGAGGAAAGAAAATTCTCAAACTTTTAGATTCTCATACAACTTTCTCTTACACTTGGACTGTCAGTTTAAAATCAAAAGGCAAGATGCTTTATGCTCTGGCTTCAGCATGAGCCGTGATGACTCCTGTGGCAGCTCACTAGGAACAGTTCTATGGGGAAAGAGAGTGTGGTAAGTTGAAGGTGGCATGAAATTCTAATACCTGACACTGTCACTCTGCAATTTACCCAAGAAATGTTTTAAAAGAATTCTTAAATTTTCAGCTCATATTCATTAATTTATTAATTTAATTTCTGTTTTTTGAACACTGACTATTTTATATTTATGGCTCAGTGGTAAAGAACCCACCTGCCAATGCAGGAAATGCAGGTTTGATAACTGAGTCAGGAAGATTCCCTGGAGAAGGAAATGGCAACCCACTCCAGTATTCTTGCCTGGGAAATCCATGGACAGAGGAGCCTGGGAGGCTATGGTCCCTAAGGTCTCAAAGAGTCAGACAGGACTTAGTGATAGAGGACAATATAGTGCTAATAAGCATATTTAAATAGAGTCTTGGAGAAAACATACAAGGATTCTGCCTTAATAGAATTTACAATGTAGTGGGGAGAGGGACTCTAAATTAAGTTTTTTTAAAAAAGGAATATAAAGTGAATAAACAGAAAAAGGAGAAAAGTAAAATATGACATGAAGAAATAAACAGACTGAAGGGTAACCCTGTTGCTCATATGTTTTAAGATTACTCTAAATATAAAGTAATGTCAGGTTCCCCTGCTCTCTGATTTCCCTGTAACTCCACATCCATCTCAGACAGCCCTTGGCTTCTTAGTTCCAGCTTACACAGGCAGGTTTGGTCAGTTCACCACTAATTTGCTCTCCCTTCATCCTGCGAGTTTTGTTTGCTCTGTGAAAACTTCTCAAACTTCTCCAGTTCAGGCAGAGTTCTCCATTCTTTGAAATAAAATATGTGCTCTCTCTGCATCTGTGTGATGTTTAAGGGAAAACCTTGTAAGGCCCCTCCTTGTAAGGTTCCTCTATTGTCTCATCTCACTGATTAACCTTTCTATAAACTCTTTTATCAGAGAGGAACTAAGTTAGGAACTTTATAGTTTTATTTGTTAGTGCTATTGTGTTTTGTTATTTTTCTTATTTTGTCCCATAGTACTGGGTTGGCCAAAAAGTTCTTTTGGGTTTTTCAATAAAATACAAAGGAAAAACCCAAACAAACATTATTTCTAAATGCAAAACATACCCACTCAATAACTAAGAAATAAGCTTTTCTACAATAACCATACTATAGCAGGTGCCTATTATGTAGTGGGAATTGTATTAATTTACATAAAATTTCTCATTTTATGCAAGAAGAACCTTATGAGAGAGGCAGATCCCAGCTCAAAAAGGTGATTTTGTTGAACTGTCTATATATGTTGGATTACAATGGAATATGCTTAAAAAGCTGGACTGCCTCCACGATGAGCACATTTTCAAGCATTTTTCAGCCTTCACATAAGTCAGTTTTATGTGTGTGAAAATCTACCTTAACTTTCAGTCACCTATGCAACCTAATTTTTTGATCTTTAAGTATAACTAATTATCAATGTTAATAAGCAATGTGATTCTAAAAGGTTCAGCCGGCATATTTTTATATCCCTAGCAATTTTCTAAATGCCAAAGAAAAAACTAATTTTTTAGGGACTTGAAATCATTATTTGTATTCTGTCATTTAATTATTTAAATTTTACTGAAGGCTTTTGATTGGAATTAAAGTTCATTTTACAGAAGCCTATCTCCCGAGGAACTCCACAACTAAAAGAGAAAAATTTGAAAGCGTTAGGTTTTCAGTGATTAAAGTGATTTGTTGAATTATATGGCAATAATTGCACTTATAAATCCTACTATGAGATCAGTCAGCCATGTGCTGCCCTTTAAAAGAAACCAAAACTGCTGACAAATGTCTGTCAGCTATCAGGCAATAAGATTTTTATCAAATTATGCCCTTTCGTTTTTGACTCTGAAACTGGTTGCAAATTTACCCTTAAGAAATGTCTAAGTAATATTCCACCAATAGCTGGCCTTATAATGTATAGCAGTTCTTCCTGAGAATATTGTGGGATGAAAAAGAAATGCTTATATATTTGGTGTTCCATAATGCAGAATAAATGAGTCTTAACATTAATCTGTTATGAGTAAGCCCAGTTATGCCAGTAATATCAATAATAAACTATTAGTGAAGATCAGCAACTACAGAAAGCCAATGTTGAAATAAGTGTCTACCATTATTATTCCCTGATAGCTCAGTTGGTAAAGAATCCATCTGCAATGCAGGAGACCTTGGTTCGATTCCTAGGTTGGGAAGATCTGCTGGAGAAGGGATATGCTACCCACTCCAGTATTCTGCCCTGGAGAATTCCATGGACTGTATAGTTCATGGGTCACAAAGAGTCAGACACCACTAATTGACTTTCACTTTCACATTATCAATAAAACTTGAAAAGGTTTCAACTAAATTTACATTTTTGTGACATAAATAATCCTTGGTAGCTTTTACTATCACATAACTCTGCTCAAATTTTATTTAAATGGCATGCAGGGAATCTTTCATTGTATAATCTAGATAACAGACACACAGGAAGATGTTTATCACATGTGAAAGTGACATAAAGAGTAAATAGAATGCTAACATATTTATTTTATGTGCTATGTGGTTGGCAAATCAGTGCTATAATGTCCATTCTTTGGCTATTNAGGGAATCTTTCATTGTATAATCTAGATAACAGACACACAGGAAGATGTTTATCACATGTGAAAGTGACATAAAGAGTAAATAGAATGCTAACATATTTATTTTATGTGCTATGTGGTTGGCAAATCAGTGCTATAATGTCCATCCTTTGGCTATTACTAACAGCACTTGATTCAGCTTTGGTTCCAATATATCACAATCATACTTATCCTTACATCTTATACAATTATGTAGCAGCTGTAAAAAGATTAAAAGTTAAAAAAAAATAGCCTTTTGAGCTCAAGATTTTTTCATCCCTATCATGAAATACATATACATAATACATATATAATGCACGTCTGTCATTTTGTAACCCTTACATTGGGCAGAAGAAAAAAACTGCAAGAAGAAGGGTTTATTATCTTTTAATCTTGGTTGTATAATGCACACATTAGTCTATCCATTTAAATGGCCTGTCTGTTAATTACTCACATCTATTTTAGACCACACTGTTTGAAAAGACTTAGAGCATACTTGTGAATATTCAGCATACTATCAGTATATTTACTTTTAAAATGAGGAAACTTATTATCTTTAGTCTCAAGAATACAAGGATAATAAAATAAGCAAACTCCTGAAAACTACAAAGTCTATTACTTAGTGTAAAATATATCTAGAATCTCCATTTTTATTTTTCTCCATTATTTTGTTATAGCTTTTTCTTCTGCAGTAAAAGGTAGAAAGGAGAAAGAGAAAAACCATTCATTTTACTCCATGATGAATCTGACAAAAATACACAGCAGATTAAAGACTATGAAACTTCTTAGGTAACATAGGGTTTCAAATTATTCTTACATTCCTGTTCTCAATGAGTTTTCTGGGTGTGTTGTGAGTATGGGTTTGTTGGTGGTGGGTGGAATTTAATAACATGCAGTTGTGATTTTACAGGCCACTTAAAAGAGCAGTTCAAATCATTATGATGCAAGAAGCTTTCACTCATGATCTTGAGTATATCAAGATCATCTTAGATATTTCCTCTTTTTAATATTTTAATGCAAATTTGAAACCACCTGCCTGACTTCTAGGTAGCTGTCTAGTCTAAAATATGCAATTATACATATTATGAAGGTGACAATTGCAGACAACTATCAGACCTTTAGTTTTATAAAATCCAAACCTAGATGGGTAGAGCAGGAAGTAAATGTAGAAAAAGGAAAGATGAAAGTATGCAGAGTTAAAGCCCTGCTCTAGCAATTTTTGTGTCCTTTATAGAGAAGGTCTGTGAGTGGAGAAGTTTTGCATGCTCTTCCATCAGGTTTGTTTTCCGTGTTCATACAGCAGTGATTAGCCATGAAGTGATTAAAAAAAAAAAAAAAAAGACTGCTTATAAAACAGTAAGTTATGTTAAAACCTCCCTTGAAGTGAAGGTGAGTCACTCACTTGTGTCCGACTCATTGTGACCCCATGGACTACAGCCTGCCAGGCTCCTCTTCCATGGGATTTGACAGGCAAGAATACTAGAGTGTGTGGCCATTCCCTTCTCCAGAGGATCTTCTCAATCTAGGGATTGAACCGGGCTCTCATGCCTTGCAGGCAGATCCTTTACTATCTGAGCCACCCAGGAAGAACCAAAAACTTCTCTTGGGATCACCTTAATTGAGAAAATCACATTATATCTGATGCCATGTCAAATCAGAAGCCCCTATTTTGTACCATTTCCTAAGGAAAGAGATGTGTTGTAAGTATACAAATTTAAAATCTAAAACCCACATTTATCATTTTAGATATTCCCGTTTGTTACATCTGCTCACATTTATAGCTTTTCCTCCTTCCCAGATGTTCTCCTTGAACCTATATGGTGACTATTGCTAAATTAATCCCTTTCAAACACCATATACATCCTTGTTTTTCCTGAAATTATTTCTAAATTCAGTTGGAAAACATAAACTAAAGCTCAGTAAGTAAAATTAGCCAGAAGTCATTTTTACTTTTGAATGAAACAGAATACTTGTATCCTTAGTACAGCTGTTAACTAAACCAATCAGGGATGACTGCAACTGAGAGGAAACAGATTTTTAAATGAAATCCATTCAAGGCCACAATGGCCCCAGGTAGTTTTGGATTGAGTTTATGCTGCTGCTGCTGCTGCTGCTAAGTCACTTCAGTCCTGTCCGACCCTGTGCGACCCCATAGACAGCAGCCCACCAGGCTCCACCATCCCTGAGATTCTCCAGGCAAGAACATTGGAATGGGTTACCATTTTCTTCTCCAATGCATGAGAGTGGAAAGTGAAAAGTGAAATTAAAGTCGCTCAGTTGTGTCCAATTCTTAGCCACTCCATGGACTGTAGCCCACTAGGCTCCTCCATCCATGGGATTTTCCAGGCAATATTAGGCAAGATCAAATGTCATTTTGCACTGGCATAACATTAGAACTTTCACCTTCAGACTGAATTGTTAATTACTCAAGAAATTCTTTAGGCATAGGAAAGGTCTAATTCTGGAAGCACTATCAGGGCCCACACTGGAAAGACACCATTTACACTTTATATTGAATACCTTATTACAGTAATTTGTGGATAGCTGGCCCACCTCTGAGTATCCAGACATTCTTCACCTCACTTTTATAATTATTCTATATACTCCAGGGCACGTGGGTTTTCTGAATGCTACCTTGTTCTTACTGCATTACCTTGTTACTTAGAAAGTGAAAGTGAAGTCACTCAATCTTGTCTCACTCTTGGTGACCCCATGGACTGTAGGCTCCTCTGTCCATGGGATTTTCTGGCAAGAGTACTGGAGTGGGTTGCCATTTCCTTTTCCCTTAGAGAGAGCATGAATACTGACTTTTCAGAAACAATTTGTTGGCAACTAAAATGGAAAGACACTGTAATCTATTTATAACTTATTAAAAATTATCCTGGGAATACATGAATCCTGAATGCTATTCCAGGGATTATGACAGGACTACACAGTAATTCTGAGTTTTGGATACCTCTTCTGATTAACTGTTCTTTTAACTGAAATAACTGCATTCAGTACTCAGCAACTCACTGCAGACCACTGTGGCATCATATGCGAAAGGAGGATTCTAGCAACAACAACAAAAAAAATCCCACTCTGCTCTGGAAAAATTCTCTAAATACTATGAAATATAGGTAAATGTCAGGTCTGCTTCATTCTTCCTACAATGTGTGTATAAAACATACAAATGAGTACAATCTCCTGGGTAAATTCCTAATGTCCCTCTGAATTACTCTCCAACTATAGGTGATGTAGCTATGGTAGTTTCTGGTGCTCTTATATGTATCTTCATAATTGGTAAAACTGATGTTAGTTTCTCATGAGATTGGGGAGCGGAGAATGCAGAACATTATTTATCTATATAACTTTATATGCCATCATGCTATTTATTTAAGAGGGGTTTATATAAAATTGATCATCTCTTTATAAGTAGTTGCTAAGCCAAAGTGGCCTAGTAATATTTGAATTGTTCTAACATCAGTTATGTAGTTTTTTGAAAAATAATAATAAATTCTAGGCACATGAAACCATTTTTTGTCCATCAGTGTTGCTTATGAATTCAAATTAAGTTGAGATTGGAATATACCAGTTTTACATGGTTGACATATACCAGTTTGCTCAGCGCTGCTCATAAACTCAAAGTCACGGGTACATGTAATATCTTGTGAGTTTGTCCACGACAAAGCTTCCTATAGCCATAAATCCAACTAAGCACATTCACAATATACCTGTTCTATTGAGGACATTGTCTATCAGATTCATTTTGTTTTACCTCTTAGGTTAACCAGAGCCATCTTTGCTGGTTCTAAAATAAATAACCCATGTTCAAGAAGAAATAGAAAGAAGTGACAAGAAGACGAGAGGCCATTTCACAGAGAAAGGGGTTTTGACATCATGGAGCAGTCTTCATGGAAGAGGAACTGCTCCTCTGGGAAAAGAGGTGGCTACAAACAGATGGTCTCTACTAAGCAAAACTGACAGGTCTACAGGTAATGAGTTGCTTCCATAAAAGAGGCAGTTTATCCACTGAGGTTTCAGCACAATAGGGCCTAATTATTCCTGACATATTGCCCATTTCGTACACTCACGATATTATGGCCAAATAGGAAAAATATATGTATACACACTGGTAGCACAAAACTCACAGGAAACAATGCAGGCTATAAAAACATTACCAGAGAATGGGTTCTTTGTGAATTCAGGTCCATCTGTTCCTTCTAATTTTGCAAATGGTGAAGGCCAAATGCCATTACAAAAAATTCCTAGGGACTAGATGATACTTTTTTTTTTTTAATTTTTGGTATTGTACATTTAACTTTTGTTTTAGGAAAAGTTTCCAGAATAAGCAAGAAATTAGAGCTTGGAAATATTTTAATTATTCAGATAATATAGCTATAATATCTTGTGTATTCAGTTTTTTTGTTTTGGTGGAAGCTTCAGAAGGAAAACAGAAGGTCATCTTAGTTTGTAAAAAAAAAAAATGTTCGTAAGTTAAATGAAAACTTTAGAAGCATTTCATTCTATGACAGACATAGCTCTGCTTTTTTCTAAATTTTACGTATAATAAACAGCACTTCTAGAAGAAGGACTTTCAGAAAAATAAATTTCCATAAACTGTTTCCTGTTAATAAAATGGGAAGAATATTTATGTAAGAATGTTTAAGTTTAGACACTGGTCATTAGAAATTAGAAGTAATACTAAAAAAAAAAACTACAAGTGCTACAAAACAGTTGTATATGCACATATTTCATATATATTAGGTATCTGTAAGTAATACATTTTTAAGCATGACTCATATGACTCATTACTTTAAAGACACTGAAAAGCAATGTGGACTTAAAGATTGCTTTGAAAACATTTTTTTGATCCAACTCTATTCACGGAAGAAATTGGTTAATATTATTCCTTGTTAGCAAGTTCTGGCTCTGGAATAAAACATACACATCCAGATGTTCCTTTAGCACAAGAGTGCTGAATTAGAGCCATATTATTTTTTTTGTTCAACCACCTATGTATTAGCATCTGTTTGCAATTGTATATACTCAGATTTTTATATTGATTACTATCAATTTCATTCTTTCACAAACTATATAATATAGCAACCACAAGATTGTTATATTCTAATTTCCAAGATTAATTATAAAAATATACTATAATGTTTGCAGAAATCCTACATCTCTTGTCTAAAGATAGGTAGTGTAGTAGAAAAAAAAAATACTTTATTCCAAAAACATCACAACTGGATTAGACTAAAAGATATTATTTTCAACAATAAGATTTTTATGATATGATTCAGTTCAGTTCAGTCACCTAATTGTGTCTGGCTCTGTGATCCCATGGACTGCAGCATGGAGCTTACTTCCATAGTGGTTACTCAAACTCACATCCATCCAGCTGGTGATGCCATCCAACCATCTCATCCTCCGTCATCCCCTTCTCCTCTTGCCTTCAATCTTTCACAGCATCAGGGTCTTTTCAAATGAGTCACTTCTTCACATTAGGTGGCCAAAGTATTGGAGTTTCGGCTTCAGCATCAGTCCTTCCAATGAATATTCAGGACTGCTTTCCTTTAGGATGGACTGGTTGAATCCTGCAGTCCAAGGGGCTCTCAAGAGTCTTCTCCAACACCACAGTTCAAAAGCATCAATTCTTTGACACTCANTTCCATGTCCTGGCTATTATAAACAGTGCTGCAATGAACATTGGGGTACATGTGTCTCTTTCAATTCTGGTTTCCTCGGTGTGTGTGCCCAGCAGTGGGATTGCTGGGTCATAAGGCAGTTCTATTTCTAGTTTCTTAAGGAATCTCCACACTGTTCTCCATAGTGGCTGTACTAGTTTGCATTCCCACCAACAGTGTAAGAGGGGTCCCTTTTCTCCACACCCTCTCCAGCATTCATTGCTTGTAGACTTTTGGATAGCAGCCAGTCTGACTCGTGTGAAATGGTACCTCACTGTGGTCTTGAGTTGCATTTCTCTGATAATGAGGGATGTTGAGCATCATTTCATGTGTTTGTTAGCCATATGTATGTCTTCTTTGGAGAAATGTCTATTTAGTTCTTGGCCAATTTTTTGATTGGGTCATTTATTTTTCTGGAATTGAGCTGCAGGAGTTGCTTGTATATTTTCGAGATTAGTTGTTTGTCAGTTGCTTCATTTGCTATTATTTTCTCCAATTCAGAAGGCTGTCTTTTCACCTTGCTTATAGTTTCCTTTGTTGTGCAGAAGCTTTTAATTTTAATTAGATCCCATTTGTTTATTTTTGCTTTTATTTGCAGTATTCTGGGACGTGGATCATAGAGGATCCTGCTGTGATTTATGTCGGAGAGTGTTTTGCCTATGTTTTCCTCTAGGAGTTTTATATCCCACTCCATTTTAATCTTCTGTTTTCCTCTTTTGTATTCTGGAATATTAACTAGTCTGTTTTAGGATAAAATTACTCATTGTTTTCCTCAATTAAAACACATCCTTCATCCCTCTTCTTATCAAAAACAAATCTTGCTTTCCATTCCTACAGAGTTTTGGTTTTTCTTTACCATATTAGCCCTATAGTTTCATTTATATATGTTGAGACCTTCTCAACACTGGTCATGTCCTTTTACATAGAGAACTAGGAAGTAAACTAGTTGTTTACTTTGTTTACAACTTGTTTACAACTAGTTGTTTAATAGTTGTTTACTTTACTAGTTGTTAACTTTGGCCAAATAGTATCATTCTGTAGCAAATTTATATCATTTCGTAATTTTCTAGAAGCATATGCTCTTTTGCATGTAATTAATACTTTATTTTAAAAGTTTGGCTTATATACTCAGGAAATCATCACTGCTCTCAAGACAATGACTATACTACTAATACTCTCCTCCCCTGCAAAGTTTCACTGTGACCCTTGACAGTCCCTCCTCTTTGCCTTTCTGTGACATCTCATCCCCAGGCAACCACTGATATACTTTTCATCACTATAGATTTTTTCTGCATTTTCTAAAATTATATCAATAGGATCATACACTGTGTACTTTTTTGTATGCTTGATACATAGCATTGATAGCTTACAGTGAATGATGTTGGATTCATGATCTTCAAAGAAGAAGATTTAGCTTCAAGACCAGGGACCAGGATTGATCGCTCAAGAGCTTTTGTGTAGCAGACTTTTATTAAAATATAAAAAGGGACAAAGAGAGCTTTTGACATAGACATCAGAAGGGGGACAGAGAGTGCCCCCCTCAGTAGTATTAGCAAGGGAGTTATATAATTTTTTAATAAGTTATTACAATAAAGCAAAAGAATGTCTCAAGTTTGTAAAGATCTTACTAGACTCACTCCCATAGTTTACATTTTAAGATAACAGAATTAGCCAGAAGGTTTTCAGGAGGGAGAAACTATCTTCAAGCAGGATACATTATTGTTATATAATCCTTAGTACAGAGTTTAAACTGAATTGTTTGATGTGTAATCATCAGTTCTGGGCTTAAAGGAAAACAAAAAAATTTTATGTGACTAAGACTAAGGAATGTAGAGGAAAAAAAAGAGATGTTTGTCCTCTTCTCTTCCTTAAGAATTCCAGACCCCCTTTCTCCTATTTGGGGATCTTGGACTTATCAACCTGCCTAGGAACTGACTCTCACAACATAATCATTCACTTAGCATAGCCATTCTGATATTCTTCCATCCATATGACTTTTTCAAAGTCACATTTTTCTTTCTTAAATTTTATGGGATATAGTTGATTTTAAATGATATTTCAGTTTTCAGTATACAGCAAAGCAAAACAGTTATACAAGTAAGTATATCCACTCCTTTTTATTAAAGATTCATTTCTGATACTGGCCATTAAAGAATATTGAGTAAAGTTCCCCATGCTATGCAGCAGGCTCTTATTAGTTATTTATTTTGTATGTAATACTGTATTTATGTCAGTCCTCATCTCCCAGTTAGTCCCCTTCTTGTCCTATGATGACCATAAGTTTGTTTTCTACAACTGTGACTCTACTTTGTTTTGTAAATAAGTTAATTTGCACTAAGATTCCACATATAAGCAATATCATATGATATCTGTCTTTCTCTGTCTGACTTATTTCACTCAGTATGACAATCTCTAGGTCTATCCATGTTGCTGCAAATACCATTATTTACTTCTTCTTTATGGCTCAGTAATATTTCATTGTATATACATGCCACATTTTCTTTACCAATTTTTCTGTTTTTTTTTAATTATTGGAGTGTAGTTTCTTAACAATTTTGTTTTAATTTCTGCTGTACAGCAAAAGGAATGAGATATGATATCCATATATCACCTCTTTTTTGGATTTCCTTTCCATTTAGGTCACCAATGAATACTGAATAGAGTTCTCCATTTCTGTGTCTCTATGTGTGCTCTGCATATAAGCTCAACTAAACCATTTTTTTTCTATATTCCACATCTATGTGTTAACATATATGCTTTTCTCTTTCTGACTACTTTGCTCTGTATGACACTCTCTATGTTCATATATCTATGAATGACCCAGTTCCATTCCTTTTTATAATTCAGTAATATCCCATTGTGTTGTTTGAAGAGGGTGATTGCTATGACCAGTGCATTCTCTTGGCAAAACTCTATTAGTCTTTGCCTTGCTTCATTCCTTATTCCAAGGCCAAATTTGCCTGTTACTTCCAGGTGTTTCTTGACTTCCTACTTATGCATTCCAGTCCCCTATAATGAAAAGGACATCTTTTGGGGGTGTTAGTTCTAAAAGGTCTTGTATGTCTTCATAAAATTGTTCAACTTTAGCTTCTTCAGCATTTCTGATTGGGGCCTAGGCTTGAATCACCATGATATTGAATGATTTGCCTTGGAAATGAACCAAGATCATTCTGTTGTTTTTGAGATTGCATCCAAGTACTGCATTTCAGACTCTTTTGTTGACCATCATGGCTACTCCATTTCTTCTAAGGAATTCCTGCCCACAGTAGTAGATATAATGGTCATCTTAGTTAAATTCACCCATTCCAGTCCATTTTAGTTCGCTGATTCTTAGAATGTTGATGTTCACTCTTGCCATCTCCTGTTTGACCACTTCCAATTTGCCTTGATTCATGGACCTAGCATTCCAGATTCCTATGCAATAGTGTTGTTTACAGCATCGGACCTTACTTCTATCACCAGTCACATCCACAGCTAGGTATTATTGTTTTTGCTTCGGCTCCATCCCTTCATTCTTTCTGGAGTTATTTCTCCACTGACCTCCAGTACCATATTGGGCACCTACTGACCTGGGGAGTTCCCCTTTCAGTATCCTATCATTTTGTCTTTTCATACTGTTCATGGGGTTCTCAAGACAAGAATACTGAAGTGGATTGCCATTCCCTTTTCTAGTGGACCACATTCTGTCAGACCTCTCCACCATGACCTGTCTGTCTTGGGTGGCCCCACATGGCATGTCTTAGTTTCATTGAGTTAGACAAGGCTGTGGTATGTGTGATCAGGTTGGCTAGTTTTCTGTGAGTATGGTTTCAGCGCGTCTGCCCTCTGATGCCCTCTTGCAACACCTACTGTCTTACTTGGGTTTCTCTTACCTTGGGCGTGGGGCATCAGTTCATGGCTGCTCTAGCAAAGCACGGCTGCTTCTCCTTATCTTGGACGAGGTCGCCCCTCCTTACCCTGAACATGCAGTAGCTCCTTTCGTCCCTCCCGCGCCTGCGCAGCCTCTGCTCCTTGGACATGGGGTAGCTCCTCTCAGGTGTGGCCCCTCAAAAATACAGAGAAGAAGTGTACAAAAAAGATCTTCATGAGCCAGATAATCATGATGGTGTGATCACTCACCTAGAGCCAGACATCCTGGAATGTGAAGTCAACTGGTCACTACAAACAAAACTAGTGGAGGTGATAGAATTCCAGTTGAGCTATTTCAAATCCTGAAAGATGATACTGTGAAAGTGCTGCACTCAATATGCCAACCAATTTGCAAAACTCGACAGTGGCCACAGGACTGGAAAACCTCAGTTTCCATTCCAATCCCAAAGAAAGGCAATGCCAAAGAATGCTCAAACTTCTGCACAGTTGCTAGCAAAGTAATGCTCAAAATTCTGCAAGCCAGGCTTCAGCAATATGTGAACCATAAACTTGCAGATGTTCAAGCTGGTTTGAGAAAAGCCAGAGGAACCAGAGATCAAATTGCCTTCATCCGCTGGATCATGGAAAAAGCAAGAGAGTTCCAGAAAAACATCTATTTCTGATTTATTGACTATGCCAAAGCCTTTGACTATGTGGATCACAANTCATTGGAAAAGACTCTGATGCTGGGAAGGATTGGGGGCAGGAGAAGAAGGGGACGACAGAGGATGAGACGACTGATAGCATCACCCACTCGATGGACGTGAGTCTGAATGACCTCCGGGAGTTGGTGATGGACATGGAGGCCTGGCGTGCTGCGATTCATGGGGCCGCAAAGAGTCGGATACGACTGAGCGACTGAACTGAACTGAACTTGTAGGTAACATTAACTAAACTTTTTTAACATTAATAGTTTTTCACTTAAATATATTATATTTACTTAGTATTCTTAAAGAATTTTAGTACCACTTTGTATAGTGGTATCAGCTGTAAATCAGTATCTTTAAACCTGATTCTTAGGCTAGTAATTTATGGAACCACTGAATCTATTGTTGTTGTTCAGTCACTAACTCATGTCTGACTTTTTGAGAACTTACGGACTGCAGCACGCCAGACTTCCCTGTCTTTCACCATCTCTAGAGTATGCTCAAACTCATGTCTATTGAGTCAGTGATGCCATCCAACCATCTCATCCTCTGTCACCCCCTTCCCTTCCTGCCCTCAATCTTTCCCAGAATCAAGGTCTTTTCCAGTGAGTTGACCCTACACATCAGGTGGCCAAAGTATTAGAGCTCAGCCTCAACATCCGTCCTTCCAGTGAATATTCAAGGTTGATTTCCTTTGGGATTGACTGGTTTGACCTCTGTGCTGTCCAACTGAATCTATGGAATGTGATAAAATCTTTACAGCACAGGAGTAGAGCTAATTTGCCAGTACACTTTGTTAGTGCAAGGAGCAAAAGTTTTCCTTTATAAGCAATGAAAATTTGCTGAAAAACTATTTTCAAATTTAAACTTTAGAAGAGTTAATGGGCAGTTTTAAGAAATCATATGAAAAGTTCATGAAAAAAGTACTGATAATGACTAGGGTCAAAGGCCATCAATAAATGTTTTCTGTGTAGTCATTGTCAACTAAAAAAATATAGTCACAACCTGAAAGTAGAGAGTTATTTTATTTGGTAAGAATGTTTAGGACTCTGAGCCCAGGAGACAGCATCTCAGTAGTTGTGAGGAAAGTGTTCTAAGGAAGCAGGAGGGGAAGTTAGGCTATATACAAGTTTGCAACAAAGGGAGCAGGCAGTCTGAACATGGAAGATCGGGTACCAAGTTAAGGAATTTAGCATTCTATGTATGGGCAGATGCAAGCCACTGGGCTCACAGAATTCATTCCTTCATATGCACCTCAGCTAGCTGGGGTCAATCTGTTGTTTCCTTTTTCACCTTGCTTCTTGCATTCTCCCAGCTCTTCAGCAATCACCCTGAGGGGTGGCAGCATCCACAGGATCACAATTTTGGGAGCCCTCATTCATATTTGAAATTCACATCAGAAATCACTGATGGCTGTGACATTTCCTGTTTATTAATATGGCCAGGGGTATTTTCATATCACATTATCAATCCACAAATATTTACTGAAATGGTGGTATTTGTACAAAGCGAATATAAATAACTCAGTGAAGTGCAACAAAAGAACAAAACATATTTTGTAAATTAGAGAAAAGTATACTGAAAAAGCAGCACTTTGACATTCTAAGCAATTCTAAACAATCTATCTCAATGTAAAGGAACCAAACATCGTTCTTTCAAATTTTTACTGTCATAATTAAGGTCTAACATAACTAAGATGGTATGTGTTAGTCATTCAGTCATGTCTGACTCTTTGTGACGCCTTGGATTGTAGTCCTTCAGGTTCCACTGTCGATGGGATTTCCCAGGCAAGAATACTAGAATGGGTCACCATTTCCTACTCCAGGATGTCTGCCTGACCCAGGGATTAAACCCAGGTCCCCTGCATTGCAGGCAGTTTCTTTACTGAAAAGTGATCAGACTTGAAAATTAGAAATATTTTTACCTTATCTCGTTACCTTGAAAGCTGTATTATTACTCTGGAAAAATCTCATTACTCTAGAGTCAAGGGCTAAGGAGTCACAAAATACTGGGATCCTGTGAAGTTCTCCTGGAGATATAGGTGGAATAGTAATTTTCTGATGCTAGATTTCTTCCAACAAATCCCATATCAATCCCCATTTCTCCATCCCAGTGCCATGTGGGAGCCTGCCCAGGATCTCTGCTGATGATATTGGAACTGTAATTAAGAAGTTTTAGGGATAGAGGTGGTAGGAGTTTTTAATTTCTAAAACTGTGAAGACATAGATAGGACTATATCACAGGTCCTTTTCTAGTAAACTAGCTCCTAGAGTTTGCACAGGTAGATTATCTCAAGTGCACAGGTAATAAGACCAAAGAAGGTACAGCAAAAATGTCAGGTAATCACATTTACTCTTACAAACCACAGGATATAATCAAGAGCTAATAGCATGCCACTTCTATTTCACACATCCCAATTGACCTGAAATTGATCGATACTTGTGATATCCTGAAGACAGGTGGTCTGAATAGCATAAATAGAAGGCTTATTTGATGACAACCTTGTCCCTTAAATTACAGGTTTTTATTACCTTCTCCAAATGAAAGAAATATTCCTTTTTATGTATCTAAACACAGCCAGAAGCACAGAGGTAACAGAAACTTGCTAAGCTGCTGAACTTCAAGGATGCTTTCAGAAAGGGTAGGATATGATGACTTTCAAAAGGTTTCAGTATCTGATTGTTTGTAGGAGCAAATTAATCAGTAGATGAAGCTCTTGTATTTAAGCCAGACATGGATAGAACTGCATCACTAGTGTTAAACACACACACACATATATAAATACATATACATATGTGTGTATATGCTCAATTGCTTCAGTCATGTCTTTGAGAAGAGAATATTTAATATCATACTATCTGCTAGACAAAAGCAGTTTCTATTCAATAGCTGTCCATCTTCCTATACTCAGGGGAAAGCAGCATTCCTCTCTGAAAAATGCAGAGAATATCAATGGAGCTAATCTCTTCAAAGTACTTGGAGCTCAAAGCAATTGCCTGGAGTTCTAGAGTCCCACCCTCATTATCTTAGCAAAAGAAAATTGACCAAAATGCAAAATACTGCCTGGCTTCTGGGACAGAAATTCTAAAAAAATAGTTATAATAAACATTCACCAACTCACTTCTAAGCTCAACAGTTTGGAACGTAATTTACTTGCCTAGAATAAGAGAGTCAAATTATCAACCTGAATCTTTCTTAACACAAAATGAGGAGTAAAAGAGGTATACAATTGAACTATATTGGTCAGTATCAAATAACTAATCTATTGATTTATGCCTCAAATAATATTATAGTCCAGGAAATAATGACTTTTACAATATACTCATAAATGCCTAGGAATTACCAAATTATGAGTTACATGATAGAGTAAGCTCTTTCCTAAGCATCTTATTTCACGTGAGGATTTTCTCAGAATTCTAATCTACAAAAGATAGGTGTCTCTGCTGCTGCTGCTGCTAAGTCGCTTCAGTAGTGTCCAACTCTGTGCGATTCCATGGACAGCAGCCCACCAGGCTCCCCCGTCCCTGGGATACTCCAGGCAAGAACACTGGAGGGGGTTGCCATCTCTAGAAACCATCAATAGGAGAAATTTGAACACATTTTACTAAACCGTGATTATTTAGTTTTTAAAATGACAGGAAAGGTTTAATTTCTGTATCTTAAAGGCAAAATGGCTCTGATAAAGTAACTCCAGTTGGGGTAACACACTTACTCAGGCTGCCTTGTCAGTTTCCCACTGCTAAGATTTTCCACCAATAGCAACAGATTCTTTAGTGTTCAATGGGATTAGTTAGAGGGGTGGATGAAGGGAGGTGGGTGTTTGTTTCCCTTTGCTCACAGATAATTTCGCCCAGCATATCTTTCCTCAGACAGACTCCTCCAAAGTCCACACAGAGTAAATAATAAATAAAGAGGTGAATCAAGCTACCACTCATTATATAAACCTGATACAAAGAATTATGACCACAAGGAAAATAATTATACATCTTGAAGTGTTTTAGATGCTGGCTTGAGAGACTGAGGAGACCAGGATTTTCCAAATTGCAGCTTGAAATCAATAAGTGGGTCATGAAAGAAATGTAGTGCAGCATTAAAAATGATATAACCCAGAAAATATCTATTTATATGTTTATACATATTTATAAACATAGAAATATATATTATATATATGTATGCTAAGATCATGTTTTAAGGTTATGATGCAAAATAAATTTCCTGCTGTGGGTTGTCCTTGTAACAAAGTTCTCAAGAAGTCACTGGTTTACTAAAACTCTCCAATGCTTTGGCTTTCTCCTTCCTATTCAAAGTATGACCTATGAGACCCTTTGTGGTCTAACTCTTGTCTGTCTCTCCAAAGTCATCTCATGCCAATCTCTGTCTTATTCATTTTGCCCCAGTTAATGTGGATCTTCTCAACTGTATTCTACCTCAAGGTCTGTCTNTAAAACTCTCCAATGCTTTGGCTTTCTCCTTCCTATTCAAAGTATGACCTATGAGACCCTTTGTGGTCTAACTCTTGTCTGTCTCTCCAAAGTCATCTCATGCCAATCTCTGTCTTATTCATTTTGCCCCAGTTAATGTGGATCTTCTCAACTGTATTCTACCTCAAGGTCTGTCTACTTGGAATCCTCTTCCTAGAATGTTCTTTCCCAAGACCCGTGCATGACTTACATCCTCACTTCGTGCCTGCTACCTTTTCTCAGAGATCATCACTGAAAATCTTATCTGAAATATTAAATCTCCACCCTCTCAATTCTATACACTTACCACAGGTTTATTTTTCTTATACCATTTACACATGCCTGTGCGTGTATGTATGTGTGTGTGTATATGTGAGAGAGAGGGAGAAAGGGAGGGGTGAGTGAGAGAAAGAGAAGGACATAAAGGTACATACAGAGATAGAGAGACAAATACTTAATTTTGTTTCTCCAATTAGAATGTAAATGTTGGAGGACAGAGATTTAAGCCTTTTTTTACCATGTTTATATGAATTATCTCATTAATGCCCACAAAAAATAATAAGTACTGTGTTTTGTTATCCTCATTTTACAGAGGAGGGAGTTTAGGCATAGGAAGATTAAGGAACATGCTAAAGGTTAGAGAACTAATAAGTGTCAGAATCTGGATTTAAAAGCAATCAGCCAATCTGGAGGCTGTTGTTCTTAACTGTTCTTAACTGTTGTTCTGTAACTCTGGAGGCTGTTGTTCTTAACTGCTCTATTGCTTATGCATGCAATTAGAATGAAAAGAGGCCCAATATAAAGTGTAAAATAACTGTATCATTAGAATACTGTAGGACATATAGTTGAATGTGGTGATCAAAAAGATAGAAATATAGTGCAAAACACTATATATATATATATATATATATATGTACACATATAGAGTATTTTTACTATATTTAGTAATATAGCAATTCTACATAATTAGGGCTTCCCTGGTAGCGCAGATGGTAAAGAATCTGCCTACAATGTGAGAGGCCCAGGTTCAGTCCCTGGGTCTGGAATATCC
Source organism: Neotragus pygmaeus (assembly GCA_006410875.1). NCBI lineage: Eukaryota > Metazoa > Chordata > Mammalia > Artiodactyla > Bovidae > Neotragus > Neotragus pygmaeus. The sequence continues at coordinate 133,646 of SJYV01006739.1, forward strand.
CCAGGAGAAAGAAGTGGTAGTCCACTCCAGTATTCTTGCCTGGGAAATCCCACAGACAGAAGAGTCTGGTGGGCCACAGTCCATGGGGTCGCAAAAAGTTGTACATAGCTGAGTGACTAACACTTTCATTTTCATACATATAATTATATAGAATAATTTTACATGAAGTTTCATGAGAAATAGAAAAATTTTAAACTTTGATTTGTATCATTTTCTTTTATATATTTTTCATATTGCTCTTTTGAAAATGAAAGTAATAATCACACAAAAAATTTTAAATGACAAAGAAAAAAAAAACACATCTTAAAGAATAATGCTTCTTCTGGGCATATAGAAGGGCTCTGAATGTTATTGTGGTCTAGGAACATCAGTAAAATACCCTTTTCTTTCTACTCCAGTCCAGAACCAGCTGAGGAACAGTCACAGGAATTATAGTGTAAAGATCAAAATAGTACCTTTAGCATAATATGCAGCCTCGTAGTATCCTAAGAGATTCTACAACTAACTCTGTCCAGTCAATTATTGACAGAGTTGGAAAAACTCTGGCTTCTGTTCCTGGAGAAGCAATGCACGAAAGAACCTGTATAGTCAGAGACTTTGTCAGTTCCTTCTAAGCATTTCAGTTAGGCAACACAGCCCTTGCAGCAAATATGGAAAACTCAGCAGTGGCCACATGACTGGAAAAGGTAAGNTCCGTCTAGTCAAGTCTATGGTTTTTCCAGTGGTCATGTATGGATGTGAAAGTTGGATTGTGAAGAAAGCTGAGCACCGAAGAATTGATGCTTTTGAACTGTGATGTTGGGAAGACTCTTTGTAATCCCTTGGACTACAAAGAGACCCAACCAGTCGATTCTAAGGGAGATCCGTCCTGGGTATTCATTGGAAGGAATGATGCTAAAGCTGAAACTCCAGTACTATGGCCGATTCATGAGAAGAGTGACTCTTTGGAAAAGACTCTGATGCTGGGAGGAACTGGGGGAGGAGGAGAAGGGGACGACAGAGGATGAGATAGCTGGATGGCATCACCGACTTGAGTGACATGAGTTTGAATGAACTCAAGGAGTTGGTGATGGACAGGGAGGCCTGGCGTGCTACAATCCATGAGTTGCAAAGAGTTGAACACAACTGACTGATGGAACTGAACTGAACTGAACACACACATACACACATTATCCTTCAAGACTGGTGTTCACAGATATCCTTTTGAATTGTTTTTGAGTTCAGTAGCTCATTCATGTCTGACTCTTTGCGACCCCATGAATCGCAGCACGCCAGCCCTCCCGTTCATCACCGTCTCCCGGAGTTCACTCAGACTCACATCCATTGAGTCTGTAATGCCATCCAGCCATCTCATCCTCGGTCATCCCCTTCTCCTCCTGCCCCCAATCCCTCCCAGCATCAGAGTCTTTTCCAATGAGTCAACTCTTTGCATGAGGTGGCCAAAGTACTGGAGTTTCAGCTTTAGCAGCATTCCTTCCAAAGAAATCCCAGGGTNATGAGTCAACTCTTCGCATGAGGTGGCCAAAGTACTGGAGTTTCAGCTTTAGCATCATTCCTGCCAAAGGTAATGCTCAAAATTCTTCAAGCAAGTCTTTAACAGTACGTGAACCGAGAACTTCCAGCTGCACAAGCTGGATTTAGAAAAGGTAGGGGAACCAGATATAAAATTGTCAACACCATTGAATCATAGAAAAGCAACACAAGTCCTAAAAAACATCTACTTCTGCTTCATTGACTACAATAAAGCATCTGTGTGAACACAACAAACTGTGTTCTTAAAATTCTAAAATAGATGGAAATACCAAACCACCTTACCTGCCTCCAGAGAAACCTGTATGCAGGTCAAGAAGCAACAGTTAGAGCTGGACATGGAACAAAGGACTAGTTTAAAATTGGGAAAGGAGTACACCACAGCTGTATATTGTCACCCTGCTTATTTCACATATATGTAGAGTACATCATGTGAAATGACAGGTTGGATGATTCACAAGCTGGAATCAAGTTGCTGGGAGAAATATCAACAACCTCAGATATGCAGATGACACACCCTAATGGTATAGAGTGAAGAGGAACTAAAGAGCCTCTTGATGAAGGTGAAAGAGGAGAGTGAAAAAGCTTATTTAAAACTGAACATTCAAAAAACTAAGATTATGGTATCTGGTCCCATCACTTCATGGCAAATAGATGGGGAAACAATGGAAACAAGGACAGACTTTATCTTTTGGAGGGCTCCAAAATCACTGCAGATGGTGACTGCAGCTAGGAAATTAAAAGATACTTGCTCCTAGGAAGAAAAGTTATGACAAACCTAGACAGTGTATTTAAAAGCAGAGACATCACTTTGCCAACAAAGTTTGATATAGTCAAAGCTATGGTTATTCTTGTCATCATGTATGGATGTGAGAGTTGGACCATAAAGAAGGCTAAGCAGCAAAGAATTGATGCTTTTGAATTGTTGGAAAAGACTCTTAAAGGAATTCAATTCNTCACTTTGCCAACAAAGTTTGATATAGTCAAAGCTATGGTTATTCTTGTCATCATGTATGGATGTGAGAGTTGGACCATAAAGAAGGCTAAGCAGCAAAGAATTGATGCTTTTGAATTGTTGGAAAAGACTCTTAAAGGAATTCAATTCTGAATATTCATTGGAAAGACTGATGCTGAAGCTCCAATACTTTGGCCACCTGATTCAAAGAGCTGATTCATTGGGAAAGACTCTCATGATGGGAAAGATTGAGGGGAGGAGGAAGAGGGGATTACAGAGGATGAGATGATTGGATGGTATCACTGACTCAATAGACACGAGTTTAAGCAAACTCGAGGAGTTAGTGATAGACAGGGATGCCTAGTATGCTGCAGTACGGGGGGACATCACTGACAGATTGAACAACACAACCTAGTCAAAGCTTGCTCTGCTTGCTGCAAGATAAGTCAATAAATCTGAGACGAGGTACTTGGCTCAGGAACAGACTTTATTTGTGAGCCTGCTGACAGAGAAGATGGCGGGCTAGACCCTCAAAATAACTATCTTGCTGGGGCCTGGATGTCAGACTCTTTTATGGATCAGAGATGGGTGGGATACAAAGTAAACAGGCCATTTAATTCTTGCAAATATCCTAAAATGACAAGCCTCAAGTAGTGGGATGTGTTAATTTCATGCCTTCCTTACAGTCATTACATTGGCAGTGTGAAATGCAATATATCTCCTGTCATATCAACAAACAAAGATGTCACATCTATCTGTGATACCAGACTCCCCAAATGTGAATTTTTGGTCACAAAATGTGCTTGGTGCTATGCCGTTTGCCACACAGAGAATCACAGGCATTCACAGGTGGACGGGGTCTGGTTATCTCCTTGAGGCAGGCTGTTATATACGTTTATAGTAAAAAATGGCCTCTGAGGGAGAGGGAGAGGGTGGGATGATTTGGGAGAATGGCATTGAAGCATGTATACTATCATGTAAGAAATGAGGCGCCGGTCTATGTTAGATGCAGGATGCAGGATACTTGGGGCTGGTGCACGGGGATGATCCAGAGGGACAGTGTGGGATGGGAGGTGGGAGGGGGGATTCAGGATTGGGAGCTCATGTACACCTGTGGTGGATTCATGTCGATGTATGGCAAAGCCAATAGAGTATTGTAAAGTAAAATAAAGTTAAAAAAAAATTGGGTTAAAGTCACAGAAGCAGATGCAGTGAAAATTTAAAATCAACTCTTCCAGGATTCAAATCCACTTCTTTACTATCACTTTGTCTTTCACTGAATCTTTCTGCAACGAGAAATCAAGAATCTGAGTTTCATTAGGTCCTGAAACTATGTGTGGGATCTCAAACCATGGGTTTGGGCTGAGTTCAAGCCCTAGCACATGGATTGAAGTCCCAATCTGTGAATGATTTCAGTAGTAACAACCTCATTAAGCTGTGGTAAAGAATAAACAAGATTTTTATGTGAGCTGACTCAGATGGTTCCATTGGTAAAGGGACTAGACCAGAAGTGTGGACTGATATTGCCTCACTATCGAGGTAATAACATTCTGAGCCCTCTTCCTGGGTTACGTTTTCTGCAAAGAGCCACACAATAAATATTTGAGCCTTCACAAGCCATATAGTTTCCACTGTGATTATTCAATTCTGCTGTTGTAGTATAAAAGCAGCCTTAGGTAATGCATAAATAAATAGGTATGGCTGCGTACCATTAAAATTACAGATAAATACAGGTCAAGCTGGCCTATAAGCAATACTTTGCCAAGCCCTGTTCTATGTACTATCCTTTTGAATTGCAAGGTTTGACCATCCTGGTTGATGGGAGCACAAACTATTCCTAGGCTATTGTGATCCTCAGGGATTTTTCTTGTTAACTCTTCAGACAGATTTTTCTAAGGCTTTAGGCTGTCATGTACTGATCTACACTCAGCTAAAGATTGGAAGGGCTCTTTTGCAAATCTCCAGAGCTCCCTCTTTGTGTTGCTGTCTCCTGTCCTGTCCTCTGCCTGCAAACTCTAGCTGCCTTGGCCTCACAGGAATGCCCATTCCATCTCCCTAACTCTGGGAGTTTGCTGAGCTTCCTCAAGGTTTTAGTTCATTTCTGAGATGCAGTCTAGAGATTTCCTCCAGACAGCATTCTGGGCAGCCATAGAGCTCATCTTATTTACCCACCTCCCAGGACTGTCTTCCACTGCCTAATATTCAATTTCTGAAAACCATTGTTGCATATATGTTGTCTGTTTTTTCCTTCATTTTAGGTAGGAGGGTAAACCTGGTCCCTATTTGGCTGGAAGTGGAAGTCGTGATAGGTTTCTAGCATTCCACACACAAGGAAATTAAGACTCAGAAATTTCACCAAGATCATTCAGCTAGTTAGTAGTAGAGACAGAATTCAAAACCAGGGCTTCTAAATTCTGAGCTATACTAATTTCCAGGTGCTCCATTATACTACACTGCTTCCAACAGAAGGGATTAACCACAACCTGTCTTTTAAATACGCTGCTCCTGCTGCTAAATTGCTGTAATCGTGTCTGACTCTCTGTGACACTATGGACTATAACCCGCCAGGCTTCTCTGTCCATGGAATTCTCCAGGCAAGAGTACTGGAGTGTGTTGCCATCTCCTCCAGCAGGGGATCTTCCTGACCCAAGGACTGAACCTATGTCTCCTGCATTGCACACAGATTACCACTGAGTCACCAAGGAAGCCTGTCTTTTAAATATAATACAAAACAGTGAACTGAAGCCTTCACTAACAGAAACTAATAAAACAAAAATAAAGATTATCTTAATATTTTTTGAACAATTTTAGAAGGGTCTGATACTTGTCAAATTTTATAATGGGGTAATTTTTTTTTCTTATACTTTAGTATCTCTATTGTCATTCTGCTTGTGGGAAATATCTACGATTATCTCCAAATGGTGGGAAATCTTGCCCGTTTTAATGGTCTAAGACTGATAAGCTTTCTATTGGAAAGTTCCCATCTGGCTCAAGCTTCAGCTTCTGCATTTTCTAAGGATGTGACTTCTTTGCAAATGTATTGGAATTACCTTTTACAAAGGAGTGAAAAATAGTTCTAAACTATATGAACATGATGAAATGAGAGATGTGGGAAAATGTATGTATAAATTCTCACAGTTCATTTTGGTTACTTTCACTACAAAATTCCATTTAACATTTTTCTGAAAGAGTAATACATTTTTGAATGGTAAAACAAATGGCATTTGCATATGCCAAGTGAGAGATATTTAGATAATGAATATTTGTATATGTAGCACTGTACTACCATGTTTAATGAGAAAGAACACTTATCCTTTTACAAATACATGAATAATAAATATATACTGATACATGTATGTATCTATAAACATAGGTAATCTGTATTTGTTGTAAGCAGTGTATTTTGCATATAAAACATTATGCAAATAATACTATGCTACTTGCAACTCCTCTTTTAAATGTGTGAGAAGCTGATTTCTTACAGCGACAGTAAAGCTAAGCCCTAGATGATTCACACTTCTTTAAATCTTTTGATTTTAATTATATATGCATATATATATAATGTTAAATATAGTTTTACTTGCTAATCATTTAAATTATTTTTAATATTAGAGGAAAACAAGACTATATTGGGATTTCCTCATTATAGAATGCAATTAACCCATGAAACAAATTAGAATATAGTAAGACAATTATCTCTTCTATTATTTACATGAAAAAGCTTAGTTCAGGAAGATCAAATAACTTGCTTAAAATCTAAAAGGTAGGGAAGAGCTAAAGGTCTAAATGTTAGTATACATTCTTTTTCCACACCATTGGTTTGAAATGTTTTTATCAAAGATAACATTTCAAAAACTGATACACCGTATTTTGTTGTTTAGTTTCTAAGTTGTGTCCGACTCTTTGAACCCCATGGACTGCAGCCCGCTGGGGTCCTCTGATCATGGGTTTTTCTAGGTAAGAATACTGATGTGGATTGCCATTTCCTTCACCAAGGGAGAAAGTCCCTGATACACCGTGAGAAATCTCAATTTTAAAACAAAGTAAGTACTATTTTATTAGTATATAATTTACTCTTATAAATTTAAAATAAAAATATTTATGAGATAATTAATGAAGACATTTTAATAAATATTTGAAATCAAATGTTATAAACCACAGTTTCAGTCTTTAATGATCTGTACTCAAATATCCTGTGTATCCTGTGTTGGATTTGCAGTGAAGAAATCCCTTATTTATAAAGACAAGCTATTGTGTATGGAGACAGCTCTGTTTAAACAGCACACCTCAAAATTTCAAGATGCCCTTGAATTAAACTGATCTAGAGACATGGAATATGATGAGAAAATTTTTGTTTCTGTGTTGATTATTTAAGATATCTGAAAACTACTTGCACATTCCTTATATTAAATTTCTCAAACAGAATACCTTCAATACTTCTCCATACATTATATGATATTATGATGATACCGCATGTGTGTTATCAATGACCTTTCCTCAGGTCCAAGGAGGTAAGCTTGCATTGGCTTGCCACTGGTAATAAATAAACGTATGTCAAATGAATGTGTATTCTAAGCTTATTATGTTATATTTGATATTATTTTCATAATCCAAATATCCTCATGACACCTTTTTATACTTTTAAAATCATCTTTTCCTGAATAAATGCAGATGAGAAGAGATCTACATGTTCCTGTCCTTATTTCAATTTTGTTTTGCTCTTGACTTCACTTTTCTTTACTCTCTTGAAATGAACATAATTTCTGGTATTTAACTTTGTGATTTTCATCTCTCTGTTCAGATCCTCATTAGACCTTGTCTTTGCTCTTCCCAATTCCTTCAACTCTTAATATATTTCATATTTTTAAAATGATGAGTGACTTAAGACTTCTTTTCCACCAAAGCACACGTTTCTCATCATTCAATGAGAAAAAGACATTAATTTCTCAAACACAGAATTAAAATTAATTATATCATGTTCCTTGAAGAAATGGTCAAAGAAATGGGAAGGTCAAGTTGAAATTATATTTCTTCAAACTGATGAAGTGTTTTCATTAATAGGGCCCCTGGTTTACATTCTTTATCTTTTATGTTTCTCATTGTTCCATCTTTGATTTTGACAGTTTTATTAATATTATTGTACTATCAAATATATAGCAGTTATGGAGAGAAAGAATAGATTTGTTTTACCAGGGGCTTCAAGACTTGCATGACAGTAAGATAGAACTGACATTTATTTATAATAAGGTTTGCCTGACAATTATAGAAAATAAATTTGAGGATGGATGATAAGGACAGTAAAAGGCAGTGAAAACATATTTAATAATTATGACAGTAAAATATATATCTAATGTTAGTTGTACAGCTTTTCAAAACATCGGTTATTCTATTATTAGAAAGTACAGACAAAAGCTTTGAAATTTCAGAATTCAAAACTAAGGACCTGAATACTTGGATGCTATTTCAAGATAGTAAAGGAGATTTATTGATGCAAAAATGTTTATAGAAAACAAGTTAAAACTCCTTTAGATTTATGATGTCAGTGTATATTTTATACATTGTAAAGTATAAATTATAATACTAATGAGTGTTCACATTAAAAAGTTAAATTCTCATAGTTAGGGTCTTTTACCCTGTACCGTGTTTCCTGTTTCAATTCTAGCAAAGCATAAAAGTCTTAATGTCAAGAACATTACTAAGATATTTTTAAGGAAGTCATTGTTATTAGTGTGGCTCATATACCAGTCTACAATAGGAACACAACTTAAGATTTGTTAAGAAGACAAACTTACTGAATTCTGAATTTCAGATATGTGATGACAATATCATGAAACCAGTTACATGGAACACACAATTATCTTATGGCTCTAGAATTGCTGAGTATATTCATACTTTCTGAACTATTTTTAAATAGAATATTATTTCCATTATATATATTCAATCTCTATTTCTTCATCTAAAATCACTATCTCTACCACTTTGAGCAACTGCCAATAAATAACAAATTTTAACATCTCAAAACTTAAAAAAGTTTATTAAATGTATTATAATAGCAAAGGTAAGCTATATCAGTCAATAACAGATATACATTATTTAGCACAGGATATCATTAAAGATAAGAGTTGTAATTGTAATTTTAATATTTTAAATGTACAAGTGGAATCATTGTGTGATAGTTAACATCAATGGCTACACTATTGATCATCAGCGAGGACAAAATATTTTCTTATTGATAACATTCATCTTATTGCAGAAAAATACTAAACACGATAATATACTATAATTATTACCAGTTATTACCAGTTAGGAGAAGGCAATGGCAACCCGCTTCAGTATTCTTGCCTGGAAAATCCCATGAGCAGAGCAGCCTAGTAGGCTGCAGTCCATGGGGTCGCTAAGAGCCGGACATAACTGAGCAACTTAACTTTCACTTTTCACTTTCATGCACTGGAGAAGGAAATGGCAACCCACTCCAGTGTTCTTGCCTGGAGAATCCCAGGGACTGGGGAGCCTGGTGGGAGGCCATCTATGGGGTCGCACAGAGTCAGACATGACTGAAGCGACTTAGCAGCAGCATTACCAGTTAAAACAATTATTTTTTGGACATATTTGCAGCAAAATGAATATATATTTAAATTTAATTGTAAAATCTAGGGAATATGAGGTATGACAAATTTACTATAGACTAAAATATTCTGTAAAATGTTTTACTTTTACTCTTGTCAAAGTTTTGTTCTTCTCTACTTTTAGCCATTTGTCTTCAAAATACTTGATTTTCTTCATTGGATGGTGATTCCAAGGCATGCAGACTCCAAATTTTGCATGATGCTACTAGCAACTTGAGTAACCTAAATGAGTACACACTTACCTTCTCTATTATCCTTTTCTTTACGCATGTGATAAATGCAATGCATTCATTATATATATGATATGATACATAATATGATGATTATAACAGTGTAATATATTTTAGTATAATATTAAGAACAGAAATTTACATAGAAGGAAACGTAAAAAATTAAAATGGCAATAGAAAATACTTTCAGGACAAATATTAAAGTTGTCAACTTGGTCAAAATGTTAAAAAAAAAAGATCCTACCTGATGAATCAAAGGTCACCTCATTGCCTGGGCTTGGACCTACATCAATGGACACCATGGGTAAGAGCTTCCGAAAATCCCACAGCTTTGTAACTCCACAGGCATCACAGGATGCTATCATGTGACCCTTTAAAGTATTAAAAAAGAAGTTATATATATATACACACACACACAAGATACTTCTCTAAAAATATATATAGAAACTCAGACCAAAAGAAAAGATTTTCTATTACTGTTTTATAAAATTCATAAGAATACATTCCTCTAAACTAAAAAGAATTCATTATACCTTTGTTCTTGACATAAAAGCATTACAAAATGAAATTTTATATATATATAAAATCCTATATCAAATTTTGGAAGATAATTCTCAGGAAATCATTTTGATGATTTTAATTACATTAAAAGATGTAATAAAACAGAACTACACACATGCACATGCATGCAATTTGTCTATATATATATATACACATATCTCATATATGACATGTGATTTACATATAAAAACTACCTATACATGTAAAAAATTGCACTAAATGCACACTCCTGTCACATGCTTGTAANAGTTTTCCAAATTTGCTGGCATACTGAGCTAATTATGACTGTGGATTAAATGTATTTTAAACATTCAGACTATAAAAGTTTAACTCGAAACATCTGATGGAGAGAACTATTAATAATTATATTTTACCACAATTATCAATAGTTACATTGTCAGGTGATATAATGGTCAATACACATGCTGAAAAATCAAGGAATTTTAATCAAGGTTAGTTGACTCTTCACTACAAAAAAGAAATGCCCAAACCATACCCTAAATGCAACTATGCTGCTGCTGCTGCTGCTGCTAAGTCGCTTCAGTCGTGTCCGACTCTGTGCGACCCCATAGACGGCCTCCTATCAGGCTCCTCTGTCCCTGGGATTCTTCAGGCAAAAACACTGGAGTGGGTTGCCATTGCCTTCTCCAATGTGTGAAAGTGAAAAGTGAAAGTGAAGTCGCTCAGCCGTGTCCAACTCCTAGCGACCCCATGGACTGCAGCTCCTCTGTCTATGGGATTTTTCCAGGCAAGAGTACCGGAGTAGGGTGCCATTGCCTTCTCTGGTAACTATGCTAATCCAACCTTAATTTTAGTCTTAATCAAAACAAACAAACAAAAACCAAGAAGTTCATTAAGAAGAAGTATATAAAAGAATAACATAAAACACAGTAAGTTGTGATAGTAATGAGTATACAAATAATTATACAGATAACCACATAAATAGGCTACACATAACAATTAAAATAGACAACAAAAATGTTTAGAATAAAACAAAATACAGTCTTCTGCAAATTACAAAAGAAACATTAAAACAAGTACAGGGCAAAATAAATAAAATAATAAAAAAGAATGAAATTATTAAAAATGATTAGATATTAATTAATAGGAAGCAGGTAAAGCAGTATCAGTATTAGAAAAAAACAGTTAAATGAAAAAATTCTTACTAGAACTAAGGGAGGCCAAGTGATTTTATTAACATTATCTAGGTAGAATGAATTTGAATGAGGATTCAAGCATAGGTCTCACTGGCTTCAGTGTCTAAGATTTTAAACAGTATATATAATATAGTATAACATGTCATAATGTTTAAATATATTGAATATATTTTTCCCATTAGAATTCATTTAAATGAGTCAATAACTCAGATCAGTATTTGTCACAAAGATGTTCCTCACAATATTAATTATAAGGTGGGCGGTAGAAATATAAGAAATTAATTAGTATACAGATAGATACACAGATGCACATACACATAGATAGATACAACAATTAACATATAATTATATAACTAAAGTATTATGAGGAATGGCATTTCCAAAAATTATTAATGCAAGGGAAAACACACATATGTAGTGCAACGAAAGAAGTGACAAAGAGTTTTTTACACTTATACACACATAAAGACAAGTGTTGAAAATAAGATTGAAAGGACTAAATCAGAAATGATTACCTTTAGGTGATAGCCTGACTCATTCTTATTTGTTCCATTTCACATTTTCAAAAATCAAATTTCAAGGAATTATCATCTACTAACTATTATAATCAGAAATATATTTTTGAATAAATAATAAAAACAAACCACCATACACAATATCTCTCAAGTGATCTGATTTTCATTTTCTTACTCTCTACTATGTAAAATGGGTAAAAAAGAGGGGTCATAAGTGAATGATAGACATACTAGGCACTAGAAACATCAGCTGCTTTCCATATGTGAAGGTAATGACGTGCAACTTGGAATTAAGGTATAACTATAATAAAATGTTTAGGCTCATTAAGAGGAAAATTAGTATTTCAAATATTTTTAGTATTGATATACATTAGTGTGTCTCTTAGGACAGGCTTATGCAGTATTAAGCATTAGTTCATTACACTATTTCCTCAGTACCTCAATGGCACAAATAACCTAAAGAAATTATGGAATGAGAATGGAAAGAGAAGGTAAGTTTTGGGAATGTTCAAGGATTGTGAGGCTAAATAAGCAAGGAATATAAAGCACTGGGAAGATGTCAAGAAGATTGCTGTTGGCAGTACATACCTCATCCCCATAGCATTGTCAATCAGTCAGGTATTAATAACCTGGATCACCAATCATGCCCTGGGGACATGGGAGCTGGATATCTCAAACAATTACTTAGCATCTAGAGTACAAAACTTTGGACTATAATTTGTTCAAAGTGGTTTCTATTTATCTCATTTCATCCTTCATTTCTGTGGTTAGGTTATGTGTGTGCGTGCTCAGTCATGTCCAGCTCTTTGGGATCTCATGAACTGTAGCTCACCAGGCTCCTCTGTCCATGGAATTTCCAGGCAAGAATACTGGAGTGGGTTGTCATTTCCTACTCCAGGGGATCTTCCCCACCCAGGGATCAAACTGTGTGTCTTGTGTCTACTGCATTGGCAGGCAGATTCTTTACTACTGTGCCACCTAAGTTATACCACCAGCTTATTCAGATAAGGAAATCAAGACTTATAATAAAATACTATACAACTTGCCTAATAGCATTTTGTTAGTAAAATGTAGACCTAGAATTCAAATCAAGACACTCTGACCCAAGTGTCCCAGCTCTTAAATGTTCAAAAGGGAAAATTTTTGCATGTCTTGATTTTTGAGTGCTTTGGGGAACAGAAGACCATAAAATCCCAATTAGGTGCTTAAAAGAGTATAGTCTATTATGGAGGTTGAATGCCCTCAAAGAGCTAACAGTATTGTAATAGAATGACAACAAATATGCATTCTGTGTGTGTTAGTTGCTCAATCGTATCCTATTCTTTGCAATCCCATGAAGTGTAACCTGCCAGGCTCCTCTGCCCATGGAATTATCCAGGCAAGAATACTGGAGGAGGTTGCCATTCCCTTCTTCAGGGGATCTTCCCAACCCAGTGATCACACCCAGGTCTCCCTCATTGCAGGCAGATTCTTTTACTGACTGAGTCATTGGGGAAACATTTGCAAAGAATAAATTGAGAAAGCAGGTGTTAACTTACAAAGCAAAAGAATAATTAGATAGATGAAGACATTAGTGTATATAAATGAACAAATATTTACTGAGCTATCCTATGTCCCTGACATGGGAACATGACCTAGAGATATAACAGATATAAACTCAAAGGGGGCTTAGGGTTAGTCATTGAAGAAAGGAGTAATCAAGCATGTATCAGTTCAGTTCAGTTCAGTTCAGTCACGTCCAACTCTTTGCGACCCCATGGACTGAAACATGACAGGCTTCCTTGTCCATCACCAACTCCTGGAGCGTACTCAAACATATGTCCATTATGTCAGTGATGCCATCCAATCATCTCATCCTCTGTCGTCCCCTTCTCCTCCATTCTTCAATCTATCCCAAAGTCTTTTCCAGTGAGTCAGTTCTTTGCATCTGGTGGCCAAAGTATTGTAGTTTCAGCCTCAGCCTCAGTCCATCCAATGAATATTCAGGACTGATTTCCTTTCAGATAGACTGGTTGGACCTCCTTGTAGTCCAAGGTACCCTCAAGAGTCTGCACCAACACCACAGTTCAAAAGCACCAGTTCTTTGGTGCTCAGCTTTCTTTATGGTCCAACTCTCACATCCATATATGATTACTGGAAAAACAATAGCTTTGACTAGAGGGACCATTGTTGGCAAAGTAATGTTTCTACTTTTTAATATGCTGTCTAGGTTGGTCAAGGAACAAGTGTCTTTTAATTTCATGGCTTTCATTTTCAAACATGTATACTACAAAGTTAAATGCCAGAAATAGGTAAAGGGTTGTTTATTGTACATATTGAACACCTAATCCAAGACTGTGGGATCAGAGGTTTCTATAGCATTCTAGAAACAGTGACATTTTAAATAGGTAAAGATTATAAAGAGATATTAGTGGAGAGGAAGCAGGAGGGCATCATTAGTACTGAAAATGGTACAATGTCAGAGCGCAAAGCAGAAATTAACATTTCACGAGGGGCAGTATGGTGAATTTATGATGAGATTAATAATGTGTAAAACTTCGAGAGTTTTTGGAGCTCACACAGAGAAATCTTAATTTTATATATGATGTAAAAAGTTATGTGTTTTGAATATAAATATTGATATGTTAAAATAATGAAGGCCAATAGTCTGAGTGAGTTAAGCAGGTACCAAGTACAAAATTGTGTTTCTGAGACCCTGAAAAACAAGTAAACATGGCNAGCTCACACAGAGAAATCTTAATTTTATATATGATGTAAAAAGTTATGTGTTTTGAATATAAATATTGATATGTTAAAATAATGAAGGCCAATAGTCTGAGTGAGTTAAGCAGGTACCAAGTACAAAATTGTGTTTCTGAGACCCTGAAAAACAAGTAAACATGGCTTTCCTGTGTTTTTCTAGTTTGTGCCATAAGTGTTAGCAAGAATTTGGCTGAACTCGGGCAAATTTGTCTGGGCCAATAGGAAACTTCATTCATCAAAGAAATATTGATTGAGCCCCTTAGGTATTAAGCACTGATTTAAGTGACAGATAAACAGACTGAACAAAACAGGAGTCCTAGACTTACAGAATTTGTATGCTTCTGAAGAAAATCACACAATAAATAAATCAGTAAAATAAGTTATGTATTAAATGTTAATAGGATTTCTGAAAATAATTTTAAAAATTGTAGACAAGGCGTATTTGGCAGAAAGAGTGTTAAAATAGAAATATCCATGTCAGTAATGGTCTCACTAGGAAGAGTGATCCAGAAAAAGGAAACTACCTGGTCCCTAATATTAACAATGTCATGATTGAAAAATTAGACCCTCCTTGACCTGCTTCCTCCCTGCCTCTGGTCTCCCACAACTTCTCTATGCATTACTCTGCTTTCTACTCCTCAAACACATGATGCCCTCATCATCTTCTTGCTATTTCTACTGAATAGGATGCTTATTGGAGAAGGAAATGGCAACCCACTCCAGTACTCTTGCCTAGAGAATTCTGTGGACAGAGGAGCCTGGTGGGCTGCTGTCTATGGGGTCGCACAGAGTTGGATACGACTGAAGCGACTTAGCAACAGCAGCAGGATGCTTATTCACTATTTCCTTCTGTTNCCACTCCAGTACTCTTGCCTAGAGAATTCTGTGGACAGAGGAGCCTGGTGGGCTGCTGTCTATGGGGTCGCACAGAGTTGGATACGACTGAAGCGACTTAGCAACAGCAGCAGGATGCTTATTCACTATTTCCTTCTGTTAACTGTACTTAAAACTTGGCTCTAACACAACTTCTTCTAAATTATTCTAAGGAACATAAGTTATTCCTTATCTTGCACCTGAAGAACTATGTCATAAAACTTACACAACTATTTTCGTTTTTACACATGCTTGTCTCTTCCTTCTAGATCTATATTGTGCATTCATGTGGCTACTGAGTACTTGACATGTTAACTTCTGCAACTGAGTAACTAACACTTTAAACTTAATTGTATTTAAAACTGAAATTTTCTCATTTAGCTAGTCACAATCATATTTGACATTTTAGACAAAGAACAGTTCCATCATTACAGAAAGTCTGTTTAGACAGTACTGCTATATATCTTTTGTACTCAGTTTGGGGCTTATACACTTAGTAAATATCTAAATAAATGAGTTAATGAATCATTCTTTCCACAGCTGAATCATTAGAGCAAAACTTTTCCTAATGGTTATAATTGACTTCTCTCAAGAATTATGTTAGATATTCCTATTGATTTTTAACTTGCCATTTTTGGTATTTGTCATTTGTTGCATTAAATTGATAGATAGCTATCAACTTGGATGTAGATTTTGATTCTTTAATTATATTCTAGTTCATCAGGGAGCAGGACTAAATACTTGATTGAATCTACCACAAAACCTAGCACAATGCCTTTCACTCTGCAAATCCTAGAATTCAGTTGAAAGCACAGTTCTGGTAGACCTGAGGACAGATTAATCCAACTTCCTGTCTGCTAGATATGATGTAAAATAAGTGGATTTCTGAAGGTAAAGAAGGGAAGAAGCTTTAATACATCACTGAGAGTCTTTCTACTCTAAGGACAATTTTTGAAAGTAACGCTTTATTCAAGGAGAAATGGAAATTCCTAACATGACATATAAAATTAATGCATTCCGCCTCTGGCAATGAGTCTCTTCTAAAAGCACTAGAGAGAAATTCTCTGACTCTCATGTGAGTTTGCTTCATTGTCAGTGTCATTATTGGCATTATTTCAGGTATTTGTGAATGAGATCTTCGTCTTGTAGGCTGTTAGTGCTTTCTTTTGATGTGGCTTGCCACACAACAGGAGTCTTTCATGACATATTTACAGAGTTCCATACTGACAGTAATGCCAGAGTAGGGTAAGAGGATTTTTGGAATATGAAGGAATAAGCCAAAGATATATGAAGTAAAAAAAACTGAAGCTTAGTATTTAATATCTGAATAGAGAAGAATGTTAAATGATTTCAGTTTGGCATCACTGTGCACATTAAATTAAAAAGATTTCAGTTTTGCTGTTGGGCTTGCTAATAAGTATGTAGTCATAAAAGGCCATTCAAATTTCAGAAAGACCAGATGGCGAAAACACATTCTTCTTTCCCTTAAAAGCTTTCTAACTGATACATTCAAATTCAATAGGTTTTCTCAATTTCTAAAGAAAGCATTTGTGATTATAGACACATTTCTGAAAGAGAAAGTCTGTCCAAATCAAACTCTCCCACAGATCAGAAAAGTGAAGGCTTGAAAAATTTCCTCCAGTTTGGGTTCATCTTATTTGGGGCCCTTCGTGCATCTTTTAGCTAAGTATCTGTTTCCTTCTTACAGTTTGGGAAGTTTTCAGCCATCATTTCTTCAAAAACAGTTTTGATATCCTTCCTTCTATCTTCCCCCTCTAAAGCCCCTATTATACCTAGGCTGGCATATTTATATTATCTCATTTTTTTTTGTCTTTTTGTTTGCTGTTGTGATTGATTTCCATTATTCTATCTTCCAGATCACTCACTCATTCTTCTGTGTTATTTAGTCTGCTACTCATTGCTTCTAGATTAGCTTTTATCTTGGCGATCAAATTGTCTAATTTTGATTGGTTCCTCTTTATGGTTTCCAACTCCTTGTTACAGTGACCTGGATTTCTATCGCTAATTTTTCTTAATTCTGTTAGCATTTTTATTACTTCCTATCTGAACTCAGTTTCTAGCAGACTGGTGAAGTCCGTTTCATTATTGGTTCTTTCAGTGGATTTCTCTGTTCTTTTAATTGGGAGTAGTTCCTCTGCTTTTTTCATGTTACTTAATTTTCTCTGTCTCTATAAATTTAGGTGAAATAGTTACCTACTGTGGTCTTGGAGGGGTTCTTACGTGCGAGCAACCTGTGTAGACTGTAAGTCCAATATTTTTGGTGTGAGGGCTGTTTTTAGTAAAGATGCCAGCAAAACTTTTCAGTGTGTGATAGTCATTAGCCCTGTGAAATGGGTGTGACTGGTTTTGCAGTGTCCAGAGCCTGTACTGGATATTGGATAGGGCCTCTTCTTTATTCCTGGGCTGTCATAGCCCTGTTGGGGGCCGAAGTCTGCTTCCCATTTTCTGGTGAAGAAGCCCTGACTGTGGGTCCAATAAGGCTCTACTGCCCTTAAGTGTATGCTCTGTCCCAGAGGAGGTGAGTGCTGAAGCAAGTGAGGCCTGTGTAGTTACAGCAAAGCCTATGCATCTCCCATGCAGGCATCTATGATTCTGCCCAGAAGCAGCCCTATATTGTGTCCTTTTCTCCACTGCATTCATCCCAGGCCTAGTGTTAGGCTGGCACTGGGGGCCAGGGCCCACACCCCAGGCCCTCTGGCATCTCTCTGTGCTGCTAGATAGAGTCCTCTCCCAGGGCCTGCCTTCCTGAGATTCATTGCCTAGTGCATCGTAGCAGCCCCCACCTAGTACAGATTTCAGGCTGGGGAGTGCAACTGGGTGACAGTCATCAGTGCAGGGGTCCCTCTGCCCTGACTGCTAGCAAGCCAGAACATGTGCATTCCTTTTTGAGCAGAATCCAGGCTCCTCCAGCCCCTCTACCTGCTGTGGCAGACCTCCCAGAGGGTTTCCCAGGATGAGAGCCTACCCGTATCAACCTCTCTCCTCTTCACAGATCCCTTCCAAGGGCGCCAGTCCTGTCCCCAATGTCTATTTTTCCCCCTTTCTATCCAGTTTTATGGGATTTTTTCCTTGCATCTTTTTGGCTGCTTCTAGTTGTTTTTCTGTGAAAATCATTCCAAATCTAGGTATATTTTTGATGTTTGTTGGGGGAGGTGAATTCCTCCTACTCCACCATCTTGATCCTCTGAGGCTGTTTCTAATTCACATACCTGGTGAGCAGTAGTTGAGGCTGGAAACTCAGTCTGATTGAAACCAAATTCATTAGATAAATAAGAAATTTAGGGATAAATTCATATGTAAATCAAAAGGAAGGTCTTTATTTGAAGCTTTTAAATTTAATTTTGATGCTCATTATTATTTGACTTTGGCACAGTGACCTTGGAACTAGCAGAAGTTGAGGTTACAAATATACAATGTTGGGGAAGAGGGATACGGCTTATTAGGGAATGTTGCCAGACAATGAAAAGCCTGAGTAGAGCTTAGAGTTTTATAACTTTTCTTGTCACTTTCCCTGTTAAACTGGAAAATACTTAAGATTTAATTAAAACATGCCAATAAACTTCTCAGTCTTTAGCAATTATAACATGACACAGGTACATAATTAACATGGTCACTTGAATAATTCACACACATACTAAACACACACAGACACAGAATATATATTTTCCTGAAATTATTATATCTCAAGAGTTCTTTGCCTCTGCTCATCAACTTCTTTTCTTTAAACAACTATCTTTAAGTAAAGCACATATGCCATATTTATCAACAATTGAATGAAGCCTGTGGTGATAATTTTACTGCCTTAAAACAACCCACACTAATGGGTTTTATAATTTGCAAAATAAAGGGCATTCGAATGCTTTTAAAAACCAATTTGTCAACTGCTGAACTTTTCCTACTTTTTGATCCATTTAATTGAGCTGCTCTAACCCATCTTTCTCCATAGTACATCTTTACCCCTCCACCAGTCTACTTTCATTTGTTATGATAAGCTGAAGAAATGTATACATAATTTTAAAAGATGATGAATTTTCTTTTTTTCAGGACTCCGATAAAATTCAGTCATTGATTAAATATTCACCATACAAGTGTTCCCTCTTAGAATGACCCAGTTCCAGGTAATGGAGTGTGGTGAGGGAGGGAGGACAGGAAGGCACAAACTGGAAACAGATAAGATATGATCCTAAGCTCTTAATGAGGTATGCAGTCATCGTGTTGAAACTAGTTTGCAAACATCCTAAATTAAATTTCCTGTAACTTTGCGTGAGAACAAAACAGATATAAGTGAATCTCTGATTCTAGAGATTTGAAAATAACATCAAACTTTCTTTTCCAATGCTCTTCACACCCCTGGTAGGACCAATATTCTGTTTTGTTAACATTTCACTTCATACACTGCTACTCCCTTCTTTCCATTTGCCAACTCAAGAAAGAGAACATTCCATTCCAAGTTTGAAATGAATAGCATGTGATAGTGCTGGAGCAGTTTTTGCATTGATTTACATAAGGAACTGGAGACCACAGGACCCCCTGAGAAGTAAAAACTAGTCACAGTTGATACTACACTTGAAATACACCATGGACTGCAATGTTAATGATGCAGACATTTAAGTTTATCAATCTGTTGTCTTTCATCAAAGGAGTACAGCAGCAGTCCTTTTACATTCCCAGAGTAATGAAGGGGGCAGGGTAGGAAATGAAAATCAGAGAAATGCAAGTCTTCTGCTGCAATGACTAGAGGTCAGACAGGGGTTTGGAACCTGGATGAAAACTAACCAATGACTAAGGTACAGACTGTGAAATATCCAGGCAAGCCAGTCTCTTCTTTATTAGAACAAGATTTGATTTTTTTCTTTTTTTCTTCACCTAAATCATTTCCACAAATATTTACCCAGCACTTACTAAGAACAAGGTACAACTTCATATTGCTAGTAATTTCAAGATAATCACTTCTTAAGTGCTCAGATAGAGCTTTTCAAAAATACATATGTTTGCCACTTCACAGTTAAATAAAACTAATCACCTAGCAAAGATGGCAGCACCATATTAATTAACCATTCTCAGTAACAATTGCTTCTCTCTTTGTCCTTTGATTCTTTGGTCTCTGTACATGTTACATGTAGAATCACACCAATTCTGTTAAACCTGTTTTAATTATTGTTAGCAACTTAAAGTGTTAGTCTATTTGGCAGAGGTTTCTTTCAAAGTGGTCAACAGTAAGTGATTAATATAGTGTTCACTGCAACACCACTGTTGGAATAATCTGCATTTAATTTATTTCCTGTTAATATGTACATAAGCACAATTACAATAAATTCAGAGCAGTTCCACCACATATTCAAAAATCACAATTTATTAATAGGTTTTTTTTTGCATTATTTTTACTTTTCTAAGGTTCATGTTTATGACAACAGGCTTTATTTGGTTGTTGTCATATTGAAGTCATTGAATAAAATATATTTAAAACTATAGCTTGATTTAAAAAATAGATTAGAAGGTGGAACTATATATTTAAAATTCATAGCCTTTCTAAGAACTATTATATACTAAGCTGTGCTCAGAATTCTGTTTGCTCAGAATTTTTAGAAACAATTCAGTTTAGTTCAGTCGCTCAGTCTTGTCTGACTCTTTGCAACTCCATGAACTGCAGCAAACTAGGCTTCCCTGTCCATCACCAACTCCTAGAGCTTGCTCAAACTCATGTCCATCGAGTTGGTGATGCTATCCAGACATCTCGTTCTCTGTTGTCCCCTTCCCCTCCTGCCTTCAATCTTTCCCAGCATCAGGGTCTTTTCTAAGGAGTCAGTTCTTCACATCAGGTGGCCAAAGGGTTGGAGTTTCAGTTTCAGAATCAGTCTTTCCAATGAATATTCAGGACTGATCTCCTTTAGGATTGACTGGTTTGATCTCCTTGCAGTTCAAGGTGCTCTCAAGAGTCTTCTCCAACACCACAGTTCAAAAATATCAATTCTTCGGTGCTCAGCTCTTTTTATGGTCCAACTCTCATATCCATACATGACTACTGGAAAAGCCATAGCTTTGACTAGATAGATCTTTGCTGTTAAAGTAATGCCTCTGCTTTTTAATAGCTGTCTAACTTGGTCATACCTTTTCTTCCAAGGAGCAAATGTCTTTTAATTTCATGGCTGCAGTCACCATCCGCAGTGAGTTTGCAGCACAAGAAAAAAAAGTCTCTCACCCTTTCTTTTTCATTAGAGAAAATATATCCTTGAAGAAGTTGTAGGCATAGAATGCTCTTTGGAGAAAGAAAAGTTATAATCTCAGAAAGGTACAGTCCATTTTTACTATTTTATGTCTGAAAATCAACATAATATGGAAGAAATCCATATATTAATGGCTTGGGTATATTTGTAATTTTGTATTTGAGCATGTAAACTGAAAACTAGCTTTTCTAAAAAGAATTCTATCCCCTAAGCTAAGAAAAATTTTAAATACCTTTGGTCCACTCTAACAGGAAACTCATCAAAAAGAAACAGAGACTATATTTAATTAAGATTGTATTTCAAATTTTCTTCTGCTTAGGTAGAGTAAAACATCTAGATGCAACTAGTATTTAACTTAGTAACAAAATTTTTGTTTTACTTCACTGTCATCAAAGTATCAGGTCAAGGAATGTTAGCAAATTCTTAATAAAAAGTGAATATGAAAACTTGAATACTTCAGGAAAATACAACTAGGTTTCTGAATGCAATCTGGATTTAGGAGCTACAATTCCTTTAGTTAGGAGACTGTTGACTGTTTTGGTACAACAGTTTTAATGGGACGGGGTGAAAGACAACATGTTAGTGACTGACATTTCAGGCCCCAAGACCATGGTGAAACCTGCCATAGGAAACTTCAGCCCCTCTTCAGGGAGATGTAACATTTTTCCTGCAAGGCCACCCTGGATATACAATCTGAATTTTCTGAAGAGGAAGGCCAGATTCTCCTGCTATGCTTGTGGTTGGTTAACATGCAGTTTTTAAGGTATCAATTCACATGGTCATATTCATCAGCAAATACACAATTAAGTGAAAAAATTATATTAAAGGGGCTAATTTTTATTGTAATTATGCTTATGAGTAAATTTGTGTGACAATTCATTGTGCTCTAATTATGTGACTCATATGTTAATATGATACATTAGACATTATCTGTATATGTAAAACAATCTCTTGTAAAACTCATGCTATTTATCATGCATGTAGTTTTTCAAACTTTTAAAATCTCATGCAAGTTTAGACTAACTTAATCATTACTAGAGAAAAATCTATTTTATATTGATATTTTGGTTTTATTTTAAATACTTTTGTACTCTGGAAATCACTCAAATAAGATTTCATTGTACTGAAAGACTAGTTTCCTAAATAGCCAAATACTTTGAGCAATGACATTGTTTCTTATAGAAATAATAAATATATTTTGAACAATATTGGCAGCTGTGTGCTCAAACAAACATGGACAATCTGAAAAGTGTAATAAATTTTAAAATAATATTTTAAGGTCAATATTAAACAATAAATTTAATCATATCACAGCAAACATTGTCCTAAGAATGTCCTCTAAAATACCTCTTGAGTTCTGACTTGTGTTGGCTTTCTAATGTTTCCTAATCAATGAATGTTTATTAATTACTTTCTGTACCAAGAACTATGCCAAGATCTATGGAGTAAAAAATGTTAAGGTATTATTCAGCCAAAAGCATCTATTGTACTTCTTATAGTCAGGACATTTTTATATGAATAAGCATTTTGAAAGCCATAGGTAATGTTATGAGGCTATCCTAAAATGACCTCAACCATTTTACATTAAGCCAAAAGAGCAACCTAAGTTGACAATTATCTGTCAGACATAAGCTATTCCACCTGCTTTATCTAATCCTTGTCCACTTCATGTGCCCTGTTCCTCTATCATGCCACACTTCCACTACCTCAGGAACTTATCCTTTACCATTGCCTCTGCTTGAGTTCTTTTTCTTAAAATCATTGCACAATTTTCTTAAATGTCACTCTCTAGGAAAGTCCCTCTTTGACCATTTCATTGTAAGCTCCAACTGTTACCTCATTACTCTTTTACCACCCTAATTGCTTTTGGATAAATAAGACTTAATATTCTTGAGACTATTCACATGTTTACTAGTTTAATATCTCTGGTTCTTACCAGAAGATAAAGTCCTAAGGGCAGAACTTCCCTTGTGGCTCAGCTAAGGACAGAGCTTCCCTTGTAGCTCAGCTGTTAAAGAATCTGCCAGCAATGGGGGAGATCTGAGTTTGATCCCTGGGTTGGAAAGATTCCCCTGGAGAAGGGAAAGGTTATCTACTCCAGTATTCTGGCCTGTACAGTCCATGGGGTCACAAAGAGCTGGACAAGACTGAGTGACTGAACTGACTGATATTTCCAAATATTTTAAGTCACCAAAAGGATACACACACACACATACACACACACACACACACACACACACA
>SJYV01006739.1:157333-179012 GCA_006410875.1 Neotragus pygmaeus
TCGAATGCTTTTAAAAACCAATTTGTCAACTGCTGAACTTTTCCTACTTTTTGATCCATTTAATTGAGCTGCTCTAACCCATCTTTCTCCATAGTACATCTTTACCCCTCCACCAGTCTACTTTCATTTGTTATGATAAGCTGAAGAAATGTATACATAATTTTAAAAGATGATGAATTTTCTTTTTTTCAGGACTCCGATAAAATTCAGTCATTGATTAAATATTCACCATACAAGTGTTCCCTCTTAGAATGACCCAGTTCCAGGTAATGGAGTGTGGTGAGGGAGGGAGGACAGGAAGGCACAAACTGGAAACAGATAAGATATGATCCTAAGCTCTTAATGAGGTATGCAGTCATCGTGTTGAAACTAGTTTGCAAACATCCTAAATTAAATTTCCTGTAACTTTGCGTGAGAACAAAACAGATATAAGTGAATCTCTGATTCTAGAGATTTGAAAATAACATCAAACTTTCTTTTCCAATGCTCTTCACACCCCTGGTAGGACCAATATTCTGTTTTGTTAACATTTCACTTCGTACACTGCTACTCTCTTCTTTCCATTTGCCAAATCAAGAAAGAGAACATTCCATTTCAAGTTTGAAATGAATAGCATGTGATAGTGCTGGAGCAGTTTTTGCATTGATTTACATAAGGAACTGGAGATCACAGGACCCCCTGAGGAGTAAAAACTAGTCACAGTTGATACTACACTTGAAATACACCATGGACTGCAATGTTAATGATGCAGACATTTAAGTTTATCAATCTGTTGTCTTTCATCAAAGGAGTACAGCAGCAGTCCTTTTACATTCCCAGAGTAATGAAGGGGGCAGGGTAGGAAATGAAAATCAGAGAAATGCAAGTCTTCTGCTGCAATGACTAGAGGTCAGACAGGGGTTTGGAACCTGGATGAAAACTAACCAATGACTAAGGTACAGACTGTGAAATATCCAGTCAAGCCAGTCTCTTCTTTATTAGAACAAGATTTGATTTTTTTCTTTTTTTCTTCACCTAAATCATTTCCACAAATATTTACCCAGCACTTACTAAGAACAAGGTACAACTTCATATTGCTAGTAATTTCAAGATAATCACTTCTTAAGTGCTCAGATAGAGCTTTTCAAAAATACATATGTTTGCCACTTCACAGTTAAATAAAACTAATCACCTAGCAAAGATGGCAGCACCATATTAATTAACCATTCTCAGTAACAATTGCTTCTCTCTTTGTCCTTTGATTCTTTGGTCTCTGTACATGTTACATGTAGAATCACACCAATTCTGTTAAACCTGTTTTAATTATTGTTAGCAACTTAAAGTGTTAGTCTATTTGGCAGAGGTTTCTTTCAAAGTGGTCAACAGTAAGTGATTAATATAGTGTTCACTGCAACACCACTGTTGGAATAATCTGCATTTAATTTATTTCCTGTTAATATGTACATAAGCACAATTACAATAAATTCAGAGCAGTTCCACCACATATTCAAAAATCACAATTTATTAATAGGTTTTTTTTTGCATTATTTTTACTTTTCTAAGGTTCATGTTTATGACAACAGGCTTTATTTGGTTGTTGTCATATTGAAGTCATTGAATAAAATATATTTAAAACTATAGCTTGATTTAAAAAATAGATTAGAAGGTGGAACTATATATTTAAAATTCATAGCCTTTCTAAGAACTATTATATACTAAGCTGTGCTCAGAATTCTGTTTGCTCAGAATTTTTAGAAACAATTCAGTTTAGTTCAGTCGCTCAGTCATGTCTGACTCTTTGCAACTCCATGAACTGCAGCAAACTAGGCTTCCCTGTCCATCACCAATTCCTAGAGCTTGCTCAAACTCATGTCCATCGAGTTGGTGATGCTATCCAGACATCTCGTTCTCTGTTGTCCCCTTCCCCTCCTGCCTTCAATCTTTCCCAGCATCAGGGTCTTTTCTAAGGAGTCAGTTCTTCACATCAGGTGGCCAAAGGGTTGGAGTTTCAGTTTCAGAATCAGTCTTTCCAATGAATATTCAGGACTGATCTCCTTTAGGATTGACTGGTTTGATCTCCTTGCAGTTCAAGGTGCTCTCAAGAGTCTTCTCCAACACCACAGTTCAAAAATATCAATTCTTCGGTGCTCAGCTCTTTTTATGGTCCAACTCTCATATCCATACATGACTACTGGAAAAGCCATAGCTTTGACTAGATAGATCTTTGCTGTTAAAGTAATGCCTCTGCTTTTTAATAGCTGTCTAACTTGGTCATACCTTTTCTTCCAAGGAGCAAATGTCTTTTAATTTCATGGCTGCAGTCACCATCCGCAGTGAGTTTGCAGCACAAGAAAAAAAAGTCTCTCACCCTTTCTTTTTCATTAGAGAAAATATATCCTTGAAGAAGTTGTAGGCATAGAATGCTCTTTGGAGAAAGAAAAGTTATAATCTCAGAAAGGTACAGTCCATTTTTACTATTTTATGTCTGAAAATCAACATAATATGGAAGAAATCCATATATTAATGGCTTGGGTATATTTGTAATTTTGTATTTGAGCATGTAAACTGAAAACTAGCTTTTCTAAAAAGAATTCTATCCCCTAAGCTAAGAAAAATTTTAAATACCTTTGGTCCACTCTAACAGGAAACTCATCAAAAAGAAACAGAGACTATATTTAATTAAGATTGTATTTCAAATTTTCTTCTGCTTAGGTAGAGTAAAACATCTAGATGCAACTAGTATTTAACTTAGTAACAAAATTTTTGTTTTACTTCACTGTCATCAAAGTATCAGGTCAAGGAATGTTAGCAAATTCTTAATAAAAAGTGAATATGAAAACTTGAATACTTCAGGAAAATACAACTAGGTTTCTGAATGCAATCTGGATTTAGGAGCTACAATTCCTTTAGTTAGGAGACTGTTGACTGTTTTGGTACAACAGTTTTAATGGGACGGGGTGAAAGACAACATGTTAGTGACTGACATTTCAGGCCCCAAGACCATGGTGAAACCTGCCATAGGAAACTTCAGCCCCTCTTCAGGGAGATGTAACATTTTTCCTGCAAGGCCACCCTGGATATACAATCTGAATTTTCTGAAGAGGAAGGCCAGATTCTCCTGCTATGCTTGTGGTTGGTTAACATGCAGTTTTTAAGGTATCAATTCACATGGTCATATTCATCAGCAAATACACAATTAAGTGAAAAAATTATATTAAAGGGGCTAATTTTTATTGTAATTATGCTTATGAGTAAATTTGTGTGACAATTCATTGTGCTCTAATTATGTGACTCATATGTTAATATGATACATTAGACATTATCTGTATATGTAAAACAATCTCTTGTAAAACTCATGCTATTTATCATGCATGTAGTTTTTCAAACTTTTAAAATCTCATGCAAGTTTAGACTAACTTAATCATTACTAGAGAAAAATCTATTTTATATTGATATTTTGGTTTTATTTTAAATACTTTTGTACTCTGGAAATCACTCAAATAAGATTTCATTGTACTGAAAGACTAGTTTCCTAAATAGCCAAATACTTTGAGCAATGACATTGTTTCTTATAGAAATAATAAATATATTTTGAACAATATTGGCAGCTGTGTGCTCAAACAAACATGGACAATCTGAAAAGTGTAATAAATTTTAAAATAATATTTTAAGGTCAATATTAAACAATAAATTTAATCATATCACAGCAAACATTGTCCTAAGAATGTCCTCTAAAATACCTCTTGAGTTCTGACTTGTGTTGGCTTTCTAATGTTTCCTAATCAATGAATGTTTATTAATTACTTTCTGTACCAAGAACTATGCCAAGATCTATGGAGTAAAAAATGTTAAGGTATTATTCAGCCAAAAGCATCTATTGTACTTCTTATAGTCAGGACATTTTTATATGAATAAGCATTTTGAAAGCCATAGGTAATGTTATGAGGCTATCCTAAAATGACCTCAACCATTTTACATTAAGCCAAAAGAGCAACCTAAGTTGACAATTATCTGTCAGACATAAGCTATTCCACCTGCTTTATCTAATCCTTGTCCACTTCATGTGCCCTGTTCCTCTATCATGCCACACTTCCACTACCTCAGGAACTTATCCTTTACCATTGCCTCTGCTTGAGTTCTTTTTCTTAAAATCATTGCACAATTTTCTTAAATGTCACTCTCTAGGAAAGTCCCTCTTTGACCATTTCATTGTAAGCTCCAACTGTTACCTCATTACTCTTTTACCACCCTAATTGCTTTTGGATAAATAAGACTTAATATTCTTGAGACTATTCACATGTTTACTAGTTTAATATCTCTGGTTCTTACCAGAAGATAAAGTCCTAAGGGCAGAACTTCCCTTGTGGCTCAGCTAAGGACAGAGCTTCCCTTGTAGCTCAGCTGTTAAAGAATCTGCCAGCAATGGGGGAGATCTGAGTTTGATCCCTGGGTTGGAAAGATTCCCCTGGAGAAGGGAAAGGTTATCTACTCCAGTATTCTGGCCTGTACAGTCCATGGGGTCACAAAGAGCTGGACAAGACTGAGTGACTGAACTGACTGATATTTCCAAATATTTTAAGTCACCAAAAGGATACACACACACACATACACACACACACACACACACACACACANGTATTTTTGTTTATTTTCATTTTTCACCCCCTAGAATTAGCCCCATAGGAGAAACTTGCTTGTCTTGCACCCCTGTATCATCCCAAGGCCCAAGACAGCTCTGGTAGGATTTCATAAAAGTTGTTGAATGAAAAAGTAATCAGTTACATGAAGATCACTACTGAGAAAAAAAGAAAACAAAACTACCCTCACCAGGTATGCTTATTTTTAGATAAATAGCTTGGTCCTCTTTCTAATATTCTTCTTCTTCCTTTTTTTTAATCTCATCTGTCATGACATAAAATGTGCCCTGTCTTATTCCCTCAGTTCCTTTGCCAGAACGTGGTTCTAACCCAGTAGCATATCTACACATTGACTATGCCACTCTCTCTTAATATTTTAAATAACTATATGAAGATAACTGATGATTCCCGGTCAAAAATGCAGCTTTACATTTATTGAGTGCTTATTATGTACTTAAAGTATTGTGTTAAGTGCTTTACTTTCATTACCACGTTTACTTCCAGTGATATGGTATTATTGTGATTTCCATTTTCGAAATGAGAAAACAGAAGCGCTATTCTACAACAGCAAAAGGAAAGAATGCCAAAGCCAAGATAGTAATTGTTTTGTTATAAAGTAAACTAATGTTTTATATGCAAGAAATTGAAATGAGAAGATTGTTCTATAACCATGTTAACAAACTACAGAGCTAGTTTTGAACTTGTCCAATCAATTAGTAGCAGTTCCATACTCCTGCTTACAAGTAAATAACCAGAACTGGTTTTAAACCTATTTAATTAATCAATGACAACTAACTTCAGTAAACACTCCTTGAAAAGCCAAATAGCAACAGACTCATGATTTGAAAGCCAGCCAACTGGCTGGATTCACTACAGTGAACATGTTCCTAAGGCTGATATTAACCTTCTTCCTCCTGTGTAACAGACAAAAAAATGAGCCTCAATAGCCAATACAGCTACTCTTCTAAGACTGATCTAACCTACTTTTTGCCTCTGTAACACACACAATCCAAAGTAAACTTACTTTGAGCCAACATGCAATCTCAAAATGAAAAGTTGCATTTATTTGTCATAGTTGGACATATATCTAAACAGATGAATATTATACATGCATATAATGCAATAGTTAAGAGCACAGGATCTGGAGGTACATTGACTGAATTTGAACTCAGGCTTTGCAGCTTACTGTCTTTGTAACACTCTGAGCCTCAGTTTCCTCATCGGCAAAACAGGAGTAGTAAGAGTATCTAAATGATCGTGTCATTATGAGTTTTAAGCTAATTCATGTAAAGAGCTTAGATTGCTGCCTGAGACACAGAAAGTGATAAATAAATGTTAATTAATACATAGTAACAATACATAGATTATAAGTTTTGTGATAGCAGGATAACATGTATTATCTTCATCACTTCATAATTATAACTGTAGAGACAAGCTGGCTCATGAGAGGTATTTAATAAATATTTTTCAAGTTAGTACACACACACAATAAGGCCATTCCTAGGAAATGTGTTAAGTTTAATGCATTTATCCTTCATCAACTTTCTTTTCTTCACATGACCTCTGCGTTTTCAAAGCAATTCAGGCAGAAGGGTTAACCTCTCAGGATTTTTTATTTTATAAAACAATCCTCATGGAGAAGAACTATAGGAAATGGAGCCCTAATAATTGAATTTCACAGCCATTTGACCACAGTACAGAAAAAAATTTTATGCCCTGACTTTTTCCTGTCCATAGCACTCCCTGCACCTAGCAACCCCTCAGACCTGCCAGCCCCTCACATGGCAATACAGAAGCAATGCCTGCTCATAACATTATTTCTGTGTATATTTCTAGAAAATAATTGCTTAGAGTAAACTAGTTCTTGATTTTTAAGAAAAAAATTCTCTACATAAAATTGAATGAAATTAAAGAGGATTACATTGTGCAATTTGTGCCTTATGAATTTTTAATTTCAAATAATATGACCAATGAAATGTACTATTAAAGAAAAGAAAACAAACTGTGTCCAAGGGTGAGCCAAATTAAAGTTGAAACCACCTTAAGAAAATCAGTTTGCAGCAAGATGTACCATTTGTTTCTATAACATCTACTATCTTAATCATCACATTTAAAAAGTAATAAAGAATTTAATAAAGACCTTTTTTTAATTGAACAGGGTCACATACTTAATATAACAGAAAAACTGAGGTAACATTGACATTTTCTGCAAATTAAAAAAAAATAACTGTGAAATCANCTATAACATCTACTATCTTAATCATCACATTTAAAAAGTAATAAAGAATTTAATAAAGACCTTTTTTTAATTGAACAGGGTCACATACTTAATATAACAGAAAAACTGAGGTAACATTGACATTTTCTGCAAATTAAAAAAAATAACTGTGAAATCAAAACATTTTAACTTTATAGGTTTACACGTTATTAAAGAAAAATATATTATTATTATATAAATAATCCCACTGGCATATAAATTAGAAACAGAATAATCAACAAGGTTTCTGGTTTTTGTTATTCCATATAAAAAACTAACCATGTCTGTGAAAGATTGATTGTGGCTTTTAAAATGTTTGCTGAATGCATGTGTAATTAAGATGAGTTAAATACGCAAATCAAGCTTAAATAGCTTCATTTATTAATGTTAGCTTGCCTTGCCTCTACAAAATGTATGCTGTGAATTTGTTTAGCATGCAGTATTTTTGATTTCTTTGTTTTAGGTTGAATTGCTAAGGAACAGGACTTTTTTTTTTTTAATAGAAGGAGGAATAACTTGCAAGGAGTTCTGGGTACCATTTAAAAAGGAGAGTTTAAAGAAATGCTCCCAGTAGCATGTAAACTAAGTTTTTATCCTGTATTTTTCCAACTACTTTTAGATTATATTTAATTAATTCCATTTCATCAAAGTAGCAAACCTTCTGGGAATTTATTTTGATGCAAATGAGCCTTTAGTCACAATGTCTCCAACACAGTGATTAAGCAGAATACAGAGATTTAGAGAAGCAGGCCATATGAAATGAACCAAAGTTGCCTGTAGAAGTACCTCTCTCAGGAAGATATTTAAATTCCCCTGTACTAACCAAACAAAGCTCTCTGTGCAAAAGTACTAGCCTCATTTAACTCATGTGGAAAATGCTGTCAAGCATTTACCAGAAACATAGTGGTTGGAAACAACGCAAAGGATATATAGTATAAAAGGCAGAGGGAAACACAACTCTTATTAAAAAGTTCAGTCAATCTCACTGGCTCCTGATAAGCAAATGGGAGGGAAAAAGTCACATGTCAGGGCAAATACATTTTAAATTTCACCAGTCTTTTTTGCTATTTAATTCTTTCTACCACTGCACACTGCAATCCAAGTTTCCAAAATTCAGAATACTGTTTCACATGATTATTTATTTTATTGCCTGGTTTAGAGTTTCTGTTATTTTTAATAAAGACTTTTTTCCCCAGTGGAAAATAAGTTCTTTTTTCAAGGTTTCTGATGGGATGTTGAAGCTGAAACTCCAATACTTTGGCCATCTGATGTGAAGAGCTGACTCACTTGAAAAGACCCTGATGCTGGGAAAGATTGAGGGCAGGAGGAGAAGGGGACAACAGAGGATGAGATGGTTGGATGGCATCACTGAGTCAATGGACATGAGTTTGGGTAGACTCCGGGAGTTGGTGTTGGCTAGGGAGGCCTGGCATGCTGCAGCTTATGGGGTCACAGAGAGTCAGTCACGACTGAAAGACTGAACTGAACTGAACTGATGGGATACATATACACACCCATATATATGTGTGTGTATATATATGTGATTATTTTTTCCTAATTGTGATTATAAAAACTGCATGAGACATTCCCTTATAATAGCATGGTGGAGTCAGGGGTTAGAAACCATGCCATTTATTATGCCAAAGAGAATTTAAGAGGAAAAATATAATAAATTTGCTAACCAGGTAGCTCAAAGTGTTAAAAAGAGAACCCTAAAGTATCCTAGAGGTAGTAACTGTAGGAAGCTGCTATAATCCCAAGGGTTGAAAGATCAAAGGGAAGAGATTTGAGTTATTAAAATTTAAAAATTTAGAAGGGCTTAAACTTAGACCTCTAAGAGGGGGCCTGCTTAGCTGAGGTTAGTGTCTGAATAGAGGGTATTGAGGCTGATTCTACTACTTTGGGAAAAACTGAGAACTGAATTGTGCTTCTGCCCTAGGAAGGGTCTGCTGTTGCTGGGATGAAGAAGCAAGGGAGGAGGAGCCCACAGGAAGTAGACTGAAGTGTCAAGTTCCCACTCCCTCCTCCGCTTCTCCTCTGGGCAGAACTCTGCGCAGGATGCAGCTGGCGAACAGAAAAGTGAGGTATTTGCACGGTCCCAGCCCCAGGATTTACCAGTGAGTTTAGAAAGGTGGATCTGGAGCTGAGAGGCAATAAATGAATAATCAGAAGAAATATAAACTGTGAGAAGGCTAATGAACAACACACAGGCAAATCTTTTCAGTGCAAAATATACCGCAGTGACGCAAATGATGAAAATGTTTGTATATGATCTGGAATATTTCTTGAGAATTAAATTCTAAGAATGGAGATTCTAGTATTCAAAGAATCCATAATCAGAAACTATGGATTCCTAAGGCTTTGGATACATAATGCAAAAGTGCCCTGTTGATCAAATTTATCAGTTTTACTTATACAATAAGTTTACGTGAAGATCAGTTTTCTTTTACCCTTGTCCCAAATAGATATTATCATTTTAAAATTAATGTTGTTACAGCTAAATTTGATTTGTTTACATATTCTTACAGTATCAAACATATGTTCAGGGTTTAAAATTTCCAAACAATACTTTTATAGTTATTTAAGCATTTAGGATCTTGCTTATAAATTGGAAGAATGATTACTGTACTAATGATTACTGTAGTAATGATTACTGTACTGTACTGTACTGAGTCCTGCCCAGGCTCCAGCAATTCTACTCCCTAGAGACAACCATATGGAAACTTCTTTAGTTGTCTAACATAATGTTAGCATTCACTTCCATAGACCTAAATGAAATCTGAAACTGCTACCAACTGATGCGTGGGTGGTGTACTTAGTTGCTCAGTCATGTCAGAGATGCATACATATTAGAATATCTTCTGATTTCTTGTTTATTACAATTATTAAACTGTCTTAGCATCCCATTTCCCCTCACCTCATATTCCTAACATAACATTCACAGTTTGGTCAATATTCTGTGTTTACATTAACAGGGTTATGTTCATACCATTCACTGCTCAATCAAGTAATGTATCAGGATTAGCTTTAGTTTCTTATAGTATCCTCCTCTCAATTAAGAGTTGTCTTATTTTTTATTTTCCATATTTTATTTGTACCTATTGCTAATGTCTCTGGTTACTCTAATGACCTCACCATTCAGTTGTCCACATATTAAGAGAGATTTACTGATAACTCTGACAAAGTACTGGGATGGACATGGGCAATAAAAAGGTGGCTAAGACAGACGCTTGTCCTGCTCTGCCATATAGGAACATACAGTTAAAGTTTTTGAGGAGGAGGGAGGTGGAAATGGAAGCAATTATTGATATTCTATAATGTACTCAACTTTGACATTTTAATACAAATTATTGTTATTCTATAATGTGCTCAATTTTGACACTTTAATATAGTGCTGGATTTCAGTTTGGAAATATTTTTACCATTTGAATTCTAAAGTGAAATTGGCATGCCGTTTTCTCTTTCATTTTTCAAATATAATTGCTAATGCCAAGTTTTATAAAATGACAAGAGTATTTTTCATTTTTTAATATCCTAGAATAGTTTGGATATCATTGGCATTATCTGTCCCTTGAAGGGTAAGAGGACTCACAGGTAAAACCATCTGGTCTCAGCACCTGTTTTAGAGGTTAGAGCTCTTAAAATGTTTCTAGTTCTCAAGATGTGGTTTTATTCTTTTGGCTTTTGTTTCAATTTTGCTAATTTATAGTTCACTAGAAAATATATCCTTTCAACAAATATTAAGTGAATTATATTCTGTCAGACACTGCTATAGTTTCTATGGCTACCTTGTTGATTTTATCTCCATTTAAAATATTTTAAACCATCAGAACTACACATTTTGCAGTTTGAATCCTTATATACTGGTATTTTCTTTCCTGTTTATGCAGATTATATGTGTGTTTTCCAGAATCTCTTGAATGTACACAACTGCAAATTTGTTCTTGTACACAGAAAAGACAATACTATGTGTTATAAAATTACCAATAAAATTTTTTCTTTCAAATTTGTCCTTGTTGTCTACAAACAATAAATGCTGGAGAGGGTACACAGAAAAAGGAACCCTCTTACACTGTTGGTGGGAATGCAAACTAGTACAGCCACTATGGAAAACAGTGTGGCGATTCCTTAAAAAACTGGAAATAGAACTGCCTTATGAACCAGCAATCCCATTGCTGGGCATACACACTTGGGAAACCAGAATTGAAAGAGATATGTGTATCCCAATGTTCATCACAGCACTGTTTATAATAGCCAGGACATGGAAGAAACCTAGATGTCCATCAGCAGATGAATGGATAAGAAAGCTGTGGTACATATACCCAATGGAATATTACTCAGCTATTTAAAAAATTCATTTGAATCAATTCTAATGAGGTAGATGAAACTGGAGTCTATTATACAGAGTGAAGTCAGAAAGGAAAACACCAATAAAGTATATTAATGCATATACATGGAATTTAGAAAGATGGTAACAATGACCCTATATGTGAGACAGCAAAAGAGACACAGATGTAAAGAACAAACTTCTGGACTCTGTGGGAGAAGGTGAAACATGTATATGTATATGTGAACATGTATACTGAAACATGTATATGTATATGTGAAATAGATTGCCAGTCCAGGTTCGATACATGAGACAGGAAGCTCAAGGCTGGTGCAATGGGATGACCCTGAGGGATGGGATTGGGAGGGAGGTTCAGGATGAGGAACACACGTACACCCGATGATGTCATGGCTGATTCATGTCAATGTATGGCAAAAACCACTACAATATTGTAAAGTAATTAGTCTCCAATTAAATAAATTAGTTTAAAAAATAAAACAAAACAAACAAAATTTTGTCCTTGTTGGACTCTGCTCTTTCATGTTGCAGAGATGAATTATTTGTTCTTTGTGTGGACATGGAACTACAGATTGGTTCCAAATCAGGGAAGAAGTACATCAAGGCTGCATATTGTCACCTTGCTTATTTAACTTCTATGCAGAGTGCATCATGCGAAATGCCTGGCTGGATGAAGCACAAGCTAGAATCAAGATTACCAGGAGAACTATCAATAACCTCAGACATACAGAAAACACTACCCTTATGGCAGAAACCGAAGAACTAAAGAGCCTCTTGAAAGTGAAAGAGGAGAGTGAAAAAGTTTGCTTANTGTACTCCTGTCTCTTATACACATCTGATAAGAAAGCTGTGGTACATATACCCAATGGAATATTACTCAGCTATTTAAAAAATTCATTTGAATCAATTCTAATGAGGTAGATGAAACTGGAGTCTATTATACAGAGTGAAGTCAGAAAGGAAAACACCAATAAAGTATATTAATGCATATACATGGAATTTAGAAAGATGGTAACAATGACCCTATATGTGAGACAGCAAAAGAGACACAGATGTAAAGAACAAACTTCTGGACTCTGTGGGAGAAGGTGAAACATGTATATGTATATGTGAACATGTATACTGAAACATGTATATGTATATGTGAAATAGATTGCCAGTCCAGGTTCGATACATGAGACAGGAAGCTCAAGGCTGGTGCAATGGGATGACCCTGAGGGATGGGATTGGGAGGGAGGTTCAGGATGAGGAACACACGTACACCCGATGATGTCATGGCTGATTCATGTCAATGTATGGCAAAAACCACTACAATATTGTAAAGTAATTAGTCTCCAATTAAATAAATTAGTTTAAAAAATAAAACAAAACAAACAAAATTTTGTCCTTGTTGGACTCTGCTCTTTCATGTTGCAGAGATGAATTATTTGTTCTTTGTGTGGACATGGAACTACAGATTGGTTCCAAATCAGGGAAGAAGTACATCAAGGCTGCATATTGTCACCTTGCTTATTTAACTTCTATGCAGAGTGCATCATGCGAAATGCCTGGCTGGATGAAGCACAAGCTAGAATCAAGATTACCAGGAGAACTATCAATAACCTCAGACATACAGAAAACACTACCCTTATGGCAGAAACCGAAGAACTAAAGAGCCTCTTGAAAGTGAAAGAGGAGAGTGAAAAAGTTTGCTTAAAACTCAACATTCAAAAAACTAAGATCATGGTGTCCTGTCCTGTCACTTCATGGAGAATAGATGGGCAAACAATGGAAACAGTGACAGACTTTACATTCTTGGGCTCAAAAATCACTGCAGATGGTGACAGCAGCCATGAAATTTAAAAGATTCTTGCTCCTTGGAAGAAAAGCTATGATCAACCTGCTACTGCTGCTGCTAAGTCACTTCAGTCGTGTCTGACTCTGTGTGACCCCAGAGATGGCAGCCCACCAGGCTCCCCTGTCCCTGGGATTCTCCAGGCGAGAACACTGGAGTGGGTTGCCATTTTCTTCTCCAATGCATGAAAGTGAAAAGTGAAGAGAAGTCACTCAGTCGTGTCCAACTCTTAGCGACCCCATGGACTGCAGCCTACCAGGCTCCTCCATCCATGAGATTTTCTAGGCAAGAGTACTGGAGTGGGGTGCCATCGCCTTCTCCGTGATCAACCTAGGCAGCATATTAAAAAGCAGAGACATTACTTTGCCAAGAAACATCCATCTAGTCAAAGCTATGGTTTTTCCAGTAGTTATGTATGGCTCTGAGAGTTGGACCATTAAGAAAGCTGAGTGCCAAAGAATTGATGCTTTTGAACTGGGGTGTTGGAGAAGACTCTTGAGAGTACCTTGGACTACAAGGAGGTCCAACCAGTCTATCTGAAAGGAAATCAGTCCTGAATATTCATTGGAAGGACTGAGGCTGAGGCTGAAACTCCAATACTTTGGCCACGTGATGCAAAGAACTGACTCACTAGAAAAGACCCTGATGCTGGGAAAGATTGAAGGTGGGAGGAGAAGGAGATGGCAGAGGATGAGATGGTTGGATGGCATCACTGACTTGATGGACATGAGTTTGAGCAAGCTCTGGGAGTTGGTGATGGACAGGGAAGCCTGGCATGCTGCAGCCCATAGGGTCACAAAGATTCAGACATAACTGAGTGACTGAACTGTACTGAACTGAACTGATGGTTAATATATCTTTATTCCTATAGACTTGTTGACTTTTCTTTATTATTTCAATCAAAGTAGCTTTCTAAAATGTACCTACTAGAGAGAATCAACTCAGTGCTGTGAGTGCTGGGGATAGGGTACTCAAATCTGTAAAATAAAGAATTGGGCGTGGTGTTTCGTCTTTATCTGCAGAAGTCTGCAGGGCTCTTTCAAAGGGCATGTACAGATGTTTAGTAAGGCTGCAAATAAGTTTGGTTACTTGTGTTCTGGCTGTTGCTTTTGAAATGTTACTTATCTATGTGATTACTCTGTTTTCAGACCTCCAGATCTATCGTCTTCTATGTCATTTTTCCAGTTCCTCTGTGACTGCATGCTATGCAGGCTTCCATCTTCCACCACTACTCCCTTGGAAGAGGTTTTCAAAGTTGTCTTCTACATACTGATTTACTTTTCTGTGGTATCAACTCTGCTATTGCATAATTTGCTTTCAATATAGTTTAAAATTCCTCTTTCTTTCCACACTGTGATTTTCTTTCTGTTCATTTCCCTCATATCTTAGCTCTTTTGTAGCAAATATCATGTTCTCTTGGATTTTATCAATGACACCATTTTGGTTTTTTAATACATATTTTTAAAATTTGTGCAGAAAACCATTTTCCAAGGGATATTCTTCTTCTGGATCTTATAACTGTTATTCCTATTCATTACCTCCATGTTTATTTTATTTTTATTCAGCCTCAAAAAAAAGAGGGGGAAATTTGTCTCAACAATTTTTTGGCCCCTTGTACTCAGTGTCTTAGTGGCACACAAAGCTTCACGTTCTGAAACGGTTGACTTTTGCTTTCAAACTAGTAACTGGAAGTTTTTAAATTTTTCTTCCTTGGTTAATCCCTGCTTTGAACAGAAATGAGGCTCCCATCTCCTCCAGCCCTCTCTCTGTCCCTCTCTGGTTTTCTGAAACTCTCACTTCTAATTCCCATCATGCATTTTTCCATATTTCTATTTTACTCTTCTCTTTGATGATTTATACTTATTGTCACTGTGATATCTTACATGAAAGTTTCCATATATTTTTATCTGTATATCCATATTAACTTGTACAGTTGCTAAAGATTTAATAACTACTTAATATTTACTAAAAGACTGAATTAACACCTGAATAAATTATCTCATAATTCATTTGCGATAACTGTTAATAGTTTACTGTTATCTTGAGTAGGAAGGAAAGAGTAAGACTGGAGTAGTATCCATAACCTTTTTGTATAATGTCTTTATTTTTCTTTAGTCTCTATTGGTATGTCTGTACATTTCCCCTAAATTATTTTATTGCTTCTTCAAATAAAATTAGAAAAGAAAATAACACCTTCATTTAAATCTTTATCATCATTATTATTTTGTCATAAGACTTCACACTGAACCAAGGAATGTAATTCAGCTTATATAGTAAAAAAGCACCCAAGGATCTGCCATCTCAGGATATAAATGAGTACAGCTGTTATGCTATCACATAATAGAGTCAACACAGGAAAACCACAAGAGTGTCTGGACAGTGCAGTCTGGGTAAACTTTCGCTTTTCCAATATCTTGTATTAACTGCTTGATATCAGTGTGTTGAATGGTAAAAAAAAGAAGAAAGTAAGATAGAAAAAACTAAATCATATAATTTGGAATAATATTTAAATTTGCTTTTTACTCAGACCATAAAGCTTGAAGACACTTTCTTTTTTTAAAATTTTACTTTATTTTACTTTACAATACTGTATTGGTTTTTGCCATACATTGACATCAATCTGCCACGGGTGTACATGAGTTCCCAATCCTGAACCCCCCTCCCACCTCCCTTCCCATACCATCCCTCTGGGTCATCCCAGTGCACGAGCCCCAAGCATCCTGTATCCTGCATCAAACCTAGACTGGCGATTCATTTCTTACATGATATTATACAGGTTTCAATGCCATTCTCCCAAATCATCCCACCCTCTCCCTCTCCCTCAGAATCCAAAAGTCCGTTCTATATGTCTGTGTCTCTTTTGTTGTCTCACATACAGGGTCATCATTACTATCTTTCTAAATTCCATATATATGTGTCAGTATACTGTATTGGTGTTTTTCTTTCTGGCTTACTTCACTCTGTATAATAGGCTCCAGTTTCATCCATCTCATTAGAACTGATTCAAATGTATTCTTTTTAATGGCTGAGTAATACTCCATTGTGTATATGTACCACAGCTTTCTTATCCATTCATCTGCTGATGGACATCTAGGTTGTTTCCATGTCCTGGCTATTATAAACAGTGCTGCAATGAACATTGGGGTACATGTGTCTCTTTCAATTCTGGTTTCCTCGGTGTGTATGCCCAGCAGTGGGATTGCTGGGTCATATGGCAGTTCTATTTCAGTTTTTTAAGGAATCTCCACAATGTTTTCCATAGTGGCTGTACCAGTTTGCATTCCCACCAACAGTGTAAGATGATTCCCTTTACTCCACACCCTCTGCATCATTTATTGCTTGTAGACTTTTGGATCACAACCATTCTGACTGGTGGGAAGTGGTACCTCACTGTGGTCTTGATTTACATTTATCTGATAATGAGTGATGTTGAGCATCTTTTCATGTGTTTGTTAGCCATCTGTATGTCTTCTTTGGAGAAATGTATATTTAGATCTTTGACCCATTTTTTGATTGGGTCATTAATTTTTCTGGAATTGAGCTGCAGGAGTTGCTTGTATATTTTTGAGATTAGTTGTTTGTCAGTTGCTTCATTTACTATTATTTTCTCCCAAAGGCTGTTGAAGATACTTTCTAAGCATTGAGTTTGACACATGATTGGTCTAGTTGCATGGTTTTTTGTTTGTTAGTTGGTTTTTGCCTTTGAGAAGTGGTAGAGTAGGGGAACACATCAAAAACTGAGGATAGTTTTAAGGCCTTTACTTCTTCCTTTCAGTTCAGTTCAGTTCAGTCGCTCGGTCGTGTCCGACTCATTGTGACCCCATGAATCACAGGATGCCAGGCCTCCCTGTCCATCACCAACTCCCAGAGTCCACCCAAACCCATGTCCATTGAGTTAGTGATGCCATCCAACCATCTCATCCTCTGTTGTCCCCTTCTCCTCCTGCCCTCAATCTTTCCCAGCATCAGGGTCTTTTCAAATGAGTCAGCTCTTTGCATCAGGTGGCCAGAGTATTGGAGTTTCAGCTTCAACATCAGTCCTTCCAATGAACACCCAGAGCTGATCTCCTTTAGGATGGACTGATTGGATCTCCTTGCAGTCCAAGGGACTCTCAAAGAGTTTTCTTCACCACAGTTCAAAAGCATCAATTCTTTGGTGCTTAGCTTTCTTTATAGTCCAACTCTCACATACATACATGACCACTGGAAAAACCATAGCCTTGACTAGATAGACATTTGTTGGCAAAGTAATGTTTCTGCTTTTCAATGTGCTGTCTAGGTTGGTGATAACTTTCCTTCCAAGGAGTAAGCGTCTTTTAATTTTATGGCTGCAATCACCATCTGCAGTGATTTTGGAGCCCAGAAAAATAAAGTCAGCCACTGTTTCCACATCTATTTTCCATGAAGTGATGGGATTGGATGCCAAGATCTTAGTTTTCTGAACTTTGCACGCAACAAATCATGACTATCTTGAACTGTGAAGGATAATCAAAGAAAAACACTGTGACTTCTTAAATCAAGTGGAAACAACTGCCCCAATTAACAAATGCTTTGTGTTGAAATGAAAGAAAATGCAACACAGTAATGTACTGTTATTCTCAAAAGTTTGTATTCTATGGTAATTTCTGGGAGCATGGCTGTAGATACATTTTCAAGTCACATCATAAGACAAAAAAATGTAGAACGTGTCATGAGAGCAAAAAGAGACAATCACATAACATGTTTGGAATGATTTCCAGTATTAATCTTGGAAGGAGTATTTTAAATTTTTAAGGATGAACAGTATTTCAAAAGGCATCAAGGGAAAGATAGTGTTCAAGGTAAAAGAAATATAGAGGCATAGAGGAGAGAAAGTTTCTGTCATTACATAAAGATCAAGCAAAGTGCTGCTTGTCTGTGATACTGAATATGTTTGCTTCATCAGTTCAGCCACAATTGTGTCCAACTCTTTCTGACCCCAGGGACTGCAGCATGCCAGTCTTCCCTGTCCATCACCAACTCCCAGAGCTTGTTCAAATCCACGTCGATGTATTCAGTGATTCTCTCCAACCATCTCTTCCTCTGTTGTCTCCTTCTTCTCCTGCCTTCAATCTTTCCCAGCATCAGGGTCTTTCCTAATGAGTCAGTTCTTCACATCAGGTTAGCAGATAATAGATAATAGGTCTTCTAGGAAATGGATAGGTCTTTGAGGAAATATTTAAATGTCATAGTGAAGAAATTACATTCAATATGGTAGGAATTTCCCATAAAGTCTACGATCATGTGAATAACATGACTAGAATTATTCTCTTTGTAGGTGTAATCAAGTCCCATTTTAGAGTAGAGTCTAGACTCAGAGTTCTTACCAGATAGTTCAGTGGTAAAGAGCCTATCTGCCAATGCAGGAGACACTACAGATGTGGGTTCAATTTTGGGGTCAGGAAAATTCCTTAATGGTGGAAGTGGGATACAGATGGTGGGAAAATATGTAAAAGACAACAGAAAGGGCACATCTACAGGATTTAACAAATGACTGAATACTCATTAAAGACTCAACTGAAATATCTATTCCATGTGAAACATTTTTTTTCAACTCCCCCCACACAACATGAATCATTCTCTGCTGATGTCCTGACGGCTTTTTATTAACCTTTAGAATAGCACTTATCACATACTCTGTTTACTTGTCAGTCTGCTTCCCCAATTACAGTATAAGATCACTGAAGAAAAGTGTTGTTTTATTTTCCTGTGTAAACCAGGACATAAATGCACACCCTGGCAAGAAACAGATACACAATGAATGATGGAAAAATTAATATATGAAGGTGTGAAGTGACATTGACTCTTAGAGACTGAGTCATTAGGCAGTAAAGCTACCATTTACTGAAATAGGGTATAAAGAGTAAGCTGAGACATTGGGGCAAAGATCTGTTGAGTTTAGGTCCCAGTGAACAGTTATGAATATGAATATGAATTTGAGGGAGTGGCAATAGCTTTATATTTTTACCCACTATCAGGAGCTAAAGTCTAGTGTATAGGTTGATTGGAAAATATGAAAAGAAGAGAGAGGCAATGTGATAACTAAACAAAGTGTTGTTTATGTTTATAAATTTTTGATGAATTATAAATGAAGCTTTTTTTTTAAAGGGGAGCATAAAAATGTGAGGTATGAGACAGAAAGGTGAAGTTGGCAAATCTAGATATTCTTTCAAGAATTATGTGTTGAAGAGAGGTGAAAATGTCATTTCAAAGACTAATAGGAGTGAGGATTTTGCTTTTGGTTTATGGCTTTGCTTGCTGTGTACATGTTGGTGAGCAGAGAGCAATTATTTCACAGAAAGTGAGAAGTTAAACATGCAAACAGCTGAGAGGACTTCATGGAATAAGGTCTTGGAGAGGGGAGAGACAGAATGTTGTGAAAAGTTACCAAGGAAAAAAGAATTGTTAATCCTAAGAGAGAAAGCACAAAGGAAGAGAAGATAGATGGACATAAATTTTAAAGTACTAATAAGAAATGTGAAGACTGTCAATGTTGTACAGTCTCCTCAAAACTGCAGGAGCTTAGTTCATCTACTGAAAGTTTGGGAGGGGGTGGATTTAGAGCTTTAGTAGAATAGGGATTCCTATGGGAAAGGAGCTAAATAGTAAGCATAGATGAGGAATAACAACAAAATGATGCAAAAAATAAGGATCAAGTTGTGTTTAGAAGTAAAGAATTCCTGTGAGTGCAATAAGTAGGACTTTGTACTTTGTGTAACAATTTGCACAACAAGAGTGGGTGACAACAGAAATCCTATTTTATGGTTCCCAATTCAGATGCTCAACAAAAGGAATGAAGGGAAGTTAATTAGTTGAGTCTGTTGATAGAT
Source organism: Neotragus pygmaeus (assembly GCA_006410875.1). NCBI lineage: Eukaryota > Metazoa > Chordata > Mammalia > Artiodactyla > Bovidae > Neotragus > Neotragus pygmaeus. The sequence continues at coordinate 177,234 of SJYV01006739.1, forward strand.
AGGGACTGAGCATCCCTATTTGTTACTATTCTAGCTGAAATAAAGAAGGCACACTGAAAACCAATAAGAATCCTCCTTCAACGCAGGAGATCCGAGTTTGATTCCTGGGCCAGGAAGATTCTCTGGAGAAGGAAATGGCAACCCACTCCAGCATTCTTGCCTTGAAAATTCCATGGACAGAGGAGCCTGGCAGGCTACAGTCCATGCAGTTGCAAGAGTTGGAGATGACTTAGTGACTAAACCAAGCAGTACTGAATTTGAACTTATCCACCCAGTTATTGGTGGAGCTAAGAAAAACTGTCCTTATACTCTGCCTCCCAGAGAATAAACAACTGTGCACCCTCAACTCAGTAGAGGAGTAGAGAGACTGAGCCACACAGGCACAGATTCCTTCTCCATCCTTACAGTCAGATGCTCATCCACCATATCTTCCTGGGGGGCATGTCTATGAGGACTCTGGAGAAGAGGCTTCAAGTATTCTTGTAAGACTTTCTTTCTAAGAAACAGAAGTTCCTTTCCCTTTGTGGACAAGTGATGAAAGCATTCCTTCCTAATAGATGGTAGCATTACTGAAATTATTGACCACATTTCTGGCTGTGTAGACCTGTAAATAAAGTCATCAGATAGGATGAATTGGAAAAAGTCAAGAAACAATACAGGGTCATAATAAGAATTTAGAGCTTATTTAGTAGAAGTGGAGAAGGTGAGAAAAAGGTTGAAATTAGTTCAATGTCAGAGTCTGAGATTATGCTGGTAGATGGCAGAGTTATTTCAAGTTATGATGTGTTGTAAGGTATGTCTGAGTGAAAGTGAAAGGAAATGACAATGTGAAGAATTGGAATTGAGGACCTGTTAGGCTAGGAAGTGAGGAAGGTCTTGATCACAGATGTTGAAACTACTGAGCCAGTGGTTATCAACAGTGGATGAAGAGTTGAATTACCTGGGAAATGATTTTAAGAAATAATAATACTTGGGCCCTCTCCAATTAAGCTGGAATTGCAGTCTTCTAAAGCTCTTTAGGTGATTCTAATATATGGCTAGCATTGAGAATCTCTATGTCAGGAAAGAATGAAAGGAAGAACAGGGTGAAACAGATTTAAAGACAGTGATAAATGTGGAATGGAGTACTGAAGACAGATAGGGCAAGCAAGACAAAGCAAAAGTAGAAATTACTGAGTGGAGGCAGTGGAAATCAGTCTGAAAGTGGCAATAGAAATAAAGCAGTATGAATCCATCAGGGTCCCAAAAGTCAGAGGACTTGGAGAAGGTTAAAAATAATTAAGAAGGATATAAAAGATCTGGTGTCTTCAAGGTGCAGATACTTTTAATGAAAGGAGATTGTTAAAGAGTCATTTATTTCTAGAAAAACAAGGTTGAGTGGATCTCTATGCTTGAGTCCACTCACAACAATTTAACAGTCTCCTTACCAGTTACATTGCTGTAATAAATTCAAAATGAAGGGCAAGTGGAAAGTTTTATGAGGTCCAGCTGCAGGACACGGCAGGGGTATCAAAGCCAAGAGCAAGGGGCAAGAACAGCCAGGAGAAAAGCCAAGGATCAGAGCCAGAAATAAACACTCCAGCCAGGATGTTGAAGGTGAAGGACAATTAAAACAGCTCAGAGCTCGAGAAACCTGAGGTGGAGGCAGAGGGAAATGGTCAGAAGTTCATTTCCACAGTGGTACAGCTTTCTTGAGTTCCCGTGATTGTAGTGAGATGGTCCCACCTGCTCCACCCTCTTCTTCATTTCTCCCTTTAATTCAGCCCCATTAAGCCTGAG
>SJYV01006739.1:179116-216781 GCA_006410875.1 Neotragus pygmaeus
GACACGACTGAGCGACTGAACTGAACTGAACTAACATTATTTGAAATTGAATGAAATTATGCAGGATTATTTCCCTGTATGTTCTTAATGTACATGCTACTTTTAAAGTAGTGGCTCTTAAAGTGTGGCCCCAGTACCAGCAGCATCAGTAGAATGTGTGAGAAATGCAATTAGGGTATGAGGACATGTGAGAGTGCAAATTATCAGGCCTGATCTTCAGAATGACTTAATAAGAAACTGTGGAGTGGGGTGTACCACCAGTCAAAAATAGAACTTACCACACTCTCTATGTGTTGTCGATACATGCTGCATGTTGTCCTCAGACATCCTTAATAAAAGCAGCTAAAAATAAAAGTAGCTGAAAGGTGATGCTGGTCTAAGAAGCCCTTTAGAAGTCCAAAGAAGTAAAGTCCAAGACTAGATGCTAAGAAAAAGGACAACTGAAGAAAATACATTGAAGGAACCCAAATAACAGCCTAAAGAGCCTACTCAAGGGTCTCATGCAACAAGTGGAGGGTGTTGCTGGACTCTGGGAAGCACCCAGCACAAAGAGAGCCCCATGAGAGTTACTCCAGCAGCAGCCTGCTTGTTGCCACAGCGGTTATCATCATCATTAGTATCACTATCTCACTATCACCACCACCACCACCACCATCATCATCATCACCTTCTTTGGTGGGAACACATGATCTCCAGAAAACAAGCTAGGGGCTTACCTAGGTCACATAATCTTTAAATTAAACCAAGCTTTAGAGTGACTAAAGATGGTGACTGCAGCTATGGAATTAAAAGACGCTTGCTCCTTGGAAGAAAAGCTATGAAAAACCTAGACAGCATATTCAAAAGCAGAGATATCACTTTGCCAACAAAGATCCATGCAGTCAAAGATATGGTTTTTCCAGTAGACACGTGCGGATGTGATAATTGGACTATAAAGAAAACTGAGCACCAAAGAACTGATGCTTTTGAAGTGTGGTGTTGGAGATGACTCTTGAGAGTCCCTTGGACAGCGAGGATATCAAAACAATCAATCCTAAAGGAAATCAGTCCTGAATATTCATTGGAAGGACTGATGCTGAAGCTGAAGCTCCAATACTTTGGCTACCTGCTGTGAAGAGCCAACTCACTGTAAAAGACCCTGATACTGGGAAAGATTGAACACAGAAGGAGAAGGGGCCAACAGAGGATGAGATGGTTGGATGGCATCACTGACTCGATGGACATGAGTTTAAGCAAGCTCCAGAAGTTGGTGATGGACAGGGAAGCCTGGCGTGCTGAAGTGCATGGGGTCACAAAGATCTGGACACAATTGAGTGACTGAACTGAACTGAGGCCTTAGAGAAATCAAGTGAAAGTGAAAGTCACTCAGTCGTGATTGACTCTTTGCAACCCCATGCTCTATACAGTCCATGGAATTCTCCAGGCCAGAATACTGGAGTGGGTAGTCTTTCCCTTCTTCAGGGGATCTTTCTAATCCAGGGATCGAACCTAGGTCTCCCGCATTGCAGGTGGATTCTTTACCAGCTGAGCCACAAGGGAAGCCCAAGAACACTGGAATGGATGGCCTATCCCTTCTCCAGTGGATCTTTCTGACTCAGGAATCGAACCAGGGTCTCGTCCTCCATTGCAGGTGGATTCTTTACCAACTGAGCTATCAGGGAAGCCCCAAATAGGTTACCCTAAAATTGATTTAAAGCAAGAAAGAATATTGAGATATGAAGCCCCACTTTCTTAACTACTATTCTTCAGTGATATCTCACAGCATCTTTAAGCTAAAGGTGACCTCCCCATTGGGCAAAGAAAAACAATACAGTATTTATTTAATAATGAGTTATGTGGGATTTGCAGAAAGCACATACGGTGAGTAAGGAAGAATTTGAAAAATTCAAAAGACCCTTATATTCTGAAGGAAGGTGCTGTGGGATTGGAAGAAAGAAGGATGGCAGACATGCCTATAGACAAAATCTTTGATGTGGTGAAAACATATAAAATGGAGGCAAGGAGTAGGAGGCAGCGTGAATAAATAGCGGTAAAGGGTGGACCCACTGACATAATCACAAAGTTGAACGTTCTAAGGGGAATCGAATCAGCCATCTGGTGCTAGATATCAAATGCCAACATCCATATAACTGTCCAAAACATCTCCCTTCATAACTCAAGTTCAAGGAGGAAGCAACCTTTCATCATCGCTCTTACAAGAACAGGCTTTGTTGCTCGTTTTTTCTTTTAAAGCAGTATGGTTAAAAAGAAAATACTATAATATCTTGAATCAAACAGATATGGGTTTGAAATCCAGTCCTAAGCCAAGAGGCAGCCTTGGGCAGCTCCTTATCATTCCTGAACTTCAAACTTTTTTCATATTTATAATAAAGTTATTAATATCTACTTTATAATAACATTATTAGAAGCAAACAAGATAATGAATAAACAGTATCTCAACTGTATAGTTCTTTTCCATCTCTTAGTATTAAGTTAAACTCAATAACGTAATAGGGAACTATAAGCAGCATGGTCTGACCTAGCTCTAGCTCTAATTCTCCCCAGATTGTTGTGCTAGTAGCTAAAATGTACATAGATGAATGAGGAAAAAGGAGGAAGGGCTTTGGGCACTTGGCACTAAGAACTCAAATAGGAATTTGGTAGTTCTTAAAAAGTCATAGCAAAAAAATTCCCATTCCAGTAGAATGTGCTTCAATTTGATTCCTTGTCTGCTTGGTTCCAAACTACTCCCTGAACTCTCTGTGTTACCTTGAGCAAGTAACCTAAACCTAATTAACTTCTGTTTCCTCATCTAGAAACCAAGGGATGTAATCCTCTAGTTGTGGTCTCTAGTGAGTTTCCAATAACATTAAAGACTGTGAAGGTATTAAAATTGTGTAGGAATTTCACAATAAAATGTGTTGCTGGTCATCAGATAAAATCTGTTCTAAGGGACCTTAAGTAAACTAATTATCCCCCCTCTCTTTGCCATTAAATGAGGTAGAAATTTTCCTTTTGTTTTGAAGTGTGTGTTTCTGTGTGTGTGTGTGCTTGTGTGCAGGCTTGTGTTTTGAGGAAGCTGCTAAGTTAACCTTTTACATATTTACACATCTGTAGTTATCTTTACACACTTAAATGGACTACCTGATGTCCAAACCCTGGTGTCTCTTAAGGAACTCACGTGAAGTGTGATAGGCACTTTGCAAGTCAGTAGACATGCCTTTTACAAGCAATAAAATGAAGCTGTCAGCCACTGCAAATGGACCAAGATAGAGGTCACATGACTAAACCACCCCTGCACAGGTACTCTCTGATGCATTTTACTCTGGTTTCAATCTATTAATCAGAGGAGTTGGGAGAGCAATAATTTAAATGGTGCAATAATCAATTCCATAACACATTAATAGAAGCTACAGTCAAATTTTGCATACAACTGACTGCACTGGAATCTTGACAGGAGTCCTAGGGCCATGCTTAATTTGCATTAAATTTACATAACATTGTAAATCAAGAATACATGAACACAGCCCTAATATTTGTTAGTGCTTAGATCCTTCCTGGTAGATGGATTGAAGCTGCTAGTGGTTTGACTCTGCTTGCCATAAAACTGTACAGCTGATCAGCTTTGTTCTCATTCTGCAATTATGGGGAAAGGGCCCCAAGAGAGCTATAGTTTTGAGGCTTGCATATGCCATTTAAGGTTTTGATCCTGTAAAACCATGACTCAGATATGCCCTTGGAAACCCCAATCTGGAAGCAGATTATCCTCAATGATTTTGCAGATCTTCGTCATGGCACTTGCTCACAAATAACTTGCCGTGAAATAGAGATACAAACTACAAAGAAAGCCAGCCAGCTGGGAGGATGCCAAGGCTTCTGGAAATTTTTATTTTTCCAAATAACATTTACTATCAGAAAAACAGATAATTAGTGATATTCTTTAAACTGAGGACAGATAGAAATCACACCTTCAGCAAAAGCATCCAGTTTCTAACAGTGTGAAAAAGTGGACCTCACATGTTTCCAAGCATTCTGTGTGTTCTTATGTCCCATGGACACAGCTGTGGTCTGCTGAGTGTTATCACACTCAGGGTTAAGAGAAAACATTCTCACCAAGGTTATTGACTCACAGTGGCAAGACTCCTTTTTCTTTATCCTCCTCAGTTCTATTATTTAAAGTCTATCCCCATTTAGTTTTTCTATGTAAAAAGAAAATAGATACTAAAGTGCCATAATGAATTTGGAATTTGCCACAACGAATCCTTTATTCCAGAAAGGATCACTCGAGTATTTTGTTTGTCATGATTATTTTCTGCCACTCGCCTCTCCTTTACCATCTTCTCCTTACCTTGCACGATCAAGTAAACTTGGGAGGTCTTCGGCTCATGCTGTGTCTGCACCGAGCAAGTGTAGGAACCCTCATCGTAGACATCCACCTTCTGGATTCGCAGGCTGTACTCCAGAGAATGGCGTTTCTCCAGCTCAACCCGAGGGTCCAGAGACCACTTGTCATGCCCAGCAAAAATGATGCCAGAACGGTTCAACCAGGCCACCTTTGAGTTCTTATCTTCTACAACACACCTGGCAAAGTAGAACAGTGACATTAGAGCCTTAGTTATACCCGGATCTGCATTCATTCTTCACACAATTTGCCTCAACAAGGCCAATCAAAGAAATGACTATGTGCAGGATGAATCATGGCCATGCCATTTCNCTCTTCTTAATATCTTCTGCTTCTGTTAGGTCCATACCATTTCTGTCCTTTATCGAGCCCATATTTGCATGAAATGTTCCCTTGGTATCTCTAATTTTCTTGAAGAGATTTCTAGTCTTCCTCATTCCATTGTTTTCCTCTATTTCTTTGCATTGATCACTGAAGAAGGCTTTCTTATCTCTCCTTGCTATTCTTTGGAACTCTGCATTCAGATGCTTATTTCTTCCCTTTTCTCCTGTGTTTCTTGCTTCTCTTCTTTTCATAGCTATTTGTAAGGCCTCCTCACACAGCCATTTTGTTTTTTTGCATTTGTTTTTTTGGGGGATGGTCTTGATCCCTGTCTTCTGTACAATGTCACAAACCTCCATCCATGATTCATCAGGCACTCTGTCTATCAGATCTATTCCCTTAAATCTATTTCTCACTTCCACTGTATAATTGTAAGGGATTTGATTTAGGTCATACCTGAATGGTCTAGTGGTTTTCCCTACTTTCTTCATTTTAAGTCTGAATTTGACAATAAGGAGTTTATGATCTGAACCACAGCCAGCTCCCTGTCCTGTTTTTGCTGACTATATAGAGCTTCTCCATCTTTGGCTGCAAAGAATATAATCAATGGGATTTCAGTGTTGACCATCTGGTGACGTCCATGTGTAGAGTCTTCTCTTGTGTTGTTGGAAGAGGGTGTTTGCTATGACCAGTGCATTTTCTTGGGAACTGTCCTTAGATACCTGGTCAAGAAGATCCCCTGGAGCAGGAAATGGCAACCCACTCCAGAATTCTTGCCTGGGAAAATTCCATGGACAGAGAAGACTGGTGGGCTACAATTCACGGGGTTGCAAAGAGTCAGACACGACTGAGTGCTAATGCTTTATTTGGGAGGTGCAAATCCAGGAACACTAAGGTGAGGAGAGAAAGATGAGGCAGGCCAAATGGGAAATGAGGCATCCCTTATTGCTTCTGATATAGGAAGGGCCATGAGTTGTTCAGCAGCTGCACACCTCAGTCCACAGGGTTTCTGAGGACAGGATGCTGGAAAAACCATGACTATATAATTTGTAGGAGGGAGGTAGGACTGAGATTTAGTTAAACTTTGCTTCTTGGAAATAAAACACCCTTATATTGCTAAGGTGCACCAGCTAAGAACTTTGGCAGCCTTCTTGCTGTGTTTGCTGTGCTCAGTCATGGCTGACTTTGCAATCCCATGAACTGCACCAAACCAGGCTCATCCATCCACGGGATTTTCCAGGCAAGAATACTGTAGTGAGTTGCCATTTCCCACTCCAACGGATCTTCCCAACTCAGGGATCAAATGGCAGATAGGTTCTTTACCACTGTGCCACCTAGGGAAGCCCAATGGTGTACCTAATTTAATACCCTCCAGTGTGGTGTTTCAGTCTGAAAGTAATCAGCAGAGTCAGAATTCTTGGCACATGGCTAGTCAGCCTGCCTGCATGGGGCAGCCCAGGTCGGGGAAGAGCTCAGTGCTCTCAGGTGGAGTGACTGGATGGCTCTGGCACATGGGTGTGGTCTGACTGGTTTTAGTCCTGGGCAGTCAGTGAAGATGTATAGGATGAGTGCCTGAAAGAATTCCATTTCCAAAATTCAGAATAAGGACTTCAATTCCACTTTCATGTTGCTAACTAGTTTCTTGGATGAATGAGATAAAACTCAGAATCAATTGTGTAAACTTTTCTTTCTTTCTTTCTTTTTTTTTTTTTTTTTTTGCATGAGTTCAGAGGAACAAATATTCTGTATAAAAAATAAGTGATATATGCAAGTATAGGCAGAGGCAGGAGTGAGAGGGCAGACTCTCAGGGGTCTTGACAGCTTCTTATTCCTGGTACCAGTTGCTTTCAAGGTATAGTTATATTCTTGTCTTTAGGTACCCAGAGACTTCTTATTGTCATTAAGCAATGTTTCTCTACTTGCTCACTTTTGTTTCTGTTTATGTGGGGTCAAATGGTATGGATAGTCTATCTATTCCACTAGATCATAAGACACAAAACAAATATCCTCTTGCATGCATGCTAAGCCACTTAGGTTCAATTCAGTTCAGTCACTCAGTCATGTCCGATTCTTTGCGACCCCATGGAACGCAGCCCTCCAGGCTTCCCTGTCCATCACCAACTCCCAGAGCTTGCTCAAATATGTCCATGAAGTCAGTGATGCCATCCAACCATCTCATCCTCTGATGTCCCTTTCTCCTCCCATCATCAATTTTTCCCAGCATCAGGGTCTTTTCTAGTGAGTCAGTTCTTTGCATCACGTGGCCAAAGTATTGGAGTTTCAACCTCAGCCTCAGGCCTCAGTCCAATGAATATTCAGGACTAATTTCCTTTAAGATAGGCTCGTTGGATCTCCTTGTAGTCCAAGGGATCTCAAGAGTCTTCTCCAACATCACAATTCAAAAGCATCAATTCAACTAAACTCTCTTTATAGTCCAAATCTCATGTCCATACATGACTACTGGAAAAACCATAGCTTTGACCAGATGTCTGTTTCTTGGCAAAGTAATGTCTCTGTTTTGTAATATGCTATCTAGGTTGATCATAGCTTTTCTTCCAAGGAGCAAGTGTCTTTTAATTTCATGACTGTATTTATCATCTTCAGTGATTTTTGAGCCCTAGAAAATACACTCTGTCACTGTATCCACTGTTTCCTCATCTATTTGCCATAAAATGATGGGGCCGGATGCTATGATGTTACTTTTCTGAATGTTGAGTTTTAAGCCAGCTTTTTCACTGTCCTCTTTCATTTTCATCAAGTGGCTCTTTGGTTCTTCTTCACTTTCTGATATCAGAATGGTGTCATCTGCATATCTGAGGCTACTGATATTTCTCCCAGCAATCTTGATTCTAGCTTGTCCTTCTTCCAGCCAGGCATTTCAAAATCATGTACTCTGCATATAAGTTAAATAAGCAGGGTGACAGAATACAGCCTTGGCATACTCCTTTCCCAGTCTGGAATCATCCATTGTTCCATGTCCAGTTCTAACTGTTGCTTCTTGACCTGCATACAGATTTCTCAGGAGGCAGGTAAGATTTCTCAAGAGATGGTAGTTCCATCTCTTGAAGAATTTTCCACAGTTTTTTGTGATCCACACAGTCAAAGGCTTTGGCATAATCAATAAAGCAGAAGATGTTTTTCTAGAACTCTCTGGCTTTTTTGATGATCCAACAAATGTGGACAATTTGATCTCTGGTTCTGCTGCCTTTTCTAAATCTAGCTTGGAAATTCTTACTGTTGAAGCCTAGCTTGCGGAATTTTGAGCATTACTTTGCTAGCATGTGAGATGAGTGCAATTGTGTGGTAGTCTGAATATTCTTTGGCGTTGCCTTTCTTTGGGATCGGAAAGAAAACTGACCTTTTCCAGTCCAGTGGCCACTGCTGAGGTTTCCAAATTTCCTGGCATATTGAGTGCAGCACTTTCACAGCATCGTCTCTTAGGATTTGAAATAGCTCAACTGAAATTTCATCACCTCCACTAGCTTTCTTGGTAGTGATGCTTCCTAAGGCATAGTTGACATCGCATTACAGGATGTCTGGCTCTAGGTGCGTGATTACACAATCGTTGTTATCTGGGTCATGAAGATCTTTCTTGTATAGTTCTGTGTATTCTTGACACCTCTTCTTAATATCTTCTGCTTCCATTAGGTCCATACTGTTTCTGTCCTTTATTGTGCCCATCCTTGCATGAAATGTTCCCTTGGTATCTCTAGTTTTCTTGAAGAAAAGTCTAGTCTTTCCCATTCAGTTGTTTTCCTCTGTCTCTTTGCACTGATCACTCAGGAAGGCTTTCCTATCTCTCCTTACTATTCTTTGGAACTCTGCATTTAGATGGGTATATCTTTCATTTTCTTCTTTGCCTTTTGCTTCTCTTCTTTTCACAACTATTTGTAAGGCCTCTACAGACAACCGTTTTGCCTTTTTGCATTTCTTTTTCTTGGGGATGATCTTGCTCACTGCCTCCTGTACAATGTCACGAATGTTCTTCCATAGTTCTTCAGGCACTCTATCAGATCTAATTCCTTGAATCTATTTGTCACTTCCAGTGTATAATCTTAAGGGATTTGGTTTAGGTCATACCTGAATGGTCTAGTTTTTTCTCTACTTCCTTCAATTTAAGCCTGAATTTGACAATAAAGAGTTCATGATCTGAGTCACTCAGCTCCCAGTCTTGTTTTTGCTCACTGGATAGAGCTTCTCCAATCTTCGGTTGCAAAGAATATAATCAATCTGACTTTGGTATTCACCATCTGGTGAGGTCCTTTGTGTTGGAAGGTGTTTGCTATGACCAGTGCGTTCTCATGGCAAAATTCTGTTAGCCTTTGCCCTGTTTCATTTTGTATTCCAGGGGCAAACTTGCCTGTTACTCAGGTATCTTGACTTCCTATTTCTGCATTACAGTCCCCTATGATGAAAAGAACACCATTTTTTGGTGTTCTAGAAAGTCTTGTAGGTTTTCATAAAACCATTCAGGTTCAGCTTCTTTGGCATTAGTGGTTGGTGCATGGACTTGGATTACTGTGATAATGGTGCCTTGGAAATCAACAGCGAATATTCTGGGTTTTTTTGAGATTGCACCCAAGTACTGTATTTTGGACTCTTTTGTTGATTATTAGGACTATTCCATTTCTTCTAAGGGATTCTTCTTCTCAGGATTTCTTCTAAGGGTTTCTCACTTCAGTTGTATCTGTCTGTGACCCTGTTGACCATAACTCGCCAAGCTACCCTGTCTTTGAGATTCTCCAAGCAAGAACACTGGAGTGAGTTGCTGTTTCCTCCTCCAGGGGATCTTCCTGACCCACGAATCAAACCCATGTCTCTTGTGTCTCCTGAATTAGCAGGCGGGTTCTTTACCACTAGTGCCACCTGGGAAGCCCAATATCTTCTTGGCCTCCCTTAAATATTCTTTGTTTCTAGAGTTTAGGTTGTCTTCCTTGTAGTACTCTACACTCATCCCAGGGGTCTTGGTTCATGCCTACAGTTTCCTTCACCAAAATATACAATGACTCTGATTACATCTCCAGCTCAGATCTCTCTAAATTAAACTTGCAGTTGATCATGATACAATTGGGTCATTCCCTTACACTGACTGTTTCCAAACTGAATTTATCTTCAACACAAACCTCTAACTCATGAACTGACCTCTGTCTACTTATTGACTTTGCTTTACTAAAACCAAGCTATTAACTTACATGCCATTGTGGTTGAATTTACAAAATCATAGTCCAAGAATCCTATACAAGAACTACAAGAAGCCAAGTAATTTCCTAATACAACTTAAAAGTAACAGAGTCAGTATATGAATACTTGTTGGCCAGAATCTGAAGCCTGTGATCTCTTTATTATAGCACTTGGTCTTTCTCAAAACATACACACACACACAGACACAAAGTGAAAGGCAACCAAGAAGCTTCAACACTCAATGAGATATACTAATTTTCACTTTAGGTTAATTTCTTAATTTTATTTAACTCTCAGCTATGTCCTTATTTTAGTGATTGATTTTAATTTACAGCTAATTCTATATCAGTGTGTTGTTGATATTTTTGAATGAATATTGGTATAAAATACTTAATCCCCAGATAGCTTCTGTTATATATATATTGTAGATATGATTCTTCAAGATCAGGTATGTGTCTAATTTTAATACTGTGCAAAACAAACTCTAATCAAGAAGATAAATATGCCTTAATAATCATGAAAGGCATTGTAAATTTAAATAGAAATGAAAATCATTTTTGGATTATCCATAACACTATTTTCCATTCATTTAAGATTAAATATATATGTGTGACTCTATTTAAATATATACTCTACTATATAAAATACATATTTAAATATATAAAATAAATACATATAAAAGTATATTCAATACAGACATACATTTAACTTATTTTAATGTTTTTAATTCCATATAAGGGAATGTGATTTGAGAGAAATTTTCATTTGCTAATCAGTTGTAATCAAGACAGGAGTCTTTACTTAAGAAAATTAACAATTACTTTAGAAAAAGTCTAAATTCAAGAACAGTTCCTAAATTTACAATTGATTCATTTTTACTGCAGACATCAGAACGTATTTTTCCTTAAAGATATAAAGAGCTATGATGATGTATATTGAAATGGAAATAAATCAGTTTCACTTTAGTTATCATCATGTTTGTATTTCCTTGTCTGGAACTTAATGAATGGGACTGTATTTGAACTTTGCTTCTGTCCTAAAGATGTATGTTTTAATTTTTCTCCACAGGGTGTGAAGTTTCTCTCTGCATATTTATATTTTACTTTGTAAGAAAACATTTCATTTTTATCAAAGTATATAACATGCACACAGAAAAGTGCTTAAATCATAAGTGTTTATATTAAAGAGTTTATGCCAAGTGAAAACACCTAGATGAACTCACAGGTCATTAATAGGACATAGAAGCTTCCCTTCTTGCCCCCCCCCACAATCACTACATGATCATAGTATAACCACTATTTTCATGTTTATTGATACAGATTCATTTTTACGGCTTTGAATTTTATGTAAATGAATTTCTAGTTATGTACGCTTTAATGTTTAAGTTTATGTTAAGTTTATAAGATTCAGTCTTGTGTGTAGCAGTATTTCACTATTTTTCATTGTTTTATGGTATTTCAATGAAAGAAGCTACACTATTTACTGATCTCTACTGTGTGTCGCTGGACATTTTAAATTATTCAAGGTAATGGCCATTACACATAATGCTATATGAATATTCTTTTTTTCCAGGATACTTTGCATCCTGGCCATTTTCTTTAAGGTTTAGCCATTGTAGTGGCTGTAGGTATCTCACTGTGTTTCTAACTTGCATTTCCCAATGAATAATGGTTTTTCCTGTGGTCATGTATGGATGTGAGAGTTGGACTGTGAAGAAGGCTGAGCACTAAAGAACTGATGCTTTTGAACTGTGGTTGTGGAGAAGACTCTTGAGAGTCCCTTGGACTGCAAGGAGATCCAACCAGTCCATTCTAAAGGAGATCAGCCCTGGGATTTCTTTGGAAGGAATGATGCTAAAGCTGAAACTCCAGTACTTTGGCCGCCTCATGAGAAGAGTTGACTCATTGGAAAAGACTCTGATGCTGGGAGGGATTGGGGACAGGAGAAGGGGACAACCGAGGATGAGATGGCTGGATGGCATCACTGACTCAATGGACGTGAGTCTGAGTGAACTGGGAGTTGGTGATGGACAGGGAGGCCTGGCGAGCTGCGATTCACTGGGTCGCAAAGAGTTGGACATGACTGAGTGGCTGAACTGCATTGAACTGAATGATGCTGAATAACTTTTCATATATCAACCCTGTGAAAATTTTTTTAAATGTCTTGTTTAAATCTCTTTTTTTAATGGCAATTTTCCTTTTCTTATTATTTATAGGAACATTTTCCTGTGTCCCAAGTTGTTTTTTTTTCCCCAGATATTTTCTCCCAATCTAGTTGTCTTTTCTTCATAATAGTATTTTTAATGAATAGAATTACTTATCTTTATAATATCCAGTTTATTTATCAATCTTTTAGTAGCAATGTGTTTTATGGTCTGCTTAATAAAGTCCCTCCTACCTAAAAGTCAAAGATGGTTACAACATCCTTTTCTATCATCTTCTAGGAATTTATTGACTGACATATCATTTTTAAGTCTATAATTTACCTGGAGTTAATTTTTGTGTATTGTTTAAGTTTGGTATAATAATTATTATTTTTCATATAGGTATAAAATTGGTCCTGAACAATTAGTATAGGTGATTAACAATATTGTGTTTCAGGTGTACAGTAATGTAATACAGTTATACATATACATGTATCTATTCTTTTTCAAATTCATTTCCTATTTAGGCTGTTACATAATATTGAACAGATTTCCCTGTGCTATACAATAGGTTCTTGTTGGTTATTCATTTTAAATATAGCAGTTTGAACATGTCAATCCCAAACTCCCTAACTATCTCTTTCTTTGCATTTTGGTTTAACTTTTTCAACCAGCTTTATTGAGATATAATTTACAAACAAAAATTGTATATATTTAAGCATAGCTCAAAGTTACCTTTAGGGGTGATAATATTAAGATCTACTCTCAGCATATTTCAAGTATACAATATAATATTACTAACTATACTCATACTGTATATTAGTTCCCCAAAACATATTTAACATGTGCACCCTTTTCATATAATTTCATGAAATTTTCATGAATTTTCAGGTAAATTTTAGAAGCAGCTTATCTTTCCAAAAAAGAAACTGAGTTTTTAAAATTGCTATTGTGTTGAATTTATACATCAATTTGGGAAGAACTGACATTTTATGACAATCAAATTCTTCCAACGCTTCTACATGTCATGTTTTTACTTATATTTGGGTCTTCTAAAATTTCTATCAACATTTTGGAGGACTTTCATATCATTCATTAAATTACTTTCTAGGTATTTGGGGTTTATTTAATGCCATACTTGGGACAGGTTCAATTTTCTGAAAGATTTTGGTCTAATATGGCTATATTTCTATTTAATGTGCGAGGCATACCCACACTATTGCAGTGGTGGTAGAAATTTCAGATGTCATATTTTAACAGCTTGATTCTTGCTTTCAGGGCTCAACCATTCAGACAAGAATAGGTATTTGCTTTCTTCCTGAGATACCTCACTGTTCCCTTGGGACATGAACTTGCAGTCATCTATCCTGAAATTATTTCACTTGTTCCCACATGTACCACGTGAAGAAGAAATGACTCAAATTGTCTGTCGTGTGGTATACACTCCTTTTGGAGTTTCCAGTACTAGTGCAGGCTTTTAGTTTTTCCCTTTATTCTTTTATTCCTGCAGTTTCTAGGAATAGTAGATGAAAGGGAAGCACTGAATGTCTCATTTGACTCAGCCATATTCTTAGAACTTTTTCTGCTATATTTTCTGATTCATTTTATGAATCAAAAATAAAAACTTACCAGATCCTGGGCAATGGCAGGTCAAAATTAAAATCACAACATATTCTTAGTTATACTACATATGAAAAAAATCCAAAGAATATGAGTAATGTGTTAATATAATAAAACCATATCCAAGTAAGATTTATTTTAGAAAAGCAAGCA
Source organism: Neotragus pygmaeus (assembly GCA_006410875.1). Classification (NCBI taxonomy): domain Eukaryota; kingdom Metazoa; phylum Chordata; class Mammalia; order Artiodactyla; family Bovidae; genus Neotragus; species Neotragus pygmaeus. Next base: position 192,916 of record SJYV01006739.1, read on the forward strand.
TGGTAAAATGTTAGAAACCCTTTTAATGTAATTGAATCCTATATTGCATATCAAAAGAAAGAAACTATATTTTCAGCTCAACTGATGCTAAAAGGATACTTGAAAAAACTGAGTATTTATTAACTAATATATGCTATAGTTTCTTACAACAGTAGAACTTTTCCTGTTACTGGAGTAAAAATAAATAAACGACTGATACAGACTAAGAAGCCTGGCAATAGACTTATACATAGTGCATTAGCTATTTATTAGGTTATAAATAAGCTACTTCAAAGCTGCAGAGAAAGAATTTCATTTGATAAATGGTCACTGGGCAATTGGTTAAGTATTTGGAAAATAATAAATAAAGATCTACCCCACAATGCATACCAAATGAATTTCATTTATTGTAAAAAGAAAACAACAGAATTATAGAAAAAAAGTAAGTAAATATTTATCTGCTATCATAGTAGGGATAGCTTTCCTAAACTTAAAACTAAGGAAGTAAACATTAAGAGAAATATTGACATATTTGGTCACACAATAAACATAACAATGCATTAAGAATATAAAAATGAAATAGCAAACAATAAGCTAGAAAAATATTTGCAGCAAAGAAATAAGCCCAATGAACGAAGAATTCTTTTAAATCAATCAAAAAAATTCTCAAAAAAAAATATACAAAAGACACAAAAGCAATTAAAAAGAGAAGAAAAAATGCCAAACATATACAGAAAGAACTTAACTGCATTCACAATCTAAAGTTATTAAGCTACGGTACCAATCCAGCTTATTAAACATAGACTCCCACTGAGAACACCCCTGCTTTGCACTGGTTAATATAAAGGATCTAGATGACCCTGAGCATTTGCCTGCTGGCTGTCTGATGATGAACATGGGCAAGGGACTTATTAATCCTGAGAATTTTAATAAAAGCTGAGATTTCTTAGAAAGTCCAAGTCTGTCAGTATTTATGAATGGATACAGAAGTTTATAAAATGCTTCCTGCTGCTGCTGCGTCACTTCAGTCGTGTCCGACTCTGTGCGATCCCATTGACAGCAGCCCACCAGGCTCCTCCGTCCCTGGGATTCTCCAGGCAAAAACGCTGGAGTGGGTTGCCATTGCCTTCTCCGATAAAATGCTTGGGGCCTAATAAAAAAGAAGACAGAAGGGGCCACACCAAACGAGACCCCATTTTCTCGCTGATAGTGCTTCCTCCACACTCATCCCTTGTCATATGACTTCAGATCAGTGCGGGGGTGAGGGTGAAGGGATGGAATTGGAAGGGGACTGGTGAATTTCTGTTCAAAGCAGCTCTGAGTAAACCATTCTTCTGACTCATCAGTTAGACCAGGCTTTTGACTGACTCATAGTTTATGGGGGCTGTCACCAGCCAATAAAATCTCCTGAGATGCCAACCTGCCAAATATTCCTTGCTTAGTCATAGCTATGACAGAGAGGATCATGGAAGAAAGACCAGAGATAGTTTTGTTTAAAAACTCAGGATTAGAAAGAAGTCATCTAAATTTACACTAATGGCTGATTAACATTTTTATACTGCAGAAACCAACACAACATTGTAAAGCAATTATCCTCCAATTAAAAATAAGTATATTAAAAAAAAAACCTTACCATAAAAGTGAAGTTGATCAATATCACTAAAGTACATATAATGTCTGTACTATTATAAACATCTATACAACACTGTACATCTACACAACATCAAGTATTGTACATNAGGAAATAAATATTTCCTGTTATACAAACTCAAATTTTTCTTAAAAAATCAACAGTATTGTATTATTATCTATCTAAGGTATTCCAAAATATATTTCTTTCCAGTGATACCTCAGATAGACATCATGGAATATCCTGGCACATTCCAGGTTTATCTATTGTTTAGGCCTGATTTTAGTCAAATTAATTTTAATTCTCTGTATTTATCTATTCCACTTTCAAATTTAACAGTTCTCTCTATCATTCACTTCTGCTCTTTCTTCTCTGTTTTTCTTTTTTCTTTACCTGTAATGATATAGATTGTTACAACAGACAAAAATTTCCTCATTTCACTAATTCAAAATGATTTATTATATATCTTCTCTGTTCCAATTGTTGTTCTAAGTCTTATGATATAATATGTTTCATATAACTGACTTAAAATAGACCTTAGGTCAAAATCCCTTTGTAATTTTAGGACTTTCTTTCTGAAGATAATTCGAAGTCATTGGTTTCACCTGTCAATGGCATAATACTGGAATAATAGTAATAGTTCTAGAATGAAACCCAGTATGATATTTAAGTGCTGATTCTAATTTCACCAGTTGAGTAGCTATGGGCAAGTTACTTCAACTCTTTAAAGCTTAATTTTCTTATCTATAAAAGTAGGGATAATATTGGTCCCACCAATGGATAGGCTTATGCAAGAATCACATGGGATAAAATATTCAAAACTCTTAGCAGAGTGGCAATTCTGGGTATTACTAGAATACTATTAAATTTCCATCTGTCAAAAGAGGAATTGATTTAAAAATGTGTACTTTCTAAAGCAATTAAATGAAACCTTTTAAGCAGTCTTTCTTTTCTTTGGGATATATTTTCTTTTTAACTCAAGCCATAGTTATTACTTGTATAAAACACAAATCAGTTGTATTACTGCAGAGAGTATTTAAAGATCTTCAGTGAATTTACAATATCTGGTTTAATAGCAGTTACAGGCTAGAAAATTGCCATGGGGACCATTAAAACTAATTTAAACCACTATATCAAATGGACAGCTGAAATCTGTTCATTTGTTTACATTTGATTTCTGTGATTCAGTTGGTAGGTCAACTTACAATTTAACTGCAAAGACTGTGAGCTGAGGAACAGTTCATCGAATAGCTTCTAGGAATTAAAATCCAGATGGCCATATACAAATGACCAAAAAAGTGGTGTAATAATATATGTTATAATGAAGAGGTCTCAAAATATTTCTGGAGAAATATCCATAGTGTTATTCAGTGATGATCTGAATAAGAAATGGATTTTAGCACCCTAATTGAGTTAATTTTCGAAACAAGCCTATACATGTTCATAGTATTTTACAGCTATTAACAATCTTTAAACTTATATTAATTTCATATAATACCTTATCTTAAACACACCTACACTTTTATATACAGATGTATATTTAGAAATAAAATATATATATATATATGTATAGTTCTTCAACATGTTTTTCCCTTCAAAATATTGAACATATCTGAATGTCAATACCTGTGATGTTATATTGTTAAATAACTGCACAGTAATAAAGTATATTAATTTTTAAAATTCATTCAAAAAAGCACTTACTGAGCAAACATGGCATATTGGCCATTTATTTGGGAAGCTAGGGATACATAAATGAACAAACTAATCCAACATTCCTCCTCACATGGGAGAGACTCTAGTCAGGGGAGAGGCAGATAATAATAAATAATTTATGTATTATTAAAAAGTGATAAATAATCTTATAAAACTACAGCAGGGGAGAGGAATAGGAAATGCAAGGATGGAGTGAGGTAGAAAGTGTCTTAAATAGAGTGGTCTGGTGTGACCTTGCTGAGGGGATGGCATTTGAAAACAGACTAGAAGGAGGTGAGAGAACAACCATGTACATTTTTACTGGCAGTGGTTCCAGAAAAAGGAAAAGACTGATAGAAAGGCCTTGGGGCAGAAGTATGGTGACATGTTCCAGGAATATCAAGGACACCAGTGTGGCTGGAGAGGAATAAGCTAGAACCGCGATGTCCTGTATGCTACACACATGCTGCTACTGAGGAAATGCAATTTTAGGTATGTCGTAAAATACTGAAATCTGCCTGCAGGTTTTAGATATGCTGTAAAATACTGAATTTGCCTGCAGTGCAGGAGACCCGGGTTAAATCCCTGGGTCGGGAAGATCCCCTGGAGAAGGAAATGGCAACCCACTCCAATATTCTTGCCTGGAAAATTCTATGGATAGAGGAGCCTGGTGGGCTACAGTCCATGAGCCTGCAAGAGTTGGACAAGACTTAGTGACTAAAGGACGATGAAAATACTGAAAAACATGTTATTTAGAGTATATTTATGTTGATTATGTGCCAAAATGATGATATAGGTGGGTATATCACTGTACCTACGATGATATAGGTACAGTGGGTTAAATACAATGTCCTTAAAGTAATTTAACATGATTTTAACTTTTTTCACGTGCTAGTAAAAACTTCAAGTTGCATACGTGATTCGCATGACATTGCTATTGGGCAGTGTTGACGAGAAAAATGGCAGGTTACTGTTGTCAGACTGAAAACGAAGGGGGAGATTATGTAGGACATTGGGCACTAATTTATAAAATGAAGAGCCAGTGAGACTGGACACAAGAGTGAGTGATTAGACTTACATTGTCCAAGAATCACTATGATTATTGTGTTAAGAATAAACTTTAAGGGAACAGGGACTGAAAAAAGAACAGATAGAAGGATATTGCAAAGGTGGGGTGGTGCCAACAATATTTTGGTGAACTGGATGTGGAAGCAGAGAAAAAGAGTGTAGTGAAAATATAACTCCAAGATTTTTTGTCAAATCGTCTGGAAGGATGGTACTATCATCAACTGTTATGGTAAGAAACGAAGGTTTGAGGAAGTAGTAGTGAAGATTAGGAGCTTGGTTTTAGATCTTAGGTTTAAGATATCTGCATGCATGCTAAGTTGTTTCAGTCACGTCTGACTCTTTGCAACCCTATTGACTACAGGCCGCCAGGCTCCTCTGTCTGTGGTATTTTCCAGGCAAGAATACTGGAGTGGGTTTCTGTGCCCTCCTCCAGGGGATCTTCCCAACCCAGGAACTGCACCTGTGTCTCTTGGGTCTTCTGAATCAGCAGGGAGCATCTTCACCACTAGTGCCACATGGGAAGACCTTTAAAATACCTCTTAAGGATGAGAATGGAAATGTTGAGTAGATACTTGGATATATCACTATAGAAATCAGAGAAAAGATATAAAATGTCAATCCTCTGAATTCTACACACTTGTGTGTGTGTGGAAATTTGGAAATCATCAACATACGGGTGGTGACAATGAAAGCCATGAAATTTGATAAAATCACCAAAAGGAGTAAATGTGAAAAAGAAGCTCAAAAGTGACCTTCGGGGGACTCCATGGTTAAGAGAAAGAGTCAACAAATGGTGAAATAGAAAGCAGGGACATCATAAGAGAGTGAGGTACAAGAGAGGAATGTTGGAGATTCTTCCAGGAGAGTTGGAAGAGTGAATGATCACTGAACGTCATTAAGTTCCCACCAGAATTATGAAACAAGACCATTTAGCACACTTCTGTTTTTTTCCCACCCATATTTACCTGCATGTGAAAGTGAAAGTCCCTGAGTCGGGTCTGACTCTTTGCAACCCCATGGACTGTAGCCCGCCAGCCGCCTCTATCCATGAAATTCTCCAGGCCAGAATACTTGAGTGGGTAGCCATTCCCTTCCCCAGGAGATCTTCCCAACCCAGGGATCGAGCCCAGGTCTCCTGCATTGCAGGCAGATTCTTTACTGCCTAAGCTACCAGGGAAGCCCATTTAGCTGCATAGGAGTAGACAGTTTTCAAAAATCAGGATGCAGCTTAAGTAAGCTGAATAGGAGAATATATAAGATACTGGGTGAAATACACTAAAAGTGATGGTTCAGTGAATTTTGGTCCTGTGTCAGCAGAGGGTGTTTTGGCAAGACAGTCAGCAGTCATTGTGTGATGCACAAACTGAGATTGCAAAGGTATTTTTATATGTGATTACATTTAAATTAGCATACTTTGATTACCCTCTATATTGTGGGTGGGCCTGAAGAGAAAAAGATCGAAGTTCCCCGGTAAAGAGGGAATTCTTCCTCCAGACTGCCTTTGTACTTGAGCTGCAACATCAACTCTTCTCTGGTCTCCAGCCTGCCATCCTTCCCTGAAGATTCTTCATTTGCTAAGTCCTTCCTCTCTGTATTTCCAGTCCTTCCTCTCTGTATTTCCAGCACCCACAATCACATGAGTTTATTCTCCTCTCTCTCTTTCAGTCTCTCTCTTCATACTCACACACGCACACGCACACACACACATGTGTATCTTCCATTTGTTCCATTTCTCTGAAGAACCCTGACTAATACACTGAGTATATACTAGAGCTTCCTGAGTGCTCAAGTCAACACCCTATGAACTGAGTTTTTTCAATGTGTCTGGTTGGAATAGGCACAGATTCTCAACACCGTGCGATCTTTACACATTGTTTCCTCTAACTTTTTTATGGTTCCTTTCCAGACTCAGGTATATGCCTCGCACATATGTTGTTCATTACACTGCTAAATGCTCCAGGGATCCCTGTTGAAGATCTTCAAAGTTCTCTGGTGAAGTATTCATCTCTCCAGAACTTTGCCCCGCAAACTCTAGCCATCTTGGCTTCCCTGGACTTTCAACTTGTCCTTCTCAGGTCAGGCAGCTGGCTCATGTGCACTGCCTGAGAACTCCCTTGAGAAGTAAGCCTCATGGGACCTTTGTCATCCGTTTCCCATCACTCAAATATCACAGTTCCTCATTTCCTGATGACCAGTATCCTGAAAATCATTGTTTCTGTCATATATTTCTTCACCTACATTACATTTTAACTGTCAAGAGTTTTATATTTTATTTCTGGGAAGAATTTTCTGACTCTTTTCATGTATAATACATCATGTACTAGAGATTCATTTTATATTTTATCTTTCTAAATCTGCCTTATTCCTACCCCTCAAAAATTTCAAATGTTCAATTTCAATTTCAAATGTTCAAAATTCTTTCTGGATAGAGTTTTGAACAGTTTTTTTTTTCTTATTTCATAAAGATATTTTTGAGAGATCTGCCCTCTTTACAATGCTAAACAATTTAACATTTTATATTTTACAATGTTAAATATTTCACTGAAATTGAAAACTTTTCCATTTACAGAAGCCTTTCTGTTCCCCAAGAAAATGCTATAGTTTTATTATAAGTATTATATATTACCCACTCAGTTGAGTTCAGTTCAGTCACTCAGTCTTGTCCGACTCTTTGCAACCCCATGAATCACAGAACACCAGGCCTCCCTGTCCATCACCAACTCCCGGAGTTCACTCAGACTCACGCCCATTGACTCAGTGATGCCATCCAGCCATCTCGTCCTCTGTCGTNAGTCACTCAGTCTTGTCCGACTCTTTGCAACCCCATGAATCACAGAACACCAGGCCTCCCTGTCCATCACCAACTCCCGGAGTTCACTCAGACTCACGCCCATTGACTCAGTGATGCCATCCAGCCATCTCGTCCTCTGTCGTCCCCTTCTCCTCCTGCCCCCAATCCCTCCCAGCATCAGAGTCTTTTCCAATGAGTCAACTCTTCACATGAACTAATTGCATTCTAAAACTTTTATGGTTTGTTGTTATCATACATGGTCTTCTTTCTTTTGTTATTTTTTGTGTGTTTTATGTTTGATTTGAGGACATTTAGTAAACCACGCTCTTACTGAATTCTCTTATTATTTTCAAAAGGCATTTCAGTTTATTCTCTTTGTTTTTAAAGGTAAACAATCACATTTTCCATAATTAATGATACTATTGCCTCTTTCTTTTCAAAAGTATTTTTACCACTTTCTTTTCAAAAGAAAGAACATGAACTTAACCTCTCACCCCAGCCTCCTTATTTCTTCTTTCTCTCTGAAGTAATTTGAACCCAGGTTATGGAAGCTGTTGATCCTGGAAGATGCATCTAATATTCTGATGATGGGGTAGAAAAAAAAATNACAGTGCCTCCAATCACAGCAGCAACAAAAACTTCCCACCAATTTCCCCAGTGCTCTTTAGGGGAAAGTACCATCCCTAAGCCCTGGTTCTAGAGTTAGCCCTAGTTTCAAAAACCCTGGCACTGCCTCTTCTTGTCTGCATGGCCAGTTTATTTTCAGTGGAAAAAGCAGGTGATATACCCAGTCACAAGGTGTGAAAGATTTAAATGACAGGGGAGCCAATGACACTGTACACTATCAAGTAACCAGTGCTCAGAAATAGCTAATATATATTGAACATTCATTGTGTGTCATGAATAGTAACAACCCTCTGAGTTCAGTGCCATTATTGACTCTAATTTTCCACTGAGTATGAGGCCCAAGTTGCTTGCCTAAGGTCACATAGGAAGTGACACGGCAGAAATATGACCACAGGTGACTCCCAAGCTGGTCTGGTTCCTCTTTGTGCTGCATTGAGTCTGCCATGAACAGTGCCAGGCAAGACTATCCCTGCAGCTGGCAAAGATTGATCCCTCCTGAAAGCTCACTGCTCTTACAAGAATCTCCACGAGCTAATGCTCTAGAGGTCTCAGGTGACCTGAGGAGGAGAGGCAGTCAGGCCAGGTGATGGGGGAAGTTGCAAAGGACACACCCACCCACCCTCTGCATTTGCCTGCCAACCCCCTTCTCTCCTCCCCATGTGGTGGGATGGAGAGTTCTCCTCCGGGGAGTCCTCACTATAATCATGCCACAGCCTCAAGTGGGATAGGTGGTGTCCTGAATTGCACAGGTCACTTGCTTTGAGGACAGGCTGGTTTGGGCTCAATACAAATAATTTCCCAACATTGACAGCCATCTGACAACTCACATCAATGCCAAGAAAGCACCACGTTTGTGGTGGTATGCTGAATCCAAGGGGGCACAGAAATGAGCCAGAAACTCCGTTTTAAGGAGCCCACAGTGAAGAAATCAGTGTAAGGCTCTGTTAGGCTGGAAAAGGAAAGCTTGGGGTGGCTAGGCTACCTACTCTTCTTTTTTAATTTTTAAAAACTTATTTTAAAAAATTTTATTCTATATTGGGCTACAGTTGATATACAATGTTGTGTGAATTTCAGGTGTACAGCAAAGTGATCCAGTTGTACATATTTCTTTTTCAGATTCTTTTCCCATTTAGGTTATTTTACAATATTGAGCAGATGTGATATACAGTGGGTTCTTATTTGTTATGTGTTTTAAATATAGCAGTATGTATATGTCAGTTCCAAACTCAATCCCCATTTATACCTACCTCCTTTCTCTTTTAATAACCGTAAGTTAGTAAGTGTGAGTCTGCTTCTGTTTTGTAAATAAGTTCGTTTGTATCATTTTGTTTTATTAGATTCCACATATAAGTAATATTATATGATGTTGGTCTTTATCTGTCTGACTTACTTCACTTGGTATGATAGTCTCCAGGGCCATTCATATTATTGCAAATGGCATTATTTCTATTCCCTTTCATGGCTGAGTAATATTCCAGTGTGTATATGTACGACATCTTTATCCATTCATCTGTTGGTGAACATTTAGGTTGCTTCTATGTCTTTGCAAATTTGAATAGTGCTGCTATGCATATTGGGGTGCCTGTATCCTTTTGAAGTATGCTGTGATTTATGCCAAAAAGTGTTCTACCTATGTTTTCCTCTAAGGGTTTTATAGTATATGGTCTTACATTTATGTTTTTAATTCACTTTGAGTTTATTTTTGAGTATGGTGTTGAAACTCTATGTTGTAATTTCATTCTTTTACATGTAGCTGTCCAGTTCTCCCAGCACCATTTATTGAAGAGTCTGTCTTTTCTCCATTGTATATTCTTGCCTCCTTTATCATAGATTAATTGACCATAGGTGCATGGGTTTATTTCTGGGCTTTCTGTTCTGTTCCATTTATCTGTATTTCTGTTTTTGTGCCTGTACCATACTGTTTTATACTGTAGCTTTATAGTATGGTCTGAAGTCAGGGAGCCTGATTCCTCCAGCTCCGTTTTTCTTTCTCAAAATTGCTTTGGCTATTCAGGGTCTTTTGTGTTTAATTTAAAAAGTTAAACATTTTTTTGTTCTAGTTCTGTTGAAAAAGGCCATTGGTAATTTGATAGGGATTGCAGTGAATCTGTGGGCTACATACCCTTGATAATTGAAGAGTGTGAATATATTCCAGGATCACTCTGAGGTCAGAACTGGCATCTGTAGCTGAGCTGAAGTTGCTGTTGTTGTTCAGTTGCGCAGTCATGTCCAACTCTTTGCGACTCCATGGACTGCAGCACACCAGGCTTCCCTATCCCTAACCATCTCCTGGAGTTTGCTGAAACTCATGTTCATTGAGTCAGTGATGCCATCCAACCAACTCATCCTCTGTCATTGCCTTCTCCTCCTGTGCTCATCTTTCCCAGTATCAGGATCTTTTCCAGTGAGTCTGCTCTTTGCATCAGGTGGTCAAAGTATTGGAGCTTCAGCTTCAGCATGATTCCTTCCAATGAATATTCAGGATTGATTTCCTCCAGGATTGACTGGTTTGATCTCCTTGCATCTAAGGGACTCTCAAGAGGCTTCTCCAACACCACAGTTCAAAAGTGTCAATTTTCCCATGCTCAGTCTTCTTTATGGTACAACTCTCACATCCATACATGACTACTGGAAAAACCATAGCTTTGACTAGATAGGCCTTTGTTGGCAAAATGATGTCTTCTGGTTTTTAGTAATCTATCTAGATTGGTCATAGCTTTTCTTCCAAGGAGCAAGCATCTTTTAATTCATGGCTGAAGTCACTGTTTGCAGTGATTTTGTAGCCCAGGAATATAAAGTTTGTCAAAGATTCCATTGTTTCCCCATCTATTTGCCATGAAGTGATGGGACCAGATGCCATGGTCTTAGTTTTCTGAATGTTGAGTTTTAAGCCAACTTTTTCACAGTTCTTCTTCACTTTCTGCCATAAGGGTGGTGTCATCCGCATGTTTGAGGTTATTGATATTTCTCCCAGCAATCTTGATGACATCTTGTGCTTCATCCAGCCTGGTACTTCGCATGATATAGTCTGCATATAAGTTAAATAAGCAAGATGGCAGTATACAGCCTTGACATTTTCCTTTCCCAATTTTGAACCAGTCTGTTGTTCCATGTCCAGTTCCAACTGTTGCTTTTTGACCTGCGTACAGGTTTCACAGGAGTCAGGTAAGGTGGTCTGATATTCCTTCTCTAAGATTTTTCCACAGTTTGTTGTGATCCATACAGTCAAAGGCCTTACTATAGTCAATGAAGCAGAAGTAGATGTTTCTCTGGAATTCTCTTGCTTTTCCTATGATCCGGTGCATATTGACAATTTAATCTCTGGTTCCTCTGCATTTTCTAAATCCAGCTTGAACATCTGGAAGTTCACCGTTCACATACTCTTGAAGCCTGGCTTGGAGAATTTTGAGCGTTACTTTGCTAGCATGTGAAATGAGTGCAATTTATGGGGTTGAACATTCTTTGGCATTGCCTTTCTTTGGGATTGGGATGAAAACTGACCTTTTCCAGTCCTGTGGCCACTGCTGAGTTTTCCAAATTTGCTGGCATACTGAGTACAGCACTTTAGCAGCAGCATCTTTTAGGATTTGAAATAGCTCAGCTGAAATTCCATCACCTCCACTAGCTTTGTTCGTAGTGATGTTTCCTAAGGCCCACTTGAATTCACACTCCAAGATGTCTGGCTCTAGGTGAGTGATCACACCATCGTGGTTGTCTGGGTCATTAAGATCTTTTTTTGTACAGTTCTTCTGTGTATTCTTGCCATCTCTTCTAAATATCTTCAGCTTCTGTTAGGTCCATACTGTTTGTGTCCTTTATTGTGCCCATCTATGCATGAAGTATTTCCTTGGTATCTCTAATTTTCTTGACAAGATCTCTAGTCTTTCCCATTCTATTGTTTTCCTCTATTTCTTTGCCTTGTTCACTTAGGAAGGTTTTCTCATCTCTCTTTGCTATTCTTTGGAACTCTGCATTCAGATGGGTATAGCTTTCCTTTTCTCCTTTGCCTTTCACTTCTCCTCTTTTCTCAGCTATTTGTAAGGCCTCCTCAGACAACCATTTTGCCTTTTTGCATTTCTTTTTCTTGGGGATGGTTTTGATCACCACCTCCTGTACAATATTATGAACCTCCATCCATAGTTCTTCAGGCACTCTGTCTATCAGATCTAATCCCTTGAATCTATTTGTCACTTGCACTATAATTATAAGGGATTTAATTTAGGTCATACCTGAATGGCCTAGTGATTTTCCCTACTTTCTTCAATTTAAGTCTGAATTTTGCAATAAGGAGCTCATGATCTGAGCCACAGTCAGCTCCTGGCCTTGTTTTTGCTGATTGCATAGAACTTCTCCAACTTTGGCTTCAAAGAATATAATCAATCTGATTTCAGTATTGACCATCTGGTAATGTCTATGTGTAGAGTCATTTCTTGTGTTCCTGGAAGAAGGTGTTTGCTATGACCAATGTATTCTCTTGGCAAAACTCTATTAGCCTTTGCCCTGCTTCGTTTTGTACTCCAAGGCCAAACATGTCTATTACTCCAGGTATCTCTTGACTTACCACTTTTGCATTCCAGTCCCCTATGATGAAAAGAACATCTCTTTTGGATGTTAGTTCTAGAAGGTCTTGTAGGACTTCATAGAACTGTTCAACTTTAGCTTCTTTGGCATTAGTGTTTGGGGCATAGACTTGGATTACTGTGATATTGAATGGTTTGCCTTGGAAGCGAACCGAGATCATTCTGTAGTTTTTGAGATTGCATCCAAGTACTGCATTTCAGACTCTCTTGTTGACTATGAGGGCTACTCCATTTCTTCTAACGGATNGACTGAACTGAACTAAACTGAACTGAATAGTTGGAGATGAGAATTATCAATGAATGCTGAAACACATAGGTGAAATTTGGAGAAGACACAGGACATATATATAATCTCAAAAATAACAAGATATTTATTAATTACAAAGTGAAATATTAGCTCTATAGTGCAAAGAATTAGCAGAGTACCAAGACCAAGTGATTAAAGTTACATCACCAGTAATAAACACATCAACACATGCCTCTTGTTATAATCCCCTGAAAAGATCACTGCTTCTGAAGTATTTTGTTAAAGTTTCATAAGCTGGATCAAAACAAGAGAAAATACCAGACAAATGCAAATTCTATAAATAAGTGGCCTGTACTCTTCCCAAATGTCATAAAAGACAAAAAAGACTAAAGAACTATTCCAGATTAAAGGAAACTAATGAGATAGGTGAGTGCAACACATGACCCTGGATTTCCTTTTATTATAAAGACCTTATAGGAGCAGTTGGACAAATCTGAACAAGGTCTACAGATAATTATATCAATGAAATTTACTGATTCAGTTTTCCTGGCTTAAGAGCATGTCCTTGTTTTTAAATATTAAATAATTAACTATTTATGGGGAAAGGAATATTGTGCTTGCAATTTATTCTCAAATGTTTTGGAAAACCATGTGCCCATGTATACTCAGAAAGAGAAAAGGATAAAGCAAATAGAGCAAAACCTTAACACTTGGAGAATGTGGGTGAAGTGTGTACAGTCATCCACATTGGTTCCACATCTACAGTTTCAACCAACTGCACATCAAAAACATTCGGAAAAAAACAATTTCAGAAAGTTCCAAATGCAAAACTTGAATTTATCACAAATTGGCAATGGTTACATAGCATTTACATTGGATTAGGTATTATGAGTAATCTATAGATGATTTAAAGTATACAGCATAATATGCCTAGATTATATATATTAATATATCCAGACACTCTACCATTTTATATAAGGGACATGAGCACCTGAGGACTTTGGTTTTCCCGGGGTTGGGGGGTGGAAGCGGTGGGAGGACCTGGGGTCTATCTCCCATGGATGACTGTATTGCATTATGCTTTTCAGTAAGCTGCACCTATGTTTAAATGAATGAATGAATGCATGCATGATGAATGAATAAATAAAGTCTTTGTTCATCACCTTCACTGCCACCATTTGTTACAAGCCCACAGAAATCTTCTGGCTGGATAGTTATCTCTCTGCCCCCTTTTAGGGTGTTCTCAATTGGATAACCAAAACAATTCTTTAAAAATTTAAATCAGATAATGTGACTCCTCTACATCTAACTCTATAAAGGACACAGTGCCCTTTTTCACACTGTACTGAAATAACTTGTTTATATATCATTTTCAACCACTAAACAGTGAATGCCTTAAGAAAAGAGCTACATTTTATTTATGCTCGCCTCATTTCCTGTTGTTCACATGTACCCACCCATCAGAGTACTGACACTGTAAATGTTAATTTTGTGAAATTAATCTATTTAGCATCAATCATGGGGAAAACACAAGATCATGTATTTGCTGTAATTTTATATGTTACAAGTTTATTAGTTGTTGCATCATATCTTAATTTGGTTCATGCTACTTTGACCAAAAATATTTCACTTTTTCTATCATCTCAGAAAAACAGTACAGGGCATCTGACTTTAGAGTTCTTCATGTCCTTCTCTGCTGCCTGATTTATCTGAAACTCTTCATGGCACAGGAATGTGCTTTCTGTTAACAGTTTCTCAGATCTCTAAACAAGTCNTTTCACTTTTTCTATCATCTCAGAAAAACAGTACAGGGCATCTGACTTTAGAGTTCTTCATGTCCTTCTCTGCTGCCTGATTTATCTGAAACTCTTCATGGCACAGGAATGTGCTTTCTGTTAACAGTTTCTCAGATCTCTAAACAAGTCACATCTTTCTGATGCTTCATAGAACAGAAAAGAAGGTGTCCTGCGTCATGGATATTTCTGTTTCTAAGGCTTAGAGTATGCTAGAAGAGGAAAATAAAAGAACCACTGAATATTTTTCTTATCTACTGTCTTTATATCTCAACTTTCCCAAACCAGAAACCTCTGCTATACCCCCAAAGTACTTGAATATCTAAAGTTAATTTAGAATTAGGGGTTTCATTTTTGTCTTTTCTAAAATTTTCACCTTCTTGTAACTTCAGGATCTGATCTTTACCAATGGCTTACAAAGTTTAATTTCCCCAGAATTCACTCAAATTGTGAATCTTGTCATGGGTTTTAGATAACTGCAGCACTTAAAATTCTCCCTAAAAGTGAAAGTGAAGTTGCTCAGTCATGTCTGACTCTGTGACCCCATGGACTATATAACCCACCAGCTTCCTCCGTCCACGGGATTTTCCTGGCAAGAATACTGGAGTGGGTTGCCATTTCCTTCTCCAAAATTCTCCCTAGCTTTACTCTAAATGGTAGAAACACATAAGTGAAAATGATAGTGTTAGTCGCTCAATCATGTCCGAAAAGAATTTCTGCCCCACATAAGGAGTGCAGCAATTCACTGGATGAATTATCTTTTTTAACAGAACTTGATATCTTCTTTAACCAATGTGCCTGTGCTCAGTCCCTTCAGTTGTGTCTGACTGTTTGTGACACCATGGACTGTAGCCTGCCACGTTCCTTTTGCCATGTAATTCTCTAGACAAGAATACTGGAGTGGGTTGCTATTCCCTTCTCCAGAGGATCTTCCCAATCCAGGGATTGAACCCAGGTCTCCTGCATTGCAGGCAGATTTCTTTATCATCTGAGCTAGCAGTGAAGCCTACAGTCCTCTGATAAATCTCTCTCTCTCTCTCTCTCTTTTTTAATTCCTCTCTCTAATCTGGCTCAGGCTCCAAGCAGCTGTATTCCTGCTTCTCTGTTACTGATAAAAGTGATCATTGTATCTCCTTAGTATGCTCATAAATTTTCAGTTCCCTGCTATTCATTCTGTATTTCATGGCTCTATTCACTTGTAACTATTGACAAAATGATTAATTATGGAAATAGCTCCAGATTCACCACTTGTAAATTATATGTTAACACTAGCAGTGTATTTGTAAGGTGGACATATAGAGCCTGCTGGTGCTTTAAGATTCTTTGTTTCTGTCATGCTGGACAAAATGACTCTCATAAGGACAAAGAGGGGTCAATAAAGCCAAAAGCACTTGTGCTCGCCTTTGCCTATTCCTGTGAAATGTTTCTGGGTCTTTTGCTTTGTTATTCAGACATGAACAACTTGGCCCAAGTATCTGAACCTTGCTTGATGTGGGTCCCCCTAAACACACACTGAGACAAAAACTCTGAAGGTCATTTATTTGGGAGTTGAATGCAGAAAGCACAAACAAGGGAGTGGGAAAAGTGAAACAAAGAAGAGAGAAAACCAACATGGGGTGTGTTCCTGGCACACTATGAGCAGCCAGGACTAAGGCCCACTGAAGACCCTGTGAGGAGCCATATAAAATATGCTTCACTATTGTCCCACTGTGGGGAGGGGCTGAGCTATGTATCCACTTCATCTCCCCTGTGGTTCAGAGGGTAAGGAATCTGCCTGCAATGCAGGAGACCCACGTTTGATCCCTGGACTGGGAAGATCCCCTGGAGATCCACTCCAGAATTCTTGCCTGGAAAATCCCATGGATGGAGGAGCTTGGCAGGCTACAGTCCATGGGGTCGCAAAGAATTAGACACGACTGAGCGACCTCACGTCACTTCGCTTCTGTCCCCAGGGGCACTGACTTCCACACTCCTGAGCCTACAGTGTGCTAAGCTGCTTCAGTTGTGTCCCACTCTTTGCGACCCCATGGTCTATAGTCTACTAGGCTCCTCTGTCCATGGGATTCCCCAGACAAGATAATGGAGTGGGTTACCACCCCCTCCTACAGAAGATCTTCCTGACCCAGGGATCGAATCCGTATCTCATCTCTCCTGCATTGGCAGGTGGGTTCTTTACCACTAGAGCCACCTGGGAAGCCCTGAGCCTAGTAAACGGTGGTATCTAAGAAGAGCCCTCAGGCAAGGAGACTTGAAACAGATGCAGCCATGAGCCCTTGAGGCTGGAAACTGACATGGCCCTGGCACCTGTGCAGCAGGGCTACAGACGAACACGAGGTTATCGGGCAAGGCATCAACAGCATTTACGACAGCCTCCTCACTTTATTTTGGAGGCTGACTCAGTATAATACATCACCTTTGAACACAGATACATTCATAGATCTGCTCAGCGAACAGCTGAAAAATCGAATTCACTTGAAAGACATGTCATTGATAGAAACCTTTGCATTTTTAGCATTGATTTCAGATGCACTTCAAGTTTATAACCGTACTTCTTTGTGTAGTACATATAAAAGACAAGTTGAGAATGGTTATTTCCAAGGTACATGTAAAAATAAAATTTTATTTCTGTGTTAAAATCATATTTGTTTACATTTATCTTTCCTTTCTGAGTGATGGAATAATCTGCTGCATATTTGAGGGCTGGGTTAGTAGGAAAACGGAAGAGAGACATTTGAGTGGGTCTTGTTTGTGAGGCAATCCCACATCTTCCAAGTGCCTATTCATTTTCTCTTCTCTTCATTTTTTCCCTGCAGGTGTGTCTCAGTGCTTTCCTTTTTTAAATCACACCCTCCTCTCTGCTTTATCCTTCAGGTCCAAGCCACCACCATCATTTGCATAGACAGAGTACAGCAGCCACAAATGGTTTTCTGTTTCCACCACAGTCTTCCCCTCTCCCTGACCTGACAAAAGACAAAGTTATTCCTCTATCCAAAACTATTCAATATCTTCCAACATCACCTGAGTAAAGGCCAAAGGCATCAAAGTGGCCTAGGAGATTCTGGGACCTTCCTCCCATTGTTCTTACCCAACCACACCTCTCTGGCTTCGTTTTCTTACTTTCCAACTGCTCTTTGCCTCCCCCACCCACTCCAGTTACTCCCTGCTATTCATCACACACTGTATGCTACCACTCAAGGGTTTTTATACTTGCTTTTTTTTGTTTTCCATCTGGAACACCCTTGCCCCAGTTATCTAAGAGGGCTCCCATCCAAACCTTTTTTAGGCTTCTCTTCAAATTGCATCAGTTACAATTGCAACAGCCCTGCTTCCCCACTAGTCAAAGACCTCTTATTTCCCCAATTTTTTTTCTCTGTGACATATATCGTCTTCTAACATACTAGTTATTCTTCTGGTTTAGGGTATCAAATATTAAGAAAAAATCCAAATATTCATTAGCAAGAGACTATCTAAGCAAACAGTGATACATTTATATGATTAATTAAAATGTATCTACCTGGGGCTTCCCAGGCGGCTCAGACAGTAAAGTATCTGTCTGCAATGTGGGAGACCTGGGTTCTATCCCTGGGTTGGGAAGATCCCCTGGAGAAGAGAATGGAAACCCACTCCAGTTTTCTTGACTAGAGAATCCCATGGACATAGGAGCCTGGTGGGCTACAGTCCACAGGATCACAAAGAATTGGACACCATGGAGTGACTAATTTTCACTTTCACTTTCATCGACAATGTACTGATAAAAGAAAATTAAAATATTCAGGGTATATATTCTGAGTAAAGAAAAATTATATTATATAATACTAGGTATAGCACAAAGTTACCATTATGAATATAGGAATCTGCACATAGATGTTATAAAATATAAAAATATTAAATATTATAATACTAAAATTTTGTTATTAGTTAACTTTCTCTTCAAGAATATTAGAGATACCAAGGAAACATTTCATGCAAAGATGGGATCGATAAAGGATAGAAATGGTATGGACCTAACAGAAGCAGAAGATATTAAGAAGAAGTGGCAAGAATACACAGAAGAACTGTACAAAAAGAGCTTCTGANTAACTCTTCAAATTGTGAGAGTTAAACCCTTTATCCTGAATTCATTCTTTTAATTCTTTCAATTTTTTTAATTTGAATCTCCTAGTTCAAATTCTCAGCTGCTCACAGCCTACTGTATATAAGCCTCCTCAATGAGAATGACTCCCTTAACTCTACTATCAAATTCATCTTTCTAAAAGGCTAATCTGACCGTTACCTGGTTTGCTTGTGTGTATTTGAAAGTCACTCATGTTCAACTCTGCGATCCCCATGGACTATACAGTCCATGAAATTATGGAGTGGGTAGCCTTTCCCGTCTCCAAGGGATCTTCCCAACTCAAGAACTGAACCCAGGTCTCCCTCATTGCAGGTGGATTATTTACCAGCTGAGCCATCAGGGAAGCCCAAGAATATTGGAGTGGGTAGTCTANATGAAATTCTGGAGTGGGTAGCCTTTCCCGTCTCCAAGGGATCTTCCCAACTCAAGGACTGAACCCAGGTCTCCCTCATTGCAGGTGGATTATTTACCAGCTGAGCCATCAGGGAAGCCCAAGAATATTGGAGTGGGTAGTCTATCCCTTCTCCAGTGGATCTTCCCAACCCAGGAATTGAACTGGGGTCTCCTGCATTGCAGGTGGATTCTTTACCAACTGAGTTATCAGGGAAGCATGGTTTGCTTAACATGCTTTAATAGATTCCCTCTGAAAATAATAAAACTTCAATCAGATACCTGGTGATCTTGAGCTTGTCTATCTGTATATACTTGCTTATGTTTTATTTCCTCTTTCTTTAAGCTCTATCAATACGTATTATTACTCTCCAAATATGCTTTTATAGCCTTATACTTCTAGAGCTTTGTAAGGCATGCACTATTCTTTCCTGGAACCCATCTTCTTGAGATTATTTGGTATGTCCTACTTACCCTCTAACTCTTAGCACAAGGACAGCCTCCTCTTGGGAGTCATCCACACCCTTCTAGGCAGATAAGAGTTCTCCCTGCTTTTCCCCCATATCTTGTACTTTCTTCCGTTTTAATATATACTTTACCACATTAAAATAATCTCTTGGTTTTTCTTCCTTTCTAAGATACAATGTCCTTAAAGAGAAGTGCTATGCATTTCTCTGTCATATGTATTATACTAGCAGAGTTTCTATGTCAATAAATAATTGCTGCATTAATGTTTAATGAAGCAATTACATTATTTTATATTCCTACTTTTAGGCGGCAGGGTAGATAAAAGCATGTAGATAAGATCTTGTAAATAGAAACTTATTATCATTCTTTTATCCTACGTGCCCCTATACAATTTCTTCATAAGTTGTACCTTGCACCTGAAAAGTGACTAAGAGTGACTACACCTATAAAAATTGGACAAAAAAATGTTAACAATTTGCTTACTGTTCTTGCATCCCAGATGGACAGGGACTTATCGGCAGAACCCGTGAGAAGAGTGTTGGAGTAAGGAAAAAACTCGATGCTGTTCACAGAATCTGTGTGTCCATACAAGGTATATCTGCATCTTTCACTGCACAGAAAAATATTAAGAGTTAAAGTTTGCAAAGTGAGCACCTAAATGTTCCTTATTCTTTCTGTACAATGCTAACAAAGATAATTTAAATGGTTGAGGCATAGTTTTGAAAATGGCAAAAATGTACAACATTTTAAAAAGAGCATTCTACAACCACCTTATATTCCAAGCACTTTACAGAATTAGTAGCATAAAATAGATTAATTACATCCAATTTATAAAATCACTTGGGAAAGCTGTCTTTACACTATCTCATTTATTCTTTATCATGAAATTACTACTTAAAAATTACTCCCATCACATGAAGTAATATTCTGAGAAAAGAACTGCATGCGTGCTACAATATGTGAAGACCAGATAAACTTCTTTAACTGGCTCAGTTTCTTTCTTCTTTTTTTTTTCTCAGCGTGGGCTGTATATTAGAATCACCTATTGTGCAGCTTAACCAGCTGGTTCAGTTCACTTCAGTCGCTCAGTTATGCCTGACTCTTTGTGACCCCTTGGACTGCAGCACACCAGGCTTCCCTGTCGATGGGATTCTCCAGGCATTTGGTCATCATATTAGAAATGTACCTATGTGCTGTGCTGTGCTGTGCTTCATTGCTTAGTCATGTACAACTCTCTACAATCCTATGGACTGTAGCCTGCCAGGCTTCTCTGTCCATGGGGTTCTCCAGGCATTTCTAGTATGATAACCAGCTGGTTAAGCTCTGATCAACTTACTGGCTGGAGCCATTCCACACATGACAGTACAGTGGAGCAGGAAAAATTCTGCAATGGGAGCTGGGAGACCGGATTCCAGTCCTAACTATGACAAGAACCAGTAGGGTTACTGTAGAGAAGTTATTAAACTCAGTAACAGTACAGTTCCTTCTTGTGAGAATGAGATTACTTAATTTGAAGCACTGAGAGGTCCAATGTAGCTCCAATAATCTGAGATTTTTGACTAAGGCAGTAAACATAAAAGGGAAAGAAGAAGTCAAACTGAGCATAACATCAAATAACTGTTTGGAAGGAAGTTTATTTTACATGAAATTTTGGCATTTTCAAGAAGCCAGAAAATTTTAAGATGTATGTTGATACATATGTAAATTACTCAATGGCAATTCCCTTGATTGATACTTTTCATATCAAAGTGAAGTACTATAGTAATTAATATCAGGAACAAGGAAATAAATCAATAAATGCATTAGTCATGGCCATTTTGTATCAGTTCCCTTATCTCAATATTTCTGAGACAGGCTGATAATAATTTGATCTTTAAAGTTGATGAAATGTCAGTCTATATCAGGGGTCCACACACTATGGCCCAACAGCTAGTTGCCTATTTTTGTAAAGAATGATTTACTGGAACATGTCAATTTGTTTACATATGTCTATTGCTGCTTTCCCCTAACAATAGCAGAGTTGCATAGTTCTGAGAGACCATATGGTTCATAAGCCTAAAATATTTAGTATGTGACCTTTCAAAAGGATATTTGGATATTTATAAGTATGCTCAGATTTTATGACATGTTTTTGAGATGGGTGCTAAACTTATAGGATAAATTATTTTTATAGAATTCTTGTTTTGTGTAGAAATTTTACTTGCTGTTTTCTAATAATTCTAAAAATATCAATACAAAGCATTTTTTGAAAAGCTTACATTCCAAAGTCCACTATAATGAAATAATCATCTTTAACTATTAATTGCTCCAGGTATAGCTCTATAAGACAGAGAGATAGATTTTACAGCAAAATGAAAATTACGTTTATATTATATAATGTAGCAAATTATGAAATTAAATTATATGAGTTTACCATGAATGAAGACAACTAGGATTAAAGGCACGGCTGAAAGTTGTCAGTATTTTTTAATTCTGAAATATTCTCTAAAGGGCACTCTCAGATTGAGAAAATATTAAAAAATTAAGCATGCTATCTTTAGTTATATTTCATTTATAGAAAGTATAAGTTAAAAAGGAAGTGCTTGCAATTATGACATGTTTATAATTCCTCCCACTTTTACTCACCAACCAACTTTTTGAAATAATATTGTCAATCTTACAATGTCAAAAATCAAAACACATAAGATCAGCAATCATAAGTCAGTTTTTGTGCCAGTGTTCTCCCAGTGTTCAATAAATATCTACTTAAATAAATTTTCTGAACTTTTATATATTTTACTGATTATTCAGCACTTCAAGAGCAACTTTGAATGGTCGTATCTTGAGTCATCAATCCTCAAACATTTGTGGATAAATGTTTCACTGTCTCCTATGAGAGAAAAAGTCCGAGGCCAGCCTAATCTCTCTTACCTTTCATGCTTAGATTCCCTTGTGGATGATCTGCTTTTTATGTCCACAGCTCTAATATTCTTTTGCAAACAATGGAACGCAGCATGGCATGGCTTGGTAGCAATTTCTATCTTAGACTTTCGTTCTTCTAGTATAGAGTTATTCTTTTACTATATATTCATATTTTTCTCTTCTATTTATTCTTTTTTTTCCTTTTATGAACACTAGCTATTTTATTTTGTTTCATTTTTCTCCTTCATTTAATATTCTCTCTATAAACCTTGTATTATGGAGAGAAATTATATATATATATGTATATATGGATATGAAGATTATATACACATGTATATATATATGTGTGTAATTATTTTTTTACAACTTAAAAATTTTTAATTATGGGTATTTGTGTGTATGTGAAGAGGGAGCAATCTATAAAATCTTTATGTTTCTGATTTCACTTTTCCCCCCAATATTTCTCAGTCTGCTTTTCAACTATTATCTTATAAAATAATATAACGCTTTAACTCTTTTGATGTTCTCTTTTATTATATAAAATCAACTTGAAATATAGGATTCCTGTAATTCATTGAAAATATAGAGGACTTTTTGTCTTAATTATTGGTAATTTTACTTAGGTATGCCTTCTTCACTGTATGTTCTTAATTTGGTTTATATTCATTTATTCTTCAATGTTTTCATTTCATCATCAGTACTGGGTTTGTTTCTTTTTATTAGGACAATATTATATGAGATAGCTACTTGCTAAAGATTAACAGCAGAAAGAGGGAAATTAGATTTAGCTTTCATTTCTAATCAGATTTGCTCTCTTCCAAAAGACTTCTCACTAAATACTACTGGGTTTATCCCTCAAGTTCATCTTTCCTTCACTTTTGTATTTTTTAAGTATAGATATAGCTTGTTGTCAAACAACTCAAGTCACAGGCTTTATGTTAACTCTAAAGGCTCCTGCTTCCCTCACCACCCTCAGCCTGTCTCACCTCTGGCAGTTTCCTCTATCTTCTTTATCTAACAGTAAAAATCTCTTGTTGGGATTTGTGCCACCGTGATAAAGTAACCAGTACTGTACTTTTCTCTCCACAATAAACAACTATAAAATGACACACATTATATGTGGCTATGATTTCTTGGCACTGAACTAAACACAGAAAAGGAGGGTATCCCTGAGCACAGGAAAATATTTAGGGAGCACCGTGACCTCTCTTCTCTTCTCTGTGAAGCCCCAGCAAGGTGGTAGGCACTGGAGCAACTTTGAGGAGATAACACCTGTCCAAGGGCAAAGGAGAAGCCCCAGCAAGACGGTAGGAGGGGCAAAATTGCCCCACTGAGAATCAAACCCCATACCCGCCAGAGACTCTCAGAAGTCTCAAACAAACCTTATGTGCACCAGGACCCAGAGACCTCACAGAGACTAAGACAGAACTATGTTTGAGTGTCTCCTTTGGGGGTTTGGGTCAGTAGTGGCCTGCTGCAGGGGCAGGGGCTCTGGGTGCAGTAGACCTGGGTATGGCATAAGCCCTCTTGGAGGAGGTGGCCATGAACTCTACCACAGAGCCGCCAGAACTTACACAGGACTG
>SJYV01006739.1:220134-243488 GCA_006410875.1 Neotragus pygmaeus
ATATATATATATATATATATATGCATGCACATATACACACATATACATATTCTTTTTTAGATTTCTTTTCTCATATAGGTCATTACAGAGTATTGACTAGTGTTCCCTGTATTCCACAACAGGTTCTTACTAGTTATCTATTTTATACATAGCAATGTGTATATGTCTTTTCATACTATCATGGGGTTCTCACAGCAAGAATACTGGAGTGGGTTGCATTTTCTCCTCCAATGTATATGTTAATCCCAGTCTCCGAATTTATCACCACCACTCCCTTCTTTCCCCTCTGGTAACCATAAATTTGTTTTCTACATCTGTGATTCTATTTCTGTTTTGTAAGTAAAAGACCTGGATTTTAAACAGCATTTATATAACTGAATGAACATACAATGATAACATTTATCATGAGGCTTATCCGAGATAAACATTATATATGACAATAAACATATGAACTGAGAACTATCTCCAAATGGCAATAAAATTCTACTCTATGAATGTAAAAGGCAGATTTTCCAGCACCCTCAAATACCTGAAATATAATCGGGATTTGGAGAATAGAAGAAAAACGTGTATAAATAAAATAACCATAATTGAGTTGAGGACTTGCTTAGAGTACCTTCAAGTCCTTACTCAGATTGTTAAACAGTCAACTGAATTGTTTTTGCAAAGGATATGAGTGCAGGGAGAAATTTAAGAGGCTGGAGCACTGTTCACTGATAACAATGAGGAAAATATGGATACTTGGCAATAAATGGCAACAAACTGAATAATGGGAAAAAACAAAATAAAAAGACCAAATATTGAAATGGCAACCTGGGACAAATGAATAAAGACAAAAGCAAATAACTCTTTATATTTCAACAGTTTCTACCCTTAACACTATAGTTTAAGTTGGCACATATTGTGCATAAGTAATTTGCACACCATAACACTGGGAATACTGGGAATAGTAGTTGGTCCTAATTAGTCAAAGATTCCAAAGTCAAAAAATCACAGAGACAAATTAAGAAAACAATTCCATTTATCACTACAATAAAACGAGTAAGATTTATAGGAATAAACCTACGTAGGGCTCCCTGGTAGCTCAGCTCAGATGGTAAAGAATCCATCTGCAATGTGGGAGACATGGGTTTGATCCCTGGGTTGGGAGGATCTCTTGGAAGAGGCATGGCAACCCACTCCATATTCTTGCCTCAAGAATCTCCATGGACTGAGTTTCCTGGTGAGCTATAGTCCACGGGGTTACAAAGAGTCATACATGACTTGAGCAGCTAGCACAGCACAGCACAAACAGCACAGGGAGACAAAAGATCTGCAGGCAGAAAACTATAAGACACTGATGAAAGAAACCAAAGATGACACAAACACACGGAGAAATACATCATGTCCTTGTTCGTTTGTTACTATTTAGTCACTCAGTCTTTTCCAACTCTTTGTGACCCCATGGACTGCAGTCTGCCAGGCTCTCTGTCCATGGGATTTCCCAGTCAAGAATACTGGAATGGGTGGCCATTTCCTTCCCCACGGAACTTTCTGAACCCAGGGATCAAAACTACATCTCCACATCTCCTGTACTGCGGGCAGATTCTTTACCACCAACTATACTATACTACCCAAAGCAATCTACAGATTCAATGCAATCCCTATCAAATTACCAATGGCTTTTTTCACAGAACTAGAATGAAACGTTTTACAATTTGTATGGAAACACAAAAGACCTCAAATAGTCAAAACAATCAAGAAAGAAAAATGGAGCTGGAAGAATCAACTTTTTTACTTCAGACTATACTACAAAGCTACAGTCATTAAGACAGTTTGGTACTGAAATAAAAACAAAAGAACATTAAATAGATCAATAGAACAAGATAGCACAGAAATCACCCATGCATCTATGGGCACCTCTTCTTTGACAAAGGAGGCGAGAGTATACAATGAAGAAAAGACAGTGTCTTCAAGAAGTGGTGCTGGGAAATCTGGACAGCTACATGTAAAAGAATGAAATTAGAACACTTCCTGACACCATACAGAAATAAATGCAAAATAGATGAAAGATCTCTACGTAAGGCCAGAAACTATAAAATTCATAGTGGAAAACATAGGCAGAACACTCTTTGACATAAATCGCAGCAAGATTCTCTTTGACACACATCCTAGAGTAATGGAAATAAAAACAAAAACAATTGGGATGTAGTTAAACTTAAAAGCTTTAACACAGTAAAGAAAACTATAGACAAAATAAGACAACCTTTAGAATGGGAGAAAATAAATGCAAATGAAACAACTGACAAAGGAGCAGCTCATGCAGCTCAATACCAGGAAAGCAAACAATCCAATCAAAAACTGGGCAGAAGATCTAACCAGGCATTTCTCCAAAGAAGACTTACATTCACCATCAAATACATAAAAGGATGCTCAATTAGAGAAATGCAAATCAAAACTACAACGGGGTATCGCCTCACACTGGTCAGAATGTGTGTGTGCTAAGTCACTTCAGTCATGCCTGACTCTTTGCAATCCTATGCACTATAGCCCATCAGACTCCTCTGTCCATTGGATTTTCTAGTCAAGAATACTGGATGAGTATCCATTTCCTTCTCTAGGGAATCTTCCTGACCCAAAGATTTAATCCACATCTCTTATGTCTCCTGCACTGGCAGGGAAGTTTTTTTACCACTAGTACCCACGCCCAAGATAAAAGAAACCCAAGTAAGATGGTAGGTGTTGCAAGAGGGCATCAAAGGGCAGACACACTGAAACCATACTCACAGAAAACTAGTCAATCTAATCACACTAGGACCACAGCCTTGTCTAACTCAATGAAACCAAACCATGCCTGCGGGGCAACCCAAGACGAGTGGGTCATGGTGGAGAGGTTTGACAGAACATGGTCCACTGGAGAAGGGAATGGCAAGCCACTTCAGTATCCTTGCCTTGAGAACCCCATGAACAGTATGAAAAGGCAAAATGATAGGATACCAAAAGAAGGACTCCCCAGGTCATTAGGTGCCCAATATGCTACTGGAGATCAGTGGAGAAATAACTCCAGAAAGAATGAAGGGAT
Source organism: Neotragus pygmaeus (assembly GCA_006410875.1). Lineage (NCBI taxonomy): Eukaryota > Metazoa > Chordata > Mammalia > Artiodactyla > Bovidae > Neotragus > Neotragus pygmaeus. Next base: position 223,196 of record SJYV01006739.1, read on the forward strand.
GGAGTCAAAGCAAAGACAATACCCAGTTGTGGATGTGACTGGTGATAGAAGATCTGATGCTGTAAAGAGCAATACTGCATAGGAACCTGAAATGTCAGGTCCATGAATCAAGGCAAATTGGAAGTGGTCAAACAAGAGATGGCAAGGGTGAACGTCGACATTCTAGGAATCAGCGAACTAAAATGGACTGGAATGGGTGAATTTAACTCAGATGACCATTATATCTACTACTGCGGGCAGGAATCCCTCTGAAGAAATGGAGTAGCCATCATGGTCAACAAAAGAGTCCGAAATGCAGTACTTGGATGCAATCTCAAAAACAACANAGCTCATGCAGCTCAATACCAGAAACATAAATGACCCAATCAAAAAACGGGCCAAAGAACAGACATTTCTCCAAAGAAGACATACAGATGGCTAACAAACACATGAAAAGATGCTCAACATCACTAATTATTAGAGAAATGCAAATCAAACCCACAATGAGGTACCATCTCACACGGGTCACAATAGCTGCCATCAAAAACTCTACAAACACTAAATGATGGAGAGGGTGTGGAGAAAAGGGAGCGGTCTTACACTGCTGATAGGAATGCAAACCAGTATAGCCACTATGGAGAACAATGTGGAGATTCCTTAAAAAACTGGAAATAGAAATGCCATATTATCCAGCAATCCCACTGCTGGGCATACACACTGAGGAAACCAGAACTGAAAGAGATCCCAATGGGGTACACAATGTGGACCCCAATGTTCATTGCAGCAAGGTTTACAATAGCTAGGACATGGAAAGAACCTAGAGGTCCACTGGCAGATGAATGGATAAGAAAGTTGTGGTACATATACACAATGAAATATTACTCAGCTACTGAAAATAACACATTTGGGTCAGTTCTAAAGATGAGGTGCATGCAATTGGAGCATATTATACAGAGGGAAGCAAGTAAGAAAGAAAAACACCAATACAGTGTATTAATGCATACATATATATATATATATGGAACTTAGAAAGATGGTAATGATGGCCCTATATATGAGATAGTAAGAGACACAGATATAAAGAACAGACTTTTGCTCTGTGGGAGAAGGCGAGGGTGGGATGATTTGAGAGAACAGCATTGAAACATGTTTATTACCACATGCGAAACAGATGACCTGTCCAAGTTTGATGCATGAAACAGGGCACTCAAAGCCAGTGAACTGGGATGACCCTGAGAGATGGGATGGGGAGAGAGTGGGGAGGGGGTTCAGGACCAGGGGACACATGTATACCTGTGGCTGATCCATGTCAATGTATGGCAAAAACCACCACAATATTGTGAAGTAATTAGCCTCAAATTAAAATTAATTAATTAATTTAAAAATGAGGGTGGTAGGCAGTGTGTGTGGCAGAAAAGTTTGGAATTATTAGTGGCTAAGTAGAAAGGAGGGCTTCTGCCATGGCTCAGAGGATAAAGAATCAGCCTGCCAATGTAGGAGACTCTGGTTTGATCCTTGGGACGGGAAGATACCCTGCAGGAGGAAATGGCAACCCACTCCAGTACTCTTGTCTGGAACATTCCATGGACAGAGGAGCCTGGCTACAGTCCATGGGGTTGCAAAGAGTTGGACACAACTGAGCACAAGCACAGATGAAGTACAAAGGAGAGAATCCAGGGTTCAGGATTGGGTTTAAAAAAATAGTTTAAATATCAAACTGCATACGGTAAGAGTTTAGACTGCACTGATTGAATGAATGAGTGATGGATAGATGAATGAATATAATTCATGACCAATTAACAAGATTGTTATGATGTTGACCAAATTAACTTTAAATGATCTTCTATTTCCTCCCCCTGGGACTCTCACAGAGGATAAATATTATCAGATTTCAGGATCAATAAAAAAGTGCTTTGTAACATTTTGCTCTGCTCCTCTTTTATCATAAAATAAGCTTTAAAAAGCTTTTGGATACTTTCGTGGATATTTTGCTGGGTGCAGAAAAATTAACTACTAACTGTTTTCACTTACTGCTATTGTTAAAAAGACAAATGCTTATGTTTTATTAAACTGGTACAGTTATGTACTATGGATGGAGGTTTGTGACACTGTATAGAAAGCAGTGATCAAGACAATCCCCAAGAAAAGAGATGCAAAAAATCAAAATGTTGTCTGAGGAGGCATTACAACTGAGAAGAGAAGTGAAAAGCAAATGAAAAAAAGAAAGCTATACCCGAATGCAGCTATACCTAAATGCAGAGTTCCAAAGAATAGCAAGGAGGTGATCAGTGTAAAGAAATAGAGGGAAAAAATAGAATGGTAAACACTAGAGATCTCTTCAAGAAAATTAGAGATAACAAGGGAATATTTCATGCAAATATGGGCACAATAAAGGCAAGAAATGGTATGGATGCAACAGAAGCAGAGAATATTAAGAAAAGGTGGCAAGAATACATGGAAGAACTATACAAAAAAGATTTTCATGACCCGGATAAACACTATGGTGTGATCTCACCACGAGCCAGACATCCTGGAATGCGGAGTCAAGTAGACCTTAGGAAGCATCATTACCAACAACGCTAGTGGAGGTGATGGAATTCCAGTTGAGCTATTTCAAGTCCTGGAAGATGATGCTATGAAAGTGCTGCACTCAATATGCCTGCAATTTGGAAAACTCAGCAGTAGCCACAGGACTGAAAAAAGGTCAGTTTTCATTCCAATCCCAAAGAAAGGCAGTGCCAAAGAATGTTCAAACTGCTGCACAATTGCACTCATCTCACATGCTAGTAAAGTAATGCTCAAAATTCTCCAAACCAGGCTTCAACACTGTGTGAAACATGGACATTCAGATGTGCAAGCTGGATTTATAAAAGACAGAGGAACCAAAGATCAAATTGCCAACATCCATTCAGGTCCGTTCACTCACTCAGTCGTGTCTGACTCTTTTGCAACCCCATGGACTGATGTACACCAGGCTCCCCTGTCCATCACCAACTCTTGGAGCTTGCTCAAACTCACGTCCATTGATTCAGTGATGCCATGCAACCACCTCATCCTCTGTCATCCCTTTTCCCTCCTGTCTTCAATCTTTCCCAGCATCAGGGTCTTCTCCAATGAGTCAGTTCTTCACATCAGGAGGTCAAGGTATTAGAGTTTCAGCTTCAGCATCAGTCCTTCCAATGAATATTCAGGACTGATTTCTTTTAGGACTGACTGGTTGGATCTCCTTGCAGTCCAAGGGACTCTCAAGTCTTCTCCAACACCACAGTTCAAAAGCATCAATTCTTCAGCACTCAGCTTTCTTTATGGTCCAACTCTCACATCCATACATGACTACTGCAAAAACTATAGCTTTGACTAGATGGATCTTTGTTAACAAAGTAATGTCTCTGCTTTTTAATATGCTGTCTAGGTTTGTCATAGCTTTTCTTCCAAGGAGTGTCTTAAATTTCATGGCTGCAGTCACCATCTGCAGTGATTTTGGAGCCACCCAAAATAAAGTCTGTCACTGTTGCCATTGTCTCCCCATCTATTTGCCATGAAGTTTTGGGACTGGTTGCCATGACCGTAGTTTTCTGAATGTTGGGCTTTAAGCCAACTTTTTTACTCTCCTCTTTCACTTGATAAAAGTGAAAATCTGGCTTTCTGCCATACAGGTGGTGTCATCTGCAAATCTGAGATTACTGATATTTTTCCTGGCAATTTTGAGGCCAGATTGTTCTTCATCCAGCCCAGCATTTCACATGATGTACTCTGCATATAAACTAAATAAACGGGTGACAATATGCAGCCTTGACATACTCCTTTCACAATTTGGAGCCGGTCTATTGTTCTAGTTCTAACTGTTACTTCTTGACTTGCATACATACTTCTCCAGAGGCAGGCAACATGGTCTGGTATTCCCATTTATTTCAGAAGTTTCCACAGTTTGTTGTGATCCCTAAAGTCAAAGACTTTGGCATAGTAAATAAAGCAGAAATAGATGTTTTTCTGGAACTCTCTTGATTTTTCATGATTCAATGGATGTTGGTAACTTGACCTCTGGTTCCTCTGCCTTCTCTAAATCCAGCTGAACCTCTGGAAGTCATGGTTCATGTACTGTTGAAGCCTGGCTTGGAGAATTTTGAGCATTACTTTGATAGCATGTGAGATGAGTACAATGGGCAGTAGGTAGTCTGAACAGTCTTTTCCATTGCCTTTCATTGGGACTGGAATGAAAACTGACATTTTCCAGTCCTGTGGCCACTGCTGAGTTTTCCAAATTTGCTGACATATTGAGTGCAGCATTTTCACAGCATTATCTTTTAGGATTTGAAATAGTTCAGCTGGATTCCATCACCTCAACTAGCTTTGCTTGTAGTGATGCTTCCTAAGGCCCACTAACTTTACATTCCAGGATGTCTGGCTCTAGGTGAGTGACCAAACCATCATGGTTATCTGAGTCATGAAGATCTATTTTGTATAGTTTCTCTGTGTATCCTTGCAACCTCTTCTTAATATCTTCTGCTTCTGTTAGCTCCATACATTTTCTATCCTTTATTGTGCCCATCTTTGCATAAAATGTTCCCTTGTTATCTCTAATTTTCTTGAAGTGATATCTACTATTTCCCATTCTATTGTTTTCTCACATGTCTTTGCACTGATCATTGAGGAAGGCTTTCTTATCTCTCCTTGCTATTCTTTGGAATTCTGCATTCAGATTGATATACCTTTCTTTTTTTCCTTTGCCTTTCACTACTCTTCTTTTCTTAGCTATTCTTAAAGCCTCTTCAGACAACGTTTTGCCATTTTGCATTTCTTTTTCTTGGGTTAAGATGGCAGAGTAGAAGGACGTGTACTCATCTTCTCCTGCAAAAACTCCGAAATTACAACTTGCTGCTGAACAACCTCTTAACAGGAGAATGTTTAATCCCATTAAAATAATATACCCCACATCCAAGGGCAAAGGAGAAGCCCCAGAAAGATGGCAGGAGGGGCTAAATCGCGTTTAGAATCAACATCTGTTGTATCACAGAAAAAGCAAGAGAGTTCCAGAAAAACATCTATTTCTGTTTTTTTGACTACGCCAAAGCCTTCTACTGTGCAGATCACAGAAAACTGTGGAAAATTCTTCAAGAGATGGCAATAGCAGACCACTTCACCTGCCTCCTGAGAAATCCTTGTGCAGGTCAAGCAAGTTAGAACTGGACATGGAACAAGAGACTGGTTCAAAATGGGGAAAGGAGTATATCAAGGCTGTATGCTATCACTGTGCTTATTTCACTTATATGCAGGGGACATCATGAGAAATTCTGGGCTGGATGAACCACAAGCTGGAATCAAGATTACTGGGAGAAATATCAACAACCTCAGATATGCAGATGTCACTACCCTAATGGCAGAAAGTGAAGAGGAACTAAAGAGCCTCTCAATAAAAGCGAAAGAGGAGAGTGAAAACACTGGCTGAAAATTCAACATTCAAAAAATGAAGATCATGGCATCCAGTCCCATCACTTCATGGTAATAAATGAAGCAACAATGAAAATGGTGAAAGAGTTTATATTTTGGGGCTCTAGTATCTCTCCAGATGGTGACTGCAGCCATGAACTTAAAAGAGGCTTGCTCCTTGGAAGGAAAGCTATGACAAACCTAGACAGCATATTAAAAAGCAGAGACATTATTTGCTGACAAAATCCATCTAGTCAAAGCTATAGTTTTTCTAGTAGTCATATGTGGATGTGAGAAGTGGACCATAAAGAAAACCGAGTGCTGCAGAATTGATGCTTTTGAACTGTGGTGTTGGAGAAGACTCTTGAGAGTCCCTTGGGCTGCAAGGAGATCTAACAAGTCAATCCTAAAGGAAATCAGTCCTGGCTGTTCATTGGAAGGACTGATGCTGAAGCTGAAGCTCCAATACTTTGGACAGCTGATGCAAAGAACTGATTCATTGGAAATGATCCTGATGCTGGGAAAGATTGAAGGCAGGAGGAGAAGGGAATGACAGAGGATAAGATGGTTGGATGGCATCGCCAACTCAATGGACATGAGTTTGAGCAGACTCCAGGTGTTGGTGAAGGGCAGGGAAGCCTGGCATGCTGCAGTCCATGGAGTTGCAAAGAGTCGGGCATGGCTGAGTGACTGACCTGAACTGAAGCAGTGTGGACATATCAGTATAATTCTGATAACTCTCATAAAGTTTTCATCCTTCTATTTGTGTTGAGACAATAAACGATAGTTAAGACAACCTAATCTAGTAAGCTCAATAAAGAAAAATAAAGTTAGTTGAATGTGCTATTTAAATAGGTAATTAGGGAAGTTCTTTTTTATAAGATTAATCGTAAGCAGAGAGTTGAATGAAGTGAGAGAATAAGCCATGTGGATATCTGAAGCAGTGATATCCAGGTGGAGTAGGGTGCTCAGGCATAGCAGCAGAGAGGCCAGTGGCTTCTGGACTGAAATAAAAGACAAGGAGAGTGGCATATGGCACTGGTGGAATTGGAGGCCACTTTGAACAGAGCCTTACAACCATGTTTAGGAGTTTCCTTCTCCCTTGATTTGTTTCACCAAAACTCTATTAAGAGCATATTTTCAAAACACCAGTGGTTCAATGGAATGTTGCTTAAAATGGCCCACAATAATAATCAAAATAGAAGATGCTCAACTAGGATGACTCACTGACTTCCCATGTTCCAAGAGATGGGTGGATCTTGGAAACAGTATTTTACAGGAGAAACAAGGCCCACTGTGGAACTGGCTAACTAGACTGGAGGAAGTACAGAAACTGGTGATGAGAGAGAGTCATGGTAAGCTTTGCTGTCTTATCCTCCAAGCTGAAAGGACACAAAGCAGGCTCTGATATGCTACATACTTTTTATAAACTGTATAGATTTGAGTATATTTTATATGTATTCATACATATGTATATGTATATATGCATGTAAATATATATACACTGCCAAGCATTCTGTTTCCACAAATCAAAATGAAGTATAGTTCTATATACAATGTCAATTTGAAACATATTAAGAGGAACCTCAGTGATAAGTTCTGTAACCAGCAATTAGATTTTTTAGTCAGTTGATAATATTCATATAATTTGATTTGCTAGAATAACATATCAATTATTTCAATTATATTCATTCATGCATAAAATGATACAAGCAGCATTTACTTCTCTTTTGGGATTCCAGCTTGGATGTGCAGAGAGTGCTATTCTAGCCACAAAATCTCCTAATCCTGAGATTCACCTCTCTCAATTCCACTTAATCCTTCTATTTCATGATCTCTTCTGTTTCTGATATATGGGAAATGGTGGGACTTTGCAAATTATGTTTGTTTTAATGTCACTACAATAATATTACTGTGAAGACCTATGCTAAGGGACCTAAAGTAATGTCTTTATCACTTTATATCCTGCATTATTTATGTCAAGGGCTTTCTCAACTCTCCTTATTTCCTGGCACATAATAAATATTATCTATTAGTTACAAATAAGTCAAATAAATGATATAATAAAGCTTTGTTCATTTTATTGGGGGGAAGATTGGCATTCAGTACTACTTTAGACAGTCATCTGTTATTATTACTATTATTGTTGTTGAAAAACAAACTACCTCCAAATTTCATCTTAATGAAACTTGAATGGGCTCATTCTAACTTACTTGATCTCTAAGGCAAAATACTAAACTTTCAAGTGACTTTTAAAAGACTGATATATTTAGCATTTCCTACGAATTTTATGAAACCGAGTTCTTTCTTTTTAATCATAAACAAAAAATTATAAGCAAAAGCCTACATTAAAAAATGATTCCCTTATGCTTGAAATTTTCAATAGCAGCAAATAGTATTTATTATATTCTATAGTACTAGTCACAAAAGCTTAGAATTTATAATAGTATCAGTTCAGTTCAGTTGCTCAGTTGTGTCCGGCTCTTTGCGACCCCATGAATCACAGCACGCCAGGCCTCCCTGTCTATTACCAATTCCCAGAGTTCACTCAGATTCATGTCCATCGAGTCAGTGATGCCATCCATCCATCTCATCCTCTGTTGTTCTCTTCACCTCCTGCCCCCAATCCCTCCCAGCATCAGAGTCTTTTCCAATGAGTCAACTCTTTGCATGAGGTGGCCAAAGTACGGGAGTTTCAGCTTTAGCATCATTCCTTCCAAAGAAATCCCAGGGCTGATCTCCTNATACGGATGGCTAACAAACACATGAAAAGATGCTCAACGTCACTCATTATCAGAGAAATGCAAATCAAAACCACAATGAGGTACTATTTCACACCAGTCAGAATGGCAGCGATCCAAAAGTCTACAAGCAATAAATGCTGGAGAGAGTATGGAGAAAAAGGAACACTCTTACACTGTTAGTGGGAATGCAAACTAGTACAGCCACTATGGAGAACAGTGTGGAGATTCCTTAAAAAACTGCAAATAGAACTGCGTTATGACCCAGCAATCCCACTGCTGGGCATACACACCGAGGAAACCAGCATTGAAAGAGACACGTGTACCCCAATGTTCATTGCAGCACTGCTTATAATAGCCAGGACATGGAAACAACCTAGATGTCCATCAGCAGATGAATGGATAAGAAAGCCGTGGTAGATATACATAATGGAGTATTACTCAGCCATTAAAAAGAATACATTTGAATCAGTCCTAATGAGGTGGGTGAAACCGGAGCCTATTATACAGAGTGAAGTAAGCCAGAAAGAAAAACATCAACACAGTATACTAACACATATATATGGAATTTACAAAAATGGTAATGATGACCCTCTATGCAAGACAGCAAAAGAGACACAGATGTATAGAACGGACTTTTAGACTCTGAGGGAGAGGGATAGTTTGGGATGATTTGGGAGAATGGCATTGAAACATGTATGCTATCAGGTAAGAAACGAATCACCAGTCCATGTTCGATACAGGATACAGGATGCTTGAGGCTGGTGCACGGGGAAGATCCAGAGAGATGATATGGGGTGGGAGGTGGGAGGGGGGTTCAGGATAGGGAACTCATGTACACCCGTGGCTGGTTCATATCAATTTATGGCAAAACCAATACAGTATTGTAAAGCAAAATAAAGTAAAAATTAAAAAAAATAAACATGATGTGATATTTAACTTAAAAAAAAAAAAGACATNCAGGATAGGGAACTCATGTACACCCGTGGCTGGTTCATATCAATTTATGGCAAAACCAATACAGTATTGTAAAGCAAAATAAAGTAAAAATTAAAAAAAATAAACATGATGTGATATTTAACTTAAAAAAAAAAAAGACATTCTAGAGATATGCCATAGAACACTGTACCTATAGTCAAAAATACTCCATTATATGCATTAAGATTTTTAGAAGGTTTGTTCTCATTAAATTAAAGGACACTTGCTCCTTGGAAGATAAGCTATGACCAACCTAGACAGTATATTGAAAAGCAAAGACATTACTTTGCCAACAAAGATCCGTTTAGTAAAAGCTATGGTTTTTCCAGTAGTCATGTATAGATGTGAGACTTGGACCATAAAGAAAGTTGAGTGCCAAAGAATTGATGCTTTTGAACTGTGGTGGTCTTGGAGAAGACTCTTGAGAGTCCCTTGGACTGCAAGGAGATCCAACCTGTCAATCCTAAAGGAAATCAGTCCTGAATATTCATTGAAAAGACTGATGCTGAAGCTTAAGCTCCAATACTTTGGCCTCCTGATGTGAAAACCTGACTCACTNAGAGTCCCTTGGACTGCAAGGAGATCCAACCTGTCAATCCTAAAGGAAATCAGTCCTGAATATTCATTGAAAAGACTGATGCTGAAGCTTAAGCTCCAATACTTTGGCCTCCTGATGTGAAAACCTGACTCACTGGAAAAGACTCTGATGCTGGGAAAGATTGAAGGCAGGAGAAGGGGACAGCAGAGGATGAGATGGTTGGTTGGCATCATTGACATAATGGACATGGGTTTGAGTAAGCTCCGGGAATTATTGACAGACAGGGAGGCCTGGTGTGTTACAGTCCAGGGGCTCACAAAATTTGGACATGACTGAACCACTGAAATGAACTGAACTGAACTATCAGTAAGTGTTTTACCACAATAACATAAAGGACATTCATCTAGTAGCAGCATGGACTGTAGAGAAGTAAAACTCTATTCTTATGCTGCTGCTGCTGCTGCCAAGTCGCCTCAGTCATGTCCGACTTTGTGCGACACCATAGATGGCAGTCCACCAGGCTCCCCCATCCCTGGGATTCTCCAGGCAAGAACACTGGACTGGGTTTCCATGTCCTTCTCTAACGCATGAAAGTGAAAAGTGAAAGTGAAGTCTCTCAGTCGTGTCTGACTCTTAGCGACCCCAAGGACTGCAGCCTACCAGGCTCCTCCATCCATGGGATTTTCCATGCAAGAGTACTGGAGTGGGGTGCCATTGCCTTCTCCTATTCTTATGCTAGGTAAGAAGAAGAAAAGTTTTCTCTTTCCATCACTCAAAAACATGAGCAAAGANCTACCAGGCTCCTCCATCCATGGGATTTTCCATGCAAGAGTACTGGAGTGGGGTGCCATTGCCTTCTCCTATTCTTATGCTAGGTAAGAAGAAGAAAAGTTTTCTCTTTCCATCACTCAAAAACATGAGCAAAGATCCTCATCCATAATATGAAAGAAAATGATATATGCCTCATTTAAGGAATGTCGATTTTATAATTTATGTCTTAAGTCAAACGGATTTCACAGGTAAAATATTATCTGAATAGCAAACAAATAAGAAATCCTGTTTACTTTGGCTAGACCGATGATGATGAAAAGACCAACATTGATAAATGATTAGTCAATACAGTGATGTTGCCTTGGCTAAGCTCTGTCTGATTATACTTCTTTTCATTCTTTTCTTTTGTGTTGCTGTATAGATATTATCAACTTCTCAGTCAACCCACTGAGGCTGTTCTGGTACAACAACAGTACAATTATTTTTCTAAATGATTTCATTAATTTATTTTGACAAATAATAACTTTTTAACTCAAATGCAATTCTTGGTTTCTGAAATCTTCACATCAAAATAAAAAAATGCAGAAGGAAGGGAAATGAGCTTCCCATAGAGAATGAATGAAGAACACTTCGCATTCATTTTCCCAAATGCCATATGCTCTGAGGATTCATTCTGCAATCTGGAGCAGAGGGCTACAATGGCTCATGCTGGGTAAAAACATCCGTTAAGAACAGACATTTGTTGGTGAGCAACTGAGGAATGCAGACACTTGGCACTCACAGATTACAGTCTGAAATAACAGTGAATGTGTCCTAGCAGAAAAAAATGTATAAATATCTTGGCAAATTTTCAACAATATGCAAAAAATAGCTCCAACCTTTGGAATTAAGTTATCCTTAAGGAGAGCCCAATTAATTTTATTTTTCATGAGCACCTCTCTGCCATTCTCTCTCCCAGACTTCATTTGTTATAAGAATGCTGTCATTTTGTGATTATGTATGTATAGAAACCAGTTAGAAAATTTATTGATCTTATAAAATGAAAATTAAATTTGTGTCTAATCATTCACATTCAAGACTGCCTATTAAATGAATTCTACGTTTAGAAGTAGACACACATACACACACAAACACACACATTGTTTTTACATGCTAGGTTTAAAGAAATTTCTATAATGCTTTATTTCTGTATTCAGCAGACTTGGCTCTATGTGTCAACGACTATTGTGAATTTTTTGGAGAGGTATTAGTAGATGAGGACTCCTCTATAATATGAAGTAAATACTCATGGAATATAAAAAATGCATTTAATTCTTAATCTTTTTTGATTAAGGTTTTTATGTTTATATAAAAATATATTTTTGAGAATTGTTGATCTCATATAAAATATTTAATAAGGGCAATTGGTTCTCAAGGTTTGGTCCCTTTAAAGGGTTCATAGAGTCAAAACTACTTTCATAATAATATTAAAACATAATTTTCACTCTTATTCTCTTACAAGTGTACAGTGGAGTTTTCCAGAAGTCACATAATATGTGAGGTTACCACAGATTGAATGCAAAAGTTTGCATTTCCTTTCTTTGCTGACTCCCCTGCCCTACTCTCTCCCTTTCTTTTCATTCAAGGCCAAAGCAATGCTTCCTTAAGGTTCATCTTAGACTCCAGATTGCTAAAGGGATCAGAGGGAAGTGCAAAGATACACAGTATTTCTTTGGACTGGTTCTTTAGCTCCACCTCCAACAAGACACAAAGAGAACAGGAGCTCTGGAAAGAAAGTTTTTCTAGAAATGATGCATATCATGGAGATAGAGACTTTTTATGGTTTGATTCTCAGAAACCTCAGCATATGGTTTTGAGTGCAGGAGAACAAGATACCCTAATAGAAAATACAGTACAATATGCTGTTACTTTTAATGTTTTACAAGAAGTTTCTTGTCAAATGGCTTTTAAACAAACTTGACCTCAAACACAAATGCAAGTGAAATTGTGATAGAGACTAGTAGAGTCAAAAATCTGATAAATTAGAGATTTTTGATGAAATTATTTATGGTCACCTAGGGAAACTTTCAGCTTCCCTGGTGGCTCAGACAGTAAAGAATTTGCCTTCAATATAGGGAAACTGTCAGAACAGAACTTTAAGTAGTATTGGGGCAACAGGGTGGAGAGGTAGAAAAATGGAAAGAGGGGAATAAGACAATTTAAAATAAACACAATTCTGCTTAAATTCTATTCTGATTCTCTCACATGAGTTTATATATGTTTACACACATTTATTAATGGTTATATAATTGTACATATGAACTAATAAAGGAATAATCTGGAGAAATATATTTATAAATGTATAATCTGAGTTAACCATTAACATAGGGCTTTGTTTTAATGACCTGTCTTCTCTAGAATTCAGTATTCTCTTTTAAATAACACTACAACAAAGTGTTGCCTGTGCCTGAGAGCCCTATACAAAGGAAGATAGCATTGTTACATTTCTATTACTTTTTTTTTTTGCCAGAAGTACATTCCATATTTCATGCCATTGCTGAATATTTATAACCAGAAGCTACAAATGCAACTACATTTAGTCTTTTAAGTTTTTATTTTAGATCTTTAATTTGTGATTATAGGGTGCTTCAGAAGTCATAGAAATGGAAACTCTAAATTAAACAATAAGATATCTTATAGAGTGTCATTATTTCTACAGCATTACATTCTCTAACACAAATTCATGTTTTTTTTTTTCCCCTGGTGGGTGTTAAAGTGAATTATTTACATGGTTTAATTTTTCTTTGCAATGCCACATGGGCTGATGGGTCTTTGTTCCTCAACCAGGGATTGAACTCAGGCCTTCAGCAATGAAAGCACAGAGTCCTAACCACTGGACCACAAGGAAATTCCTGGTTTAAATATTTTAAATTTTAAAATGTATTTATTGAGGCATGCTGCTGCTGCTAAGTCACTTTAGTCATGTCCGACTCTGTGTGACCCCATTGACGGCAGCCCATCAGGCTCCCTCATCCCTGGGATTCTCTAGGCAAGAACAATGGAGTGGGTTGCCATTTCCTTCTCCAGTGTACAAAAGTGAAAAGTGAAAGTGAAAACACTCAGTCATGTCTGACTGTAAGTGACCCCAAGGATTGCAGCCTACCAGGCTCCTCCATCCATGGGATTTTCCAGGCAAGATTACTGAAGTGGGGTGCCATTGCTTTCTCCATATTGAGGCACGTCTCATAACAAAAAGTGACATTTTTAAGTAAATTGATTTTTCATACATATTCACCTATATAATAATCATGCAAATCAACGTTTAGAACTGTGGGGACAGAAAGCTTCTTTCTGCCCCTCCCAACCTGTAGCATCAAAGAGACAAGCTGTCTACAAGTGAAGCTTCCTTGGAGTCCTGCGTGCATCCCCAGCTGCTGGCCGCCTAGGTCCCCAAGCAGTAGGAGGGAGAAACTGGGGCCAGGAGAGGGACAGTGCAGGAGCAGGGAAAGTGCTCCAACACTGCTGTGGTCAGTGCAATGTGGAGAAGTCTGTTGCCCACTTCAGTCTGCAGAGATCAAACCTTGAGCCTTTGAAGTGGAAGCACTGACTCCAAGAACCTAGACTACCAGAGAACTAATCCCTCAGTTCAGTTCAGTAGCTCAGTTGTGTCCGACTCTTTGCAACCCCATGAATTGCAGCACACCAGTCCTCCCTGGCCATCACCAACTCCTGGAGTTCAGTCAGACACATCCTTCGAGTCAGTGATGCCATCCAGCCATCTCATCCTCTGTCATCCGCTTTGCCTCCTGCCACCCATCCCTCCCAGCATCAGAGTCTTTGCCAATGAGTCAGCTCTTCGCATGAGGTGGCCAAAGTCTTGGAGTTTCAGCTTTAAAATCATTCCTTCCAAAGAACACCCAGGACTAGTCTCCTTTAGAATGGACTAGTTGGATGTCCTTGCAGTCCAAGGGACTCTCAAGAGTCTTCTCCAACACCACAGTTCAAAAGCATCAATTCTTCGGCACTCAGCCTTCTTCACAGTCCAAATCTCACATCCATGCATGACCACAGGAAAAACCATAGCCTTGACTAGACGGACCTTAGTTGACAAAGTAATATCTCTGCTTTTGAATATGCTATCTAGGCTGGTCATAACTTTTCTTCAAAGGAGTAAGCATCTTCTAATTTCATGGCTGCAGTCACCATCTGCAGTGATTTTGGAGCCCCCCAAAATAAAGTCTGACACTGTTTCCACTGTTTCCCCACCTATTTCCCATGAAGTGATGGGACTGGATGTCATGATCTTCGTTTTCTGAATGTTGAGCTTTAAGCCAACTTTTTCACTCTCCTCTTTCACTTTCATCAAGAGGCTNCCCCCCCCAAAATAAAGTCTGACACTGGTTCCACTGTTTCCTCATCTATTTCCCATGAAGTGATGGGACTGGATGGCATGATCTTCGTTTTCTGAATGTTGAGCTTTAAGCCAACTTTTTCACTCTCCTCTTTCACTTTCATCAAGAGGCTTTTTAGTTCCTCTTCACTTTCTGCCATAAGGGTGGTGTCATCTGCATATCTGAGGTTATTGATATTTCTCCCAGCAATCTTGATTCCAGCTTGTGTTTCTTTCAGTCTAGCATTTCTCATGATGTACTCTGTATATAAGTTAAATAAGCAGAGTGACAATATACAGCCTTGATGTACTCCTTTTCCTATTTGGAACCAGTCCAGTTCTATTTGTTCCATGTCCAGTTCTAACTGTTGCTTCCTGACCTGCATACAGATTTCTCAAGAGGCAGGTCAGGTGGTCTGATATTCTCATCTCTCTCAGAATTTTCCACAGTTTATTGTGATCCACACAGTCAAAGGCTTTGGCATAGTCAATAAAGCATGACAAAGTAAATATTCAAGACTGTAAATTCTGTTACGTGTCATATTTTGGACTTTAAAAGTTCCAGATGAATATTAAATTTATATTAATAATAATTGTTAAAATAATGATACTATGAAAATATATTTGTGCAACTTTTCTATGACTTACTCTTTCACTAAAAAACATGTTTTAATTAACTAACAGTAAAGAATTTGTGATTTTTCTAAATCCCAAAGAAGATAACTTTCAAGTGCCATATTTTTCTCAATCATCTTGTGTTCTTATGTTGTCAAAAGTGTAAGAGTCAAATACACTGTTATTTTGTAAACTCAAATGACCCATACCAGGCACATCCTTCCTCCTCCCTCCCTCTGTTTCTCCTACCACACACACACATATATACACACATGTGAACACTAGAAACTAAAACTTGGAAGTTGGTTTTAACTGTGTAACATTTACTTAATGGAAGACATATTTTACTTCCTCTAAATGGTCATTGTTATTATTTCATTTCAGAGCTAGAAAGTGGTTCAAACTTTCATTGTGAAAATATGTGTAAAATACAAAAGAATTTACTTTTATTTCCTAAGAAAATAACTCAATGATATCTTAATAGTAAAAATGATCAACAAGAGAATTTAATTCAGATACTTGAACAACTGACTTCTCAGGATTGCTTTAAGAGAAGGAATTAGAGAATTTTGTGGGAGGGTTTAACTACAAAAAAAGTTGCAGAAAAATGGATCAAAACATAAGGATACATGATAGTCTCGATTTATACTTAAAATTACTCCTTCATAGTAATTCCTTCTTTTATTGACTTCAGAAGACAGTTTGATAAATTTAACATAAGTTGGCATTAATAGAAGTAATATAATGCTAGCTAGAGCTCTAAAGTTAAAACATCATTTTATATTTTACTAAGAACATGTTTCTTATGCTTTGGCTATAACATATATCACTTACTGACTTTAGTATATTTAATAGCTTGTCAATGTTTGTTATGTGTCACATTTTCCTTAAATGTAGTAAAATATATAGTATTTTTGAAAAGTAATAAAATGAGAAACTCAAATGTTAATCCAAGAAAATAGATTCCTCCATTAACTGAGTTGTTTTACTTCAAAAATATTTGTCAAACAGTCCTTTTGACTGTTGTCAGCACGTGTGTACATATGTCTAGAAGATGAATGTTGAGAATAGCTTAATTCAAGCTTAACTCAATCTACTACGGTGTATCAACGCCCTTGTATAATAGTGAAATTATTATGATGATATACTGGATTGTTAACATAATATATTTGCTTTCGTCTTAAATCTGATCCTCTATTAAGAGGCTGGGCTTCCCTGGTGGCTCAACGGTAAAGAATCTGCCTGGTAATGCAGGAGATGTGAGTTCAATTCCTGGGTCAGAAAGATGCCCTGGAGAAGGAAATTGCAACCCACTCCAGTTCTTGCCTGGGAAAGGTCATGGACAGAGGAGACTGGCAGTCTACAGTGCATGGGGTCACAAAAGAGTCAGACAAGATTTAGTGACTACAACAAGAGGCAACTGAAGTGACTACAACAAGTTCAAGATGACTTTTAGATAATGCAATTTTCATTATTTTAGTTTTCTTCATTACTACCAGTAACTTAGGCAAATTTTGTCACTTTTCCTTTTTAAAGAAAAGTGTGTTAAATTGCAATGTGTAATATTAAACTTAAATAAGGAATGCTTTAAAATTCGAAACTAATAAAGGAAAATTTTTTTTTCTGAATTAATAGCAACAACAGATCATCATATATTGTGAGCAACTTACTTATTGGAAACAAATGCATTAAAAGTTCATTATCTGTACTAATATTGAGAAAAATACAGTGAATAAACACAAACCCCTTTTGAAAAATATCCCCTTGAAATTTCTAATATCTCAAAGTCCAAGCACATTTTTTTCCTCATAGGGTTAAGCACTAAAGACTTGATAAGCTTCATGCCCCCCAAATTCATATGTTGAAGCCCTAACTCCCAATGTTATTCTTTGATGTAAGAAAGTGAAAAAGGTTAAATGAGGTCATAAGAGTAAATCTAGGATTAATGTGAAAATTTTCCTTATAAGAGATACCAAAGAGCTTGTTCACTCTCTTTACCATGTGAGAATACACAAAGGTAACCATCACTAAGCCAAAAAGAGAGCCATCACTAAGAATCAAATCATCTAGACGTGTATCTTGAACTTTCCACCTCCAGAACTGTAAGAAATCAATCTATGTTGCTTAAACCATTCAGTTTGTGGTATTTGGTTATGGCAGCCTGAGAAGACTAATTTAGAAAGACCTATACATGTTTTTCACTTTTCACTTTCATGCATTGGAGAAAGAAATGGCAACCCACTCCAGTATTCTTGCCTGGAGAATCCCAGGGATAGGGGGAGGCTGGTGGGCTGCAGTTTATGGGGTCGCACAGAGTCAGACACGATTGAAGTGACTTAGCAGCAGCAGCATACATGTTTACTCCAAACGTATTTCCTCCTACAATTCACGTGATTATAGTAAGTCTGGTTCTATAGTATGCATATCTATATCTATATCTATATATAAAATGAACCGGAAAAGCAGAGAGAGAATTTAATAATCTGGAACATATACACCAGTGGGATATGGCTGAGGGTAAACTGAAGGCTAGAGGATAAAGCAAAGCTGAAAAACAATAATCTCAGCAGTTCCAAAAGTTCAGTAGTACAGAAACATTATGAATGTTGGAAAACAGTGCACCACACAGTAATAGACCTATATGGCATTCTATTTGGCCGTAGGAGAAAAGCCATCGGGATTTAGTTCAGAAGACCTCGGTTAAACCTCTATTGTCTTTACAGTAGCATCTTGAATAACATTATTATCTTCCCAGAGACAAATATTCCTACAGTATAATATACAAATCCCTTACAGAAAAAAGTAACAGAAAGAGGGGACATGACTCATTTGAGTGTCAGAGGGTGTTCTGTGGCAGCCAATTTATAAGAGGCACCATACGATTTCCATGTATTCCCCTGTTATACCATATCAGAAGTCTTTATATGACCAACAGAACACATGAAAAGCAGAGGTATGTTGCTTATGAGATTAATTTATAAAAGATACTGAAGTTGCCATCACTAGTTTCTCTCTCTCCACTTTTTCAGAAATTCCAATTTTTTTGGGGGGGTGTCTATTAAGGTGAAATTTTTCCTATTACCACCAAAGATCCATTTTGGAATGTATCAGTGTTTTCTTTCCTAATGTATTAACAGGTTAATTTTGTTGTTTTCATCTTTATTGAATATGATACGATGATGGGCTGGATGAATCACAAGCTGGAATCAAGACTGCCAGGAGAAATATCAACAACCTTAGATATGCAGATGATACCACCCTAATGGCAGAAAGTGAAGAGGAACTAAAGAGTCTCTTGATGAAAGTGAAGGAGGAGAGTGAAAAACCTGACTTAAAATTTAACATTCAAAAAAGTAAGATCATGGCATCCACTCCCATCAATTCATGGCAAATACATAAAAAATGAAAACAGTGGCAGGTTTTATTTTCTTGTTCTCAGAAATCATCGTGGACAGTGACTGCAGCCATGTAATTAAAAGACACTTACTCCTTAAAAGAAAAACTATGACAAACCTAGACAGCATATTAAAAAGCAGAGACATCACTTTGCCAACAAAGGTCAATGTAGTCAAAGCTATGATTTTTCCATAGTCATGCAATGATGTAAGAGTTGGACCATAAAGAAGGCTGAGCACCAAATAATTTGTACTTTCAAACTGTGGTGCTGGAGAAGACTCTTGAAAGTCCCTTGGACAGCAAGGAGATCAAACCAGTCAATTCTAAAGGAAATCAGTACTGAATATTCATTGGAAGGACTGCTGCTGAAGCTCCAATATTTGGCCACCTGATGTGAAGAGCTGACTCATGTAAAATACCCTGATGTTGGGAAAGACTGAAGGTAAGAGAAGAGGACATCAGAGATAAGCTGGTTGGATGGCAACACTGACTCAATGCACATTAGTCTCAGTGGGCTCCAGGACATTGTGAAGGACAGGGAAATTTGGTGTGCTGCAGTCCATGGAGTGAAAAAGAGTCAGACATGACTTAACAGTTGAACAACAAATTTGTTTGTAGGGCAGAAAGCCTTATATGGATATGCATCTATATCTATCTTGTTATTGTGTATCACATTTAAGTCTATGAGTTTTTACTTAAAAATGGGGTACTATTATTTGAACATCATTATTGTTTTTATGGAAGTTTTCCCAATGTCTCTTTGCACAGATGTTGCTTTTTCTGTTTGTTTTAACAATAGGTACCTGATACTCCATGGCTGATATCAGTTCAGTACAGTTCAGTCGCTCAGTTGTGTCCAACTCTTTGTGACCCCATGAACCGCAGCACACCAGGCCTCCCTATCCATCACCAACTCCCAGAGTCCACCCATACCCATGTGCATCGAGTCGGTGACGCCATCCAACCATCTCATCCTCTGTCGTCCCTTTCTCCTCCTGCCCTCAATCTTTCCCAGCATCAGGGTCTTTTCCAATGAGTCAGCTCTCCACATCAGCTGGCCAAAGTTCTGGAGTTTCAGCTTCAACATCAGGCCTTCCAATTAACACCCAGGACTGATCTCCTTTAGGATGGACTGGTTGGAACTCCTTGCAGTCCAAGGGACTCTCAAGAGTCTTCTCCAACACCACAGTTCAAAAGCATCAATTTTTCTGAGTTCAGCTTTCTTTATAGTCCAACTCTCACATCTACACATGACTACTGGGAAAACCATAGCTTTGACTATATGCACATTTATAGGCAAAGTAGTGTCTCTGCTTTTTAATCTACTGTCTACGTTTGTTATAGTTTTTCTTCCAAGGAGTAAGCATCTTTTAATTACATGGCTGCAGTCACCATCTGCAGTGATTTTGGAGTCCAAGAAAACAAAGTCTCTCACTGTTCCCCTTGTTTCCCCATCTGTTTGTCATAAAGTGATGGGAC
>SJYV01006739.1:244179-261048 GCA_006410875.1 Neotragus pygmaeus
GATGCCATGATCTTTGTTTTCTGAATGTTGAACTTTAAGCCAACTTTTTCACTCTCCTCTTTCACTTTCATCAAGAGACTTTTAAGCTCCTCTTCACTTTCTGCCATAAGGGTGATGTCGTCTGCATATCTGAGGCTATTGATATTTCTCCTGGCGATCTTGATTCCAGCTTGTGTTTCGACCAGTCCAGCCTTTCTCATGATGTACTCTGCATAGAAGTTAGATAAGCAGGGTGACAATATACAGCCTTGACATACTCCTTTTCTTATTTCGAAACAGTATATTGTTCCATGTCCAATTCTAACTGTTGCTTCCTGACCTGCATATAGGTTTCTCAAGAGGCAGGTCACATGGTCTGGTATTCCCATCTCTTTTAGAATTTTCCACAGTTTATTGTGATCCATACAGTCAAAGGCTTTGGCATAGACAATAAAGCAGAAACAGACGTTTTTCTGGAACTCTCTTGCTTTTTCAATGATCCAGCGGATGTTGGCAATTTGAACTCTAGTTCCTCTGCCTTTTCTAAAACCAGCTTGTACATTTGAAAGTTCACAGTTCACATATTGCTGAAGCCTGGCTTGGAGAATTTTGAGCATTACTTTACTAGTGTGTGAGATGAGTGCAATCGTGTAGTAATTTGAGCATTCTTTGGCATTACCTTTCCTTGGGATTGGAATGAAAACTGACTTTTCCAGTCCTGTGCCCACTGCTGACTTTTCCAATTTTGCTGGCATATTGAATGCAGCACTTTCACAGTATCATCTTTTAGGATTTGAAATAGTTCAACTGGAATTCCATCACCTCCACTAACTTTGTTCATAGTGATGCTTCCTAAGGCCTACCTGACTCCACATTCCAGGATGTCCGGCTCTAGGTGAATGTGAGTGATCACACCATCGTGATTATCTGGGTTGTGAAGATCTTTTTTATAGTTATTCTGTGTATTCTTGCCACCTCTTCTTATATCTTCTGCTTCTGTAGGTCCATACCATTTCTGTTCTTTATTGAGCCCATCTTTCCATGAAATGTTCTCTTGGTATCTCTAATTTTCTTGAAGAGATCTGTAGTCTTTCCTATTCTATTGCTTTCCTCTGTTTATTTGCATTGATTGCTGAGGAAGGTTTTCTTATCTCTCCTTGCTATTCTTTGGAACTCTGCATTCAAATGAGTATATCTTTCCTTTTCTCCTTTGCTTTTCACTTCTCTTCTTTTCACAGCTATTTATAAGTCCTCCTCAGACAGCCATTTTGCTTTTTTTGCATTAGTTTTTCTTGGGGATGGTCTTGATCCCTGTCTTCTGTACAGTGTCATGAACCTCCATCCATAGTTCATCAGGCACTCTGTCTATCAAATCTAGTCCCTTAAATCTATTTCTCACTTCCACTGTATAGATATAAGGAATTTTATTTAGGTCATGCCTGAATGATCTAGTGGTTTTCCCCACTTTCTTCAATTTAAGACTGAATTTGGCAATAAGGAGTTCATGATATGAGCCACAGTCTGCTCCTGGTCTTGATATAAAACAAGCAGGGTCTCCAGAATGTGAGTGAATGGATTTCAATCCCATTTCTACTAATCGCTGGTTAAGTGGAAAGGCCAATTTCTTAATTTATTTGTCTCAGGTTTCTAAATGGGCATCAGGGTAATAATGGTTCCTAACTGACAGGCCATTCGAAAGCTACTTGAACAACCACTTATAAGCATTTAGAGTAATGCGTGATACACAGGAAGCACTCAGTAAGTGTTGGCTCACAACTGTAATTATCTATATTGTGGATTTTGAGTGGTAATTACATAAACATATCTCTTATACTATGTATTATATTTCCTTAGTTGCACTTGATTTAATACTGATATTTTAACATAAGTTGTTTTTAAAATTACATTTGCCTAGCATTTTGAAACTGTAGGTATCATGATGTTTCAGTTGGTTTTAAAATAAGCAAATTTAGTTTTTTCTTGACATAAACTGAGATGTATTCCTTTTTAAGAAGTTTTGATATAATCAGATTTAATATAATAGCTAATGTTATTAATCATTATATTTCATGCTTTTACTTTTCTTTTCTTTATCTTCTTAAAAACTTTATTTCTTTTACTATATCAATTCTAGTTTTGTTTCTTTCCTTCTGTAATAAATAAGTTATAAATTACACTTTTCTTTAATTAGGGGTCAAGAATAAAACAGCGTCTATTGCTTTCTTTTCATGGAGGGTGATTCATTTATTGTTTTACATGTTTTTCTCCAAACCTTTCAAAATTTTCCAGGTTTTTATAGAGATAAACTTGGACATTTGATCCACATCAAGATTTGATTCTCTTTGTATTTTCTTATAAACTATTTAATATTTTCCTAAAATACAATATCCATATTAATAATACATTTAGTACAATATTGCTTTGTTTCTATCACTGTTTTATTCATATAGTTCTTAACTTTTTAATCTTAAATAATTACTAAGTTGGCTGAACTATTTTTAGAAATGTCTGCAAGAAAGAAGAAAGGTAAGTTTCCACCAGCAACAGACTAAATATGGAAATTTAGTCTTTTTTTCTGTGTATGTATGTATGTACATATGTATGTATGTATTTAATGTTGTATAAGCACATCTTGTTTATCCTCTTCTACACTTTCATGCATTGGAGATGGAAATGGCAACCCACTCCAGTGTTCTTGCCTACAGAATCCCAGGGATCGGGAAGCCTGGTGGGCTGCCATCTATGGGGTCTCACAGAGTCAGACACAACTGAAGTGACTCAGCAGCAGAAGCACCACAACACTGGTTTTAGATAAGTTATATTTTATAAAACTCTTCAATATTTATAGCATTTGGAGGATGTATTTTCCTAGTGTTTTGGTGAGGATATGTATTTTCTCTTTTCCTTTTCCTTTGCCATGGTGACAATAAATTTTGAGCAGAGAGTAAAATTCACAGGTCTTATCAATATCTTGGACTAGAAGTAACTCACTAAGATTTCTGAGGTTCCACTAGATAAAGTCCTGATATATTGTTTTTATACATAAATGTTATCTCTGGTCAAGTCTGTGTCATTCTGTATTTCAGTGGCATACATTCTGAGTGGTTGCCCAGGATAGAGAGTCTTGCTAACTCTGTATTACTTGGAAATCATTTTTTCATTCAATTTGCTCAGGGACAGATTAATCTATTTTAGCCCTAATTAAGTATTGCAACAAACTTCTGGAGATGGGAGGCAGCCACAAAACATGGGCAAAAATTTCTGCCCACTGAAAAGATACTTGGAATATCGATCATGTAGCTATACTCTGTTGCTTACTACCATGAAGGGTTGGGACAGGGCTAATTTGGAAAGTAGCACAGATTTATTAATAATATTGAAAGATCAAAGCACATAAAATTATTTTCATTGCAACCATGAGAATTTTTAGTAACAAAATTCCTTAATATTTCATTCTTAGAAAACAGCATTTATTATGTATCTAATGTAGGTAAACTATGATGGGATATTCAAAAGAAATTAGAAATCATGTCATAAATAATGCTGTGAACTGACATAGACTTATATAATAGGATTCATTAGTATTTTTTGTCTTTTTTTCCCCTAATGTCATACCACCAAAACAAGGTTGTATCTAATCTACTCAAGATTCCCTGTGCATACAGTAATTTCAATAAATCAGATTATACCAAAGATGTTGATCTGTTTGGAGACTTAGCTTATAGCGAACATCCTTTGAGAACTTGTAAGAACTTGATATCCTTACTAAAATCATATGTAATTGAGCTAATATTACTTGCTTAGATTTACCCAGCTAAAAGTATGTAACAGAGATTTAAGATAGTCAAGTGGTAACATAGTGATTAATGGAAAGTCAAGGGCTAATGAAAAAAAAAAACAAAGACTATTAATTGGTTTATATACTATAGCTTTGTCTGTAAAGGGTGATCCTATCCAGGTTTAGTGACTTTATTCTTCTCCTATGCAGCACACAGAAGATTAGTGATATTAAATTGTTAGATGAATGAGTAAATGAACAGCCTATAGAAGATCATTTGAAAAGAAAACTGCAAGATCCCATGGTCTATGCATATAGTATTTTACCAGTCCCACTAGGATAAAAAGAACAAAGTTCTACCTTCTATCTGTGTTTATATTTCCACTATTAGACACATTCATGTATAAGTCAAAGCAGTACACAACCTGCTGAATATCACTTTTTAAAATGCAAATCTCAGTAGAAGAATCCTGAAAAAAAAAAAAGATGTTTTGCCTCAAGCATCTTTTTTAGCAAGTTACATAGATTTGTTCACTAAATTTTTAACCAAGATAACGCAGTTATTTTAAAGACCAATTTCATTGAGAAGAGGAATAAAGAAGATCCTTTATACCCCCTAGCAGGGAACACTAAACTGTGAGTCAAGCCTCAGAGAAGCAGATTGAGAAAGAGGCTAAGGGTGTGAAAGTGGCATCTGGGAAAGGAGCTGGGATAAAACACTGTTAGCTGAGATATGCAGAACAAGATTTCTCACCACCCATCACCATCAATCTATATTCCCATGTTCTTTATCTTTCCTTTACCTCTTCTTCACCACTAGGTTACATATTAAGTAATTATTGTTATAACACCAAGCTTTTCCTTTATAAATCTTAATAGACAGACACATAAGACAAAATTATTAAGAAAAATAAAAGTTGCATCATCATTCTATTCAATGAAAACAGTATTAAATAATTTTTCTAATCAAATTTTTGACTGACTAAACATACCTTTAAAGGAAGAAACAGTCTATTAAAGTAAACTTATATTAAGAGAAGAGTAAATAACTGAGCTATGAAAATTTTTATTAGTATTTTATATAAATAAGTTATTTTTAAAATACTACCCTTATATTGCTGCTTTTTGTTTAATGTCTAAGTCATGTCTGACTCTTTTGTGACCCCATAGACTGTAGCCCATCAGGTTCCTCTGTCCATGATTTCCCAGGCAAGAATGCTGGAATGAGTTGCCATTTCCTTCTTCAACCTTTATATTAAAAGCAGGTATTCTTTAACTCATACATACAAAAAAAAATTTTATCAAGAACCTATATGATGACAGCGCTCACCTACATGTTGTGAGTAAGAGAACAAAACAAGACTTTGTAGTCATGGAACTTAAATTCCATTGAGTTAGACAGAAAATAGCTGTGTCTGAGTGTGAATGAACATTCATTCATTCATTTATTATATTCTGCTGATCAAAGTTTATTTTCTTTTTATTTCAATTTATTTAACCAACACAGTCCAGAAATACTTTGGAATATTTTTAAATAGAAAATATTAGCTATTTGGGAGCCAAAATACTATAAATAAAAGGTACTGAAAATTTTATATACTTCAATATTGGCCTTTAAAGGGAATATAACAGACACTTATTAGATAAAAATAGGAAGTATATACCTGCTACTGTTATGAATAATCTCTGTTCATTAAGAATAGGATCTATATTTATTTTTAATCCTTATTTTAATTGTATTGCAAAATTTAATTGCTATATATTGCATCATGTTAGATGTTGTGAAGTTTGCCACAGATGGATAATTAAACACCAGAGGATGGCTTTTGTTTCATATCTTAAACTATGATAGATTTTTAAACAATTAGTTAAATTTTCCAAATTAGAAATAATTCTTAAGTAGTCATACATAACATACAAGCTACATAAAATTCAGCTACAAAGCAAAATACACCCATCTCAATCCAACTTCTGTGTTCTCAATATATTTTTACACATCCCTGCCAAACTATACTTCTAAAGCAATAGCTTTAATCATAGTATTTCTTTGCTTAAAAGCTTTATTTTCATTGCCTTCTGAATAAAACATAGAATTAATATCATATGGCTTTACTTTCTACCAAAAATCTGCAAATAGCCTACATACCCTAAAACAGGACTCCCTGCTGTTCTATTTCTCATTCCTTGCATTATACTTACACTGTAACTTCTAGCTGAACTTTTTCTCCTCATTATCACCAACTCTAAAAACCCTACTTAACTTCCGAAGTCTATCTTAAAAGTTATTAGTTCTTTCCCAACTCCTTTGATTTAACACAGGTCATAAATTACCTTGTATAATAGAAATTTATATGCATGTCATGGTAAGTATCTAAATCCCTTGAGGGCCTAGTTTTCTATCTGTAGATCTCCTCTAGTACTTAGGGCAATGATTGTCTTATAGTTAGCAGCTTACTTATTAATTTCATTGACTCCAGTTAGAATATAAAACTCTAGTAAAGGAGAGGGCAGTCCCAACATGGTGGAGAAATAGGACGGGAGACCACTGCCCTATAAATTCATCCAAAGATCATTTGAATACAGAGCAACTTTCACAAAACCAACTTCTGAATGCTGGTGGAAGACACCAGGTACCCAGAAAGCTCATTCTTTTCGAAAGTAGGTAGGACAAAATATAAAAGACAAAAAGAGAGACAAAAGAAGTGGTGCTGGGAAAACTGGTCAACCACTTGTAAAAAAATGAAACTAGATCACTTTCTAACACCACACACAAAAATAAACTCAAAATGGATTAAAGACCTAAATGTAAGACCAGAAACTATAAAACTCCTAGAGGAGAACATAGGCAAAACACTCTCTGACATAAATCACAGTAGGATCCTCTATGATCCACCTCCCAGAATACTGGAAATAAAAACAAAAATAAACAAATGGGATCTAATTAAAATTAAAAGCTTCTGCACAACAAAGGAAACTATAAGTAAGGTGAAAAGACAGCCTTCTGAATGGGAGAAAACAATAGCAAATGAAGCAACTGACAAACAACTAATCTCAAAAATATACAAGCAACTTATACAGCTCAACTCCAGAAAAATAAACGACCCGATCAAAAAATGGGCCAAAGAACTCAATAGACATTTCTCCAAAGAAGACATACGGATGGCTAACAAACACATGAAAAGATGCTCAACATCACTCATCATCAGAGAAATGCAAATCAAAACCACAATGAGGTACCATTTCACACCAGTCAGAATGGCTGCGATCCAAAAGTCTGCAAGCAATAAATGCTGGAGGGGGTGTGGAGAAAGGGGAACCCTCTTACACTGTTGGTGGGAATGTAAACTAGTACAGCCACTGTGGAAAACAGTGTGGAGATTCCTTAAAAAATTGCAAATAGAACTGCCTTATGACCCAGCAATCCCACTGCTGGGCATACACACCAAGGAAACCAGAATTGAAAGAGACACATGTACCCCAATGTTCATCGCAGCACTGTTTATAATAGCCAGGACATGGAAACAACCTAGATGTCCATCAACAGATGAATGGATAAGCAAGCTGTGGCATATATACACAATGGAGTATTACTCTGCCATTAAAAAGAATAAATTTGAATCAGTTCTAATGAGATGGATGAAACTGGAGCCTATTATACAGAGTGAAGTAAGCCAGAAAGAAAAACACCAATACAGCATACTGACACATATATATGGAATTTAGAAAGATAGTAATGATGACCCTGTATGTGAGACAACAAAAGGACACAGACATAGACAATGGACTTTTGGCCTCAGAGGGAGTAGGAGAGGGCGGGATGATCTGGGAGAATGGCACTGAAGCATATATACTATTATGTAAGAAACGAATCACCAGTCTATGTTTGATACAGGATGCAGGATGCTTGGGGCTGGTGTACGGGGATGATCCAGAGAGACGTTGTGGGGTGGGAGGTGGGAGGGGGATTCGGGATTGGGAGTTTGTGTGCAGCTGTGGTGGATTCATGTCGATGTATGGCAAACCCAATAGAGTATTGTAAAGTTAAATTTAAAAATAAATAAATAAATAAATAAATAAAAAGAGAGAGAGAGAGACAAAAGAGTTAGGGATGGAGGCCCGTCCTGGAGAGGGAGTTATGAAGGAGGAGAAGTTTCCAAACAGCAGGAAATGCTCTCACAGGTGGGTCTGTGTGGAGTTTTGGAATCTCAGAGGACAACATAACTGGGAGGAAAAAACAAAAACAAACAAACAGACAAAAAACAGAATAGGCACCTAACCGCAACTGCCAGTAGAGAAGTAGCCCAGATGCTCGCATCTGCCACTAGCGTGCAGGGGCTGGACAGTGAGATGTGGGCTGCATTACCTGCCCTTAGGGTTAGGATGAATGCTTTGAGGACAATCTAAGGGATCTAACGTGAGACAGCAATCCAAACCATGGGATCCCCAGAGAGGAAAAAAATAAAGGAGAACTTTTCCGTGAAAGGCTCTTACTCGTAGCCTGGCCTGCTCACAGAACAAAGGATTGAGTAAATACCAAAGGAGAGCTAGCTGGCTGTGTACAGGTCCCTCCTCATCCGCTGGAGGCAGAGAGGCAGGTGTGTGATAGTAAGGCAAGGGGCTGGTCTGGACTCTGCAACAGAGACTGCCATCCTCCACCCAACTGTGAGCAGGCTACCAGTTGCTAACCATGTCTTCCTGGGATCCTGGGCAGTTGAAACCTGCCAGGAGGGTCACAGCCTGAGACGAGGTCCCCAGAGGAGACACACGGCACACCTGAGATGGTACTCTTGCAGTGCATTGGAAAACTGGGTGGCTGGGCCAGGGGAGGTGATTCAGACGCACAGCCCACCTGGTCACCTGAGCTACTTGGACTTGGGAAGGGTACAGAACCACATGCTGAACCCAGTCTGTGCCCAAGAAGCTGAACCTGAGTGGCTTAGACCTGGGAAGTGCATGAAAGGCAGGGCCCACTTTGGACAGTACCCCTGCAGATCACCCTGGAACCTGATCAGTGTAGACACAGAAAGCACATGCTGCTGTGAGCTGGGACAAACCCAGTGTCCCAGTGGTCTATTCACTATGAGCACTCCCCACATACACCAGTGATATTTCTTTGTAGTGTTCCTCCCTCCACTGAATAAGTGAACCTAAATAAGTGACCACCTTCACCACCTTGTGTGAGGGTGGAAATTAGACACCAAAGAACTTGCAAGCAGAGGAAGCCAAAATAAACAAAGAAGAAGGAACTGCTCTGGAAGTGACAGGTGCAACAGATTAAAACCCTGTAGTTAACACTGACTAAGCAGTGGAAGGGGCCTCTAGACCTTGAGAACAAGTACAAGCTAGAACAAGGAACTATCTGAAATTGAACTGACCCCACACTGCCCACAACAGCTCCAGAGAAATTCCTAGATATACTTTTACTAGTATCACTTATAATTTTTTAAAATTTAAGTTCATTATTAGTCATTTAATTTTCATTTTTATAACCTATTATTACCTTGCAAAAAAACAATCCCATTTTTAAAGCAAATTTCATATCTATATTTTTATAATTTTTGTGATTTATTTTGTTCTGTATTTTTAATATTGTATTTTTGAGAGTCTAACCACTACTCTAGATTTTTAATCTTTGCTTTTTGGAATTTGTTATCAATTTTGTACCTTTCAGAATCTAATTTTCAGTATCCACTTTCACTCAGGGGTGTGATTACTGGCTTGATTGCTCTCTCCCCTTTTAACTCTTCCTTTTCTCCCCAGGTCACCTCTANTTTTTAATCTTTGCTTTTTGGAATTTGTTATCAATTTTGTACCTTTCAGAATCTAATTTTCAGTATCCACTTTCACTCAGGGGTGTGATTACTGGCTTGATTGCTCTCTCCCCTTTTAACTCTTCCTTTTCTCCCCCAGGTCACCTCTATCACCTCCCTACCCCAACTCTGAGAATCTCTCTGGGGGTTCCAGGATATGGAGAACACTTAGGGAACTGATTACTGACTATAATGATCTCTCCCCTTTTGACTCCTCCCTCCTCTCCTCCTGGTCACTTCTATCTCCCTCTTCTTTTCTCTTTGTAACTCTGTGAATCTCTCTGGGTGTTTCAGACTGTGGAGAGCACATAGGAAATCAATTACTGGCTAGACTGTTTTCTCCCTTTTTGACTCCCCCCCTTCATCTGGTCACCTCTATCTCCCTCCTCCCTCTCCTTTTCTTCTTGTAACTCTGTGAGCCTCTCTGGGTGTCCCTCGCTGTAGAAAATTGTTTCACCATTAATCTAGATGTTTTCTCATCTGTGCTGTATGGATGGAGAAGTCCTGGGGCTAGTGTAGGAATAAGACTGAGAGGCAGAGGCAGAGGCTTAGCTCCAAAACGTGAGAACATCAGATAGCTCCTGAGTCCAGGGGATAGTAATAGACAAGAGCTCATCCAAAAGCCTCCATACCTACACTGAAGCCAAGCTCCACCCAAGAGCCAACAAGTTCCAGAGCAAGACATACCATGGTAATTCTCCAGCAAAGCAGGAACACAGCCCTGAGCATTCAAAGACAGGCTGCCCAAAGCCACACCAAATCCATAGACACCCCAAAACCCACTACTGGACATTTCATTACACTCAAGAGAGAAGAGATCCAGCTCCACCCACCAGAACACAGGTGTAAGCTCCCCTAACCAGGAAACCATGACAAACTACTAGTCCAACTCCACCCACAGGGAGCAAGCTACACAATAGAGGAACCACAAACTTCCAGCCTACAAAGGGAACCCCAAACACAGCAATCTAAACAAAAGGAAAAGGCAGAGAAATATTCAGCAGGTAAAGGTACCTGATAAATGCCCACCAAACCAAACAAAAGAGGAAGAGATAAGGAGTCTGCCTGAAAAAGAATTCAGAAGAATGATAGTAAAGATGATTCAAAATCTTGAAAACAAAATGGATTTACAGATAAACAGATTAGAGACAAGGATTGATA
Source organism: Neotragus pygmaeus (assembly GCA_006410875.1). Taxonomy (NCBI): domain Eukaryota; kingdom Metazoa; phylum Chordata; class Mammalia; order Artiodactyla; family Bovidae; genus Neotragus; species Neotragus pygmaeus. The sequence goes on from SJYV01006739.1 coordinate 254,908, forward strand.
AGATGCAAGAAATGTGTAACAAGGACCTAGAAGAAATTAAAAAAGAGTCAATCAATAATGAATAAATCAATAACTGAGATCAAAAGCACTCTGGAGGGAACCAACAGTAGAATAACTGAGGCTGAAGATAGGATAAGTGAGGTGGAAGATAGAACAGTGGAGATAAATGAAGCAGAGAAGAAAAAAGAATTAAAAGAAATGAGGACAACCTCAGAGACCACTGTGACAAAGTTAAATGCTCCAACATTTGAATCATAGGAATCCCAGAAGAAGACAAAAAGAAAGGGCATGGTAATATACTTGAGGAGATAATAGCTGAAAACTTCTCTAAAATGAGGAAGGAAATAGCCATCCAAGTCCAAGAAACCCAGAGAGTCCTAAACAGGATAAACCCAACACCCTAAGACATATATTAATCAAATTAACAAAGATCAAACACAAAGAGCAAATATTAAAAGCAGCAAGGTGAAAGCAACAAGTAACACACAAGGGGATCCCCATAAGGATAACAGCTGATCTTTCCATAGAAACTCTTCATACCAGAAGGGAAGGGCACAACATACTTAAAGTGATGAAAGAGAGAAACTTACAATCCAAATTACTATACCCAGCAAGGATCTCATTAAAATATGAAGGAGAAATCAAAAGCTTGACAGACAAGCAAAAGCTCAGAGAATTCAGCATCAAATTCAGCATCACTAAACCAGCTCTTCAACAAATGCTAAAGGATCTTCTCTAGACAGGAAACACAGAAAACGTTTATAAACTTTAACCCCAAACAACAAAGTAAATGGCAATGAGATCATATTTATCAATAATTACCTTAAATGTAAATGGGTTGAATGCCCCAATGAAAAGACAAAGACTGGCTGAATGGATACAAAAACAAGACACCTATATATGCTGTCTACAAGAGACCCACCTCAAAACAAGGGACACATACAGACTGAAAATGAAGGGCTGGAAAAAGATTTTTCATGCAAATGGAGACCAAAAGAAAGCAGAAGCAGCAATACTTATATCAGTTCAGTTCAGTTCAGTTCAGTCGCTCAGTCGTGTCCCACTCTTTGCGACCCCATGAACTGCAGCATGCCAGGCCTCCCTGTCCATCACCATCTCTCGGAGTTCACTCAGACTCACGTCCATCGAGTCTGTGATGCCATCCAGCCATCTCATCCTCAGTCGTCCCCTTCTCCTCCTGTCCTCAATTTTTCTCAGCATCAGTCTTTTCCAATGAGTCAACTCTTCGCATGAGGTGGCCAAAGTGCTGGAGTTTCAGCTTTAGCATCATTCCTTCCAACGAAATCCCAGGGTTGATCTCCTTCAGAATGGACTGGATAGACTTTGAAATAAAGGCCATCAAAAGAGACAAAGGAGGATACTACATAATGATCAAAGGATCAATCCAAGAAGAAGATATAACAATTATAAATATATATGCACCCAACATAGGAGCACCTCAATACATAACGCAAATGCTAACAAGTATGAAAGGGGAAATTAACAATAACACAGTAATAGTGGGGGACTTTAATACTTCACTCACACCTATGGATAGATCAACCAAACAGAAAATTATCAAGGAAACACAAACTTTACATGATACAATGAACTAGTTTGACCTAATTGATATCTATAGGAAATTTCACCCCAAAACAATTAGAAAACTTTTTCTCAAGTGCACACAGAGCATTCTCCAGGACAGATCACACCCTGGGCCATATCTAGCCTTGGTAAATTCTAAAAAATTGAAATCATTCCAAGCATCTTTTCTCATCACAATATGGTAAGATGAAATGGCAACTACAGGAAATAAACTATTAAAAACACAAACATATGGAGGCTAAACAACACACATCTGAATAACCAACAAATCACAGAAGAAATAAAAAAGGAAATCAAAATATGCATAGAAACAAATGAAAACACAACAACCCCAAAACTATGGGATTCAGTAAAAGCAGTGCTAACGAGAAGATTCATAGCAATGCAAGCTTACCTCAAGAAACAAGAGAAAAATCAAATAAATAACCTAACTTTACACCTAAAGCAACTAGAAAAAGAAATATGAAGATCCCCAGGATTAGTAGAAGGAAAGAAATCATAATGGGGCAGAAACACATGAGAAAGAAACAAAGGAGACTATAGCAAAAATCAACAAAACTAAAAGCTTGTTCTTTGAGAAGATAAATAAAATAGACAAAATATTAACCAGACTCATCAAGAAAAAAAGGGAGAAGAATCAATACAACAAAATTAGAAATGAAAATGGAGAAGTCAAAACAAACAACACAGAAATACAAACGATCATAAGAGACTACTATTTCCAACTATACACTAATAAAATGGACAACTTGGAAAAAATTGATGAATTCTTAGAAAAGTATAACCTTCCAAAACTGAACCAAAAGGAAATAGAAAATCTTAACAGATGCATCACAAGCCTGGAAATAGAAATTGTAATTAAAGACCTTCCAACAAACAAAAGCCCAGGACCAGATAATTTCACATGTGAATTCTACCAAAAATTTAGAGAAGAGCTAACACCTATCCTACTCAAACTCTTCCAGAAAATCGCAGAGGAAGGTAAACTCCCAAACTCATTCTATGAGGCCAACATCAACCTAATACCAAAACCAGACAAAGATGCCACAAAAAAAGAAAACTACAGGCCAATATCACTGATGAACATAAATGCAAAAATCCTCAACAAAATTCTAGCAAACAGAATCTAAGAACACATTAAAAAGATCATACATCATGTTCAAGTGGGTTTTATCCCAAAGAGGCAAAGATTCCTCAACATCTGCAAATCAATCAATGTGATATGCCACATAAACAAATTGAAAGATAAAATTCATATGATTATCTCAATAGATGCAGAGAAATACTTTAACTATTTTCAACACCCTTTTATGATAAACACTCTTCAGAGAGGAGACATAGAAGGAACATATCTCATCATAATAAAAGCCATATATGATAAAGCCATAGCAAACATTATCCTCAATTGTGAAAAACTGAAAGCATTTCCACTAAAGTCAGGAACAAGACAAGAGTGCCCACTCTCACCACTACTATTCAACATAGTTCTGGAAGTTTAGGCCATAGCAATCAGAGCAGAAAAAGAAATAATAGGAATCCAGATTGGAAAAGAAAAAGGAAAACTCTCAACTGTTTGCAGATGACATGATCCTCTACATAAAAAACCCTAAAGACATCACCAGAAAGTTACTAGAGCTAATGAATACATATAGCAAAGCTGCAAGATATAGCAATAAGAAAACAGAAAGAGAAATTAGAGAAACAATCCCATTCACCACTGTAATGAAAAGAATAAAATACTTAGGAATAAATCTACCTAAAGAAACAAAAGACCTATATATAGAAAAGCATAAAACACTGATGAAATAAATCAAAGAGGACACAAATAGATAGAGAAATACACCATGTTCATGGATTGGAAGAATCAATATACTGAAATGAGTATACTACCCAAAGCATTTTATAGATTCAATGCAATCCATAATACCAATGGTATTTTTCACAGAACTAAAACAAATAATTTCACAGTCTGCATGGAAATACAAAAAACTTCGAGTAGCCAAGGCAATCTTGAGAAAGAAGAATGGAACTGGAGGAATCAACCTGTCTGACTTTAGACTACACTACAAAGCTACAGTCATGAAGACAGTATGGTACTGGCACAAAGATAGAAATATAGTTCAATGGAATAAAATAGAAAGCCCACAGATAAATCCAGGCACTTATGGACACTTGCCAAAGAAAGATAAAGCCAAAGAATGCTCAAACTACCACACAATTGAACTCATCTCACATGCTAGTAATGTTCAAAATTCTCCAAGCTAGGGTTCAGCAGTATGTGAACCGTGAATATCCAGATGTTCAAGCTGGTTTTAGAAAAGGCAGAGGAATCAGAGATCAAATTGCCAACATCCACTGGATCATGGAAAAAGCAAGAGAGTTCCAGAAAAACATCTATTTCTGCTTTATTGACTATGCCAAAGCCTTTGACTCTGTGGACCAAAATAAACTGTGGAAAATTCTGAGAGAGATGGGAATACCAGACCACCTGACCTGCCTCTTGAGAAACCTATATACAGGTCAGGAAGCAACAGTTAGAACTGGACATGGAACAACAGACTGGTTCCAAATAGGAAAAGGAGTATGTCAAGGCTGTATATTGTCACCCCGCTTATTTAACTTACATGTAGAGTACATCATGAGAAATGCTGGGCTGGAAAAAGCACAAGCTAGAATCAAGATTGCTGGAAGAAATATCAATAACCTCAGATATGCAGATGATACCACCCTTACGGCAGAAAGTGAAGAGGAACTAAAAAGCCTCTTGATGNTTTTCCTATTTGGAACCAATCTGTCGTTCCATGTCCAGTTCTAAATGTTGCTTCCTGACTGCACACAGATTTCTCAAGAGGCAGGTCAGGTGGTCTGGTATTTCCATCTCTTTCAGAATTTTCCATAGATTATTGTGATGCACACAGTCAAAGGCTTTGGCATAGTCAATAAAGCAGAAATAGATGTTTTTCTGGAACTCTCTTGCTTTTTCCATGATCCAGTGAAGGTGCTTATTGTTTTTGAGAGGAGCATGAGAAGGCATAAAGCCTTCTGCAGCTGTGCTCAAAGAATAATTCATAAAGTTCATCACTGACATTTGTTCAAGGACTTTTACAAAAAAGTGTTCCAGGGTGAGCACACAGGCCACAGCTTAAGGCCATGGGAGGGATTGCTATCTGAAGCCCATTTGTGAGAAAAGTGTTTATGGCAAAGGAGTTTGCTGAATTTAGGGCTTAGGAATAATTAAAATAGTTAGAAAGTAAAGATTTAAGGATTGCTGTAATGTTACAATATTCTACTATAGCTTATAGAAATTAGGAACTTTAGAGATATCATTAGCTAGATGCCCTTTCTAAGACATAGTGAGCTTAGGATATTAGGGGCAAACAGGACTTAGAAAGATAAGAATTAAACTAAGGAATGTGGTATGCAGCCCAGACATTAGCATGAGTTATAGTGTATTCACAAGGACACATGACAAAAAATAGATAAGAGAATCGCTGAAGAAGGAACTCCTTTTAAGGAGCAACAATGATTTTTGCAAAAAAATAAATCTGGGTCAATGGGAACTAAAAATATCAAACCTCTGACCTAATGCTTTGGTAAAAGTATAAAAGAGAATCACAAGCTTGAAATAAACAGGCAGTCCAAGAAAACTCAGAGGCTGCCTCAGTTTCTCGCCGATACCGCTCACACCTTCAGGTTGAATCCCTGGCTGCTGGAGCTGGACTTGGCATAAGATATCATAGTGTCCTTTAATATGATTAACAGTAAGTGAGAGCAAGAAATAGAGGGCTACATAAATAATCACCGCACATTTGCTGGTTAATGTTAGTTGTATAAGAAATTAATATTTCATATAATGAATATTAAGTATCTAGGCAATATCTTTGAGATATAGATACATAATTTATTGCTACAGTTTTGCATTTACATACAATATATTAATTTACATTTGTGTACTAGTGAAACCAAGCTTAAAGTAAAATTTATTCTCAAGATACTGACATTAATATCCTCTAAAAAGGGCATTTAATTTGTCAATGGTAACTAGAGAACTAGACAATGAAATGATTTACATAACACCACTAAAACTGGAAGCATCAGATACTTTTATAAATGTGTCATACATTGGACCAAGTATAATCAAGAGAAAAATATCAATAACTCACTGTTTCATAGTAGTCATGGCTTCATATAAAGGTATGCGTTGGGTTTCTAATCTCCGATATGCAGATGACACCATCCTCATGGCAGAAAGTGAAGAGGAGCTAAAAAGCCTCTTGATGAAAGTGAAAGAGGAGAGTGAAAAAGTTGGCTTAAAGCTCAACATTCAGAAAACGAAGATCATGGCATCTGGTCTCATCACTTCATGGGAAATAGATGGGGAAACAGTGGAAACAGTGTCAGACTTTATTTTGGGGAGCTCCAAAATCACTGCAGATGGTGACTGCAGCCATGAAATTAAAAGACACTTACTCCTTGGAAGAAAAGTTATGACCAACCTAGACAGTATATTCAAAAGCAGAGACATTACTTTGCCGA
>SJYV01006739.1:263781-361045 GCA_006410875.1 Neotragus pygmaeus
CAGTACTTTGACCACCTCATGCGAAGAGTTGACTCATTAGAAAAGACTCTGATACTGGGAGGGATTGGGGGCAGGAGGAGAAGGGGACGACCGAGGATGAGATGGCTGGATGGCATCATGGACTCAATGGACGTGAGTCTGAGTGAACTCCGGGAGATGATGATGAACAGGGAGGCCTGGCGTGCTGCGATTCATGGGGTCGCAAAGAGTCAGACACGACTGAGCGACTGAACTGAACTGAACTGAATGAAGGCCAGCCCACGGAATAAACTTTTCATGTTCCCTGACTAGTGAAGATCTGTTCATTCCCTACACAGGGCACACACTAACAAGTTCTGCTCTCATGGATATATGGTAGAATTTTGTACAAACTCAGGCTAGATACTACAAAGAAACAATATTTAACATTTCTATGAAAAAAATGTCTCTAGAGTTTAATTTAAAAGAACAAATTCAATTTCATTATCTAAATAGGAAGTATTTCCCATTTAAGCAACACTGTTGTATATAAGAAAGTATTTTAGTTCTAAAATATTTTAGTTCTACCTAGAATTTTATGACTTTCTATTTTTATATCCAACAGTTTACATCTTTTGATTTGATGTACTTGGGCATTCAATTTATTTCAGTAACAATTGAATAAAATCTTAAGAGTTTTCTTTAAATAAAAACCATTTCCATAAATTCTAAAACAATGTTTCAGAGGCCTGGCAATAGTTTTTTGCTGTCTCAAATAAATGGTTTTGAAACAAATTAGAGTTTGGAATCATAGAGAAAGAATAGTAAATCAGTCAGTAACTTTGATTAGGGCCTTCCCAGGTGGCTTAGATGGTAAATAATCCACCTGCAATGCAGGAGACCTGGGTTCAATTTCTGGGTCAGGAAATTGTTCCCTTCAGAAGGAAATGGCAACCCACTCCAGTATTCTTACCTGGAGAATTCCATGGAGAGCAGAGAGTGGCAGGCTACAGTTCATGGGGTTACAAAGAGTAGGACACGACTAAGTGACTAACACTTTCACACTTTGATTATATGATATTTAGAATATTTGAGATAGTAAAATATTTACAGTAGTCTAAAATTAAGAGCTGTGCATCTGAATACACTGCTTTAATACTAGTATATGTATATACATCAACATTCAGATATACACAAACACGCGAAGTATACTATATATATGATATGATCAAACCTTAAATATAAAATTGTATGATTTTAGTTTTTTTAACTCATGTGTACTATACCCACATATCTTTTAACATATATGGATGAAAAAATACAGCAAACTCTTTTCATTATTACTGAGGAGGATGAAGATTCATATATTGACCAGATTCATTTGGGAAGGAATGGAGGAGGGCTACATCTTTGACATGTGAAAGTGTTTGCTTTGATTGGTGCTAATACAGTAATAATGGAGCATGTTTTAAAACACATATATTCATTCTTATTAGAACACCTTTAGTTTCATCTATATTCATCTGAATTATTTCTAATGTATGGTTCATTTAGTGAAATAACAGAGGAAGTATGCCTTATTTAGTGAAAATTAGATATAGATTATATAACTTATTTATATGAAATAGTTTGTTTTATAAACGCAAAGAGTTAAATGTTAAATTCTTAATGTTATCTCTTTTATTGGTCAAGTCTTTATATACTGATGTAAAAGAACGCTCACATCAAGCTTATTGCAGTAGACACTGATGCTTAAAGCATTCTTCACGCATACACAAAAAGCCAACACTGGTTGCGAGACAGCTTCTTGATAATTCAGTCAATGTCTAACTTGCTAAATGAAACCTGGAACTTAAGCCTTAATATACTTTTTTCATAAGTAGATATTTCTTTGATAGTGCTAATTAATTATGTACTGGTTTAGAGGGAGCATGGCAGTGAAAATAATATGCTATTTCCATTCTATTATTTCTGGACTTATTTATGTATTTATATTCAATAATACTTAGCTATCACTCAAAATATGTATTTCAAGAGGGAATCATTCATTTGAATATAAATGAAAATCCAAGATGTAATAATTGATTTATTATCTGTGGAACAGGATAAATTGATCATAAGAGGTCAATTTTAGAATGTCACAATTTCCTTTAATGTAACCTAGATATGTTTCAAGTACTGCTTTAGCAATCTATTAACATATACCTTGGGTTCCTTTACAAGTATAAGGCAGCAAGCTGGGCGGTTATATAATGCAAGACAGGTATTAATGTACCAACAATACATGCCCTTGAATCTCAATATCCTCCTTACATTATTATGCTTTAAAACCATTAATGTTGTACAATATGCCCTTCATCTCTAATATAGTCAACTTAGCATATGTATCATAAAGAACAGGATGCATATTATTAATAAAATACAAACACTAAACTCCATTTTGTAACTTATTTGGTGCTATCTCATTATTATTAATTTTTAAAGAAATAAATTTCTCCCAATTTAGAGTTCACATCGGAGCATTATTTGACTGAAAAATTAATAGTACATGCTATTAAAAGAAGACAACTTATCATAGGAGAATCTTAGCATTTCACATTTCCTTTTCCTTAAATTTAACTGTTTACTTTATATAAATCATTCTGTTTCTCTCATCCAGCCTGGGGTTTATATTGCTCAATGAATTTTTCAATTAAGAAGGAAGCAATGCAGGAGGGCAGGAAGGAACATTCAATTCTCCTCAGTAGGCATCATTTGTTAGAGCAACAAGACAATGTCCCTCACTGTACAGCATTTTCTAGAATGGAGCTGATGAATCTGGCTGGAAAAGTCTTTTAAAAGTTCACATTAGTGCTCTAGTATAAAGAGAATGAGCTTTACACCCATCAAGTGTCTCAATATGTAACAGGTGATTTCCTTTCTCTTTCTCATGATTCATAATGTCTCAGCAATTTCTAGTGGCTTTATCTTCCAAATATATTTTTATTTCTCTCACCGTTCCCCTCATAGGCTCAAACCTGATTTATTTTTCTCTCGCAAACATAACCTTGAAGTCATCTGAACCAATACCCTTAGATATAAGGGCAGCAGATTTATTTCCCATTGTTTAGGGTCCAGAAGTTGAATTTTACAAAGCAATCGGTTTCCTTTCATCCCTGTTACAAACCACTCTGCTCTAGCTTGTGCAATATTGTTTTAAGCAGTGGGGAACCTACACCCAGTAACATTCTGCTTGTTTCAAATCCTTTCATTTTAAGCTACAACTAAGTACAGGTATGTGGTCTGAGTTCCAAACATCAGAGATACAGTGTCATGTAGACACTCAGTCAAATACCCAACAATCTTGGGAAGAAAAGCACCCAGGACCGACCAATCAGAATTTCTTCTGTGATATTATGAACTGAAGATATACTGCATATTTTCTGTTATAAAACTGCTGCATTTTAAAATTATTTGTAATCTCACTGGGAGCAGTAATGGAGTCTTTGAATATTCTAATGTCTAAAGTATAGCCCTACACTGGTAATTCATTTCATGAATGTTTAATGGTAATTTCATGCTTTAAAGAAACACAAATTTTATAGTCAACTGAGACATTCTTTGATTTTTCTATCTAACTTTCATCACTTTAAAGATTCATGTAGAATAACACAATAATTGAATCATAATATGAACGTGAATGGAAGTAAGGAAAGCACTTTCTTCATGTGTATGTATTGATTTTCCCTTTATCATTTATGCAACAAAACTGCCATGTGTCAAGCATTCTCCATTAAAGATACAATGGTGTGTGTTTTCAAGGGTACATGTATGCTTTAAAACTGATTTTTAAAGCATATGTATGAAAATTAAGGTAGTAATAAATGACTCTAAAATAAAACATAAATTTCTACTTTTTATAAATGATTATTCAAAAGATCATCGAATCATTACTTTTTAATTGTTCATAGAAACTTTGTAGAGTGTCAGTGTGTCCAGACTAAGAATGACAGAGGTACTATTGTTCAGAGATTCTTATTAGTATATAGTTAACAGGGATCTTGATCTGGATTTTTTACATTAATTATGATTTCCAGGGATACAACTTTCTGGTGAGGAGCTAATTAGATGGTCTTAGCAGGTAATATCTAATTTTAGGAAGAGCTGCAAGAAAAGGAATGACATACCAACTAACAGATGAATTCAAGACTGAGCCAGGGTTTCAAAGGAAAGGGCAGACTGTGAATATAAGCATATATTCTAATTTTTTTCCTGGTGAACCACAGAGTCTATCAATATTTTTCAATTAAAAACTATGTGGCATCACTATAAGAGTATATGACCCAGCACAGTACAGCTTCTACCATCATCATCTTACCAAAGCAAATAACCTCTATCCTTAAAGTCACTAAGCCTGTAACAATGACCTATACAATTTTAAGTAAGACACTAGTTTTAGACATATTTACACACTATGGATCCATGAGCAATCATAAATTACAGTTCAGGGCTCTGATTACAGCGCTGAAAGATCTATCAATAGCCACCAAAGAAACAGTCAGTCTCTCCCTTATTTGTCAATATTTATCCACTATCTCAGCTTCAAAACTGGTATAAATTCTTTGTCTTTGATGATGAAGGTGAGTTCTTGACATTGATGGGAAATTTGAAATGCAAATTATTTTTGGCATCAATCAGTAGCAATTTTGATCTTCTATGTCAACATCTACTGAGTCTCTACTGGGAGACAGTATTTGGATATCAGGGTCCTGGAGCAAAGCTGTCAAAGTGCTTAAAATCATTCTTAGTAGAGATGAGTCTACTGGCAATCACTTTATTGTTGTTGTCACCTTAATACAGTTTGATTTAAGCACTCTGAGTGATTAATACATTTAAAGATACATTTTAGAATGGAATGCAGTCTTTTACAAACACCTTAGACTAAGCCAAAAGTAATAACAAATTAAAATTAGAGAACAGCATTAAAATTTTACCTATGTAAGATGAGTAAGCCCTAGTGATCTAATGTACAACACAATACCTATAGGTAAGAGCAGTGTTAGGATAGTTAAAATTTTCTAATAGGTTAGCTATTATATTAAGTGCGCTTATAAAAATCACAATAATAAAGAGAACAGGAGGAAATTTTTAGAGGCAAGATATACATTTATGCATTGATTGTAATGGTTTCACAGGTATATATTTCAAACTCATCATGTTGTTTATGCTAAATATGCACAGCTTTCTGTATGTCAATCATACTTCAAAACAAATTGGTTTTTAAAATTCTAATAATCTATTATAATAATATTTATGAAATATGGTTGTATAACATAGAAACATAATAAAATTAAGAACTACATGGCTGATTATTCCAGATAACCAAATGGTATGCACATGACTATTGAACTACATCTTAAACTGTCACTACTTTACATAGAAAGTAAGTGAAACTGTTAGTTGCTAAGTCATGTCGAATTCTTTGTGACCCCATGGCTCCTCTGTCCATGGAATTCTCCAGAAATAGGTTTCAAGCCTATTATTTAGAGCTATGATTTCTCATTCAGAATATGTCAAACATTATTTAGCTATATTTTTGTAACTCAAGTGGATTATGCTATTTATGCATCAATGCCCAGTAACTGTCGAAATTGGATGGGAGACCGAACTTGCACTTAACATTTTAACAGTAAGAATTTAATATAAGGGATTGTTAACTGTGCATANGTGGTCATGTATGGATGTGAGAGTTGGACTGTGAAGAAGGCTGAATGCCAAAGAATTGATGCTTTTGAACTGTGGTGTTGGAGAAGACTCTTGAGAGTCCCTTGAACTGCAAGGAGATCCAAGCAGTCCATTCTGAAGGAGATCAGCCCTGGGATTTCTTTGGACGGAATGATGCTAAAGTTGAAACTCCAGTATTTTGGCCACCTCATGCGAAGAGTTGACTCATTGGAAAAGACTCTGATGCTGGGAGGAATTAGGGGCAGGAGAAGAATGGGACGACCGAGAATGAGATGGCTGGATGGCATCACGGACTCGATGGACGTGAGTCTGAATGAACTCTGGGAGATGGTGATGGATAGGGAGGCCTGGTGTGCTGCGATTCATGGGGTCGCAAAGAGTCGGACATGACTGACCGACTGAACTGAACTGAACTGAAATGCTCTTTAAATGCTTCCAGAAAGAATAAATATATGAATGAATGAAGTGATGCTACAAATGAAGAGTTGATCAAAATTTCTAAGACAGGAAACAGCACTTAGATCAAGGTAAGTGTTTTGCTTGCTCTCTTTTATTTGTTTATTTTTATGCTGAGAGAACTAAACTTTTATATGCAGATGAGTATCAACCACTAGAGAGGAAGACTTAAAGATGCTGCCAGAAAGGAAGATGAGAGAGTGAAGACATTCTCAATAAAGTCATAAAAGGATATTTATTTGTACTAACAGAAGTACTCTGTGAGTTTAGTCCTTTACTGATAGGTAGATATTAAAACCTGTCCTTTGTTTTTCAGCTCTTTTTTATTTGTACATGTTGGCCATTAAAATTTTTACTTTCTAAATATTAAAAAATAAACAATATACAGTTATCTAAAGATAACTCATTATAACATCATGGGTTATAGATTCAAAATTTGAATCTGGGTGAGCATTGGAGGAGAATACATATATTCAGTCCATGGCAGTATATAAGTTAAGAAATAAGGATGATAGAAAAAAAAAGAAACCATTTTCCTAATAAAAATCTCAGAAGAGAATGATATAAAATGGGATACATACAACAATCAAAGAAAAAAAGGTAATCAATTTACAGAAACTAGAAATTTACAATGTATAACCAGAGATTCAGGGAAAAAATGTATACCACATGGAACAAACAATGTAAACAAAAAGCAATCTTCACTTAGTTAAATTTTAGCCAACTGTAAAGCACTATAGGCAACAACAATAATTATAATAATAAAATGAAGTCATTTACTTATATAGTGCCTGACACGTGGTATAGGGCTTCCCTGGTAGCTCAGCTGGTAAACAAAATCCGCTTCAATGCAGGAGACACTGATTTGATTCCTGGGTCAGGAAGATCCGCTGGAGAAGGGATAGGCCACCCACTCCAGTATTCGTGGGCTTCCTTGGTGGTAAAGAATTAAAAGGGAACAGCTACCCACTCCAGTATTCTGGCCTGGAGAATTCCATGTAGAGAAGAGCCTGGTAGGCTACAGTCCATGGGATTGCAAAGTCTGACTTAACTGAGTGACTATCACTTAACGTGTGCTAGAAACTCTATTGAGTACATTATATGTATATCCAATCCTCACTAATAGTTTGAGCAACTTTATTATCTTTGAAACACACTTGACAGTCCCTATTAAAATAAAATGATAAAATGTTTCACTCCTAGCAAGGTTTTAAAACTAAATTATATGAAATATTAAATGTATCTTAACTGATAAAAATGGCAATTGCTAGAACCACAGAAATAAAAGTGACCGATCTAAAACAGTATAGACATAACAGAAGCAGAAGTTACTAAGAAGTGGCAAGAATACACAGAAGAACTATACAAAAATGATCTTAATGACTCAGATAATCACGATGGTGTGATCGACTCACCTAGAACCAGACATCCTGGAGTTCGAAGTCAAGTTGGCCAGAGAGAGCATTACTACAAACAAAGCTAAGGGACATGACAGAATTCTAGCTGAGCTATTTCAAATCCTAAAGATGATGCTGTGAAAGTGCTGCACTAAATATGCCAACAAAACTGTAAAACTCAACAGTGGCCACAGGATTGGAAAAGGTCAGTTTTCATTACAATCCCAAAGAAAGTGAAGTCGGTCATTCATGTCTGACTCTTGGCGACCCCTTAGATTGTAGCCTACCAGCCTCCTCTGTCCATGGAATTTTCCAGGCAAGAGTACTAGAGTGGGCTGCCATTTCCTTCTTCAGAGGATCTTCCCAACCCAGTGATTGAACCCAGGTCTCCGGCATTGCAGGCAGTCGCTTTACCATCTGAGCCACCAGGGTAGCCACCAATCCCAGGTGGTCAGTGCCAAAGAATGATCAGCCTACTGCACAACTGCACTCATCTCACGTGCTAGTACAATGCCCAAGCTAGCTTTCAACAGCACACATGCCGGGAACTTCCAGATGTTCAATCTGGATTTAGAAAAGGCAGAGGAACCAGAGATCAAATTACCAACATCCGTTGGAAAATAGAAAAACAAGAGAATTCCAAAAAAAAAAACATCTATTAGTTTCACTGACAACGTGAAAGCTATTGACTCTGTGGATCACAATAAAGTGCAGAAAATCCTTAAAGAGATGGGAAAACCAGACCACTTACCTGCCTCCCGAGAAACCTATATGCAGCTCAAGAAGCAAGTTAGAACTGGACATGGAACAACGGGCTGCTTCAAAACTGGGAAAGGATTACAGCAAAGCTATACATTGCCACTATGCTTATTTATCTTATATGAAGAGTACATCATGCAAAATGCCAGGCTGGATGAAGCACAAACTGGAACCAAGATAGCCAGGAGAAATATGAACAACCTCAGATATGCAGATGACACCACGCTTATGGCAGAAAGTGAAGAACTAAAGAGCCTCTTGATGAAAGTGAAAAGCTGGCTTAAAGCTCAACATTAAAAACACAAAGATCATGGCATTTGATTCTACCACTTCATGGCAAATAGATAGGGAAACAATGGAAACCGTGATTTTATTTTCTTGGGCTCCAAAATCACTGTGGATGGTGACTACTGCCATGAAATTAAAAGATGCTTGCTCCTGGGAAGAAAAGCTATGACCAATCTAGACAGCATATTAAAAAGCAGAGACCTTACTTTTCCAATAAAGGTTAATATAGTCAAAGCTATGGTTTTTCCAGTAGTCATATACAGATGTGAGAGTTGGACCATAAAGAAGGCTGAGCACTGAAGAATTGATGCTTTTGAGCTGTGGTGTTGGAAAAGACTTTTGTTAGGCCCTTTGGCTATATCAAACCAGTCAATCCTAAAGGAAATGAGTCCTGAATATTCATTGGAAGGACTGATGCTGACGCTGAACTCCAATACTTTGGCCACCTGATACGAAGAGCTGACTCACTGGAAAGACCCTGATGCTGAGAAAGACTAAAGGCAGGTATACAACGGGATGACAGAGAATGAGATGGTTGAATGGCATCACCAACTCAATGGACATGAGCTTGAGCAAATTCTGGGAGATAGTGAAGGATAGGGAAGCCTGGCGTGTTGCAGTTCATGGAGTCACAAAGTGCTGGAGACAACAGAATGAACTACAACTGTCAAAGTGATCTTTCACCAAATAACCAGTGACCATATACTTTTCTCAAGTGTATATATATATATATATATGGAACATTTATAAAAATAGATAATATAAAAAGCCATAAGGCGAGTTTTTAACATATTTTTTATCATGGATGTTATATTTTCTCGTCATAATACAATGATGAGTAACAAAATCATAGATTTTAAATCATGTATATGTGTGAATTTTAAAACAATTTCAAATTAACTTAAATATCCAAGAACTAATAATAGTGGGTATTTTAAAATAATTAGAACTAAATTAAAACAACATATTAAAACTTTGAGGTGAAATCAAAATGGAATTTCAAGGTCACATTAATTTTTTACCTCCTAATAATGAAGACAGTCTCAAAGTTCTTCTGCTAAGCATGAGACATTAAGTTTAGAAAAAATATACTATCAACTATTATAATGGAAGATCAATATAGACCAAAGTGGCTCTTTGAAAAAAAAAGAATTTAAATGTATCTCTGCTAAGGCTAGAAAAAAAAAGTCCCTCAAGATGTTAAACTATTAACCAATACCCTAAAGAAATATTATAAATGCATAAAGTAGTTTCATTATTTTCATTTTTCTTGGAAATTATTTTTCATAACAAATGTTATATTAATATGAGATTTTGCAACTTATGAACACTCTACAAATAAATCATGCAAATCTGGTTGGGTCAAGCTAATTTATACTTCACAAACAGTAAGCACAAAGTATAATTAATTTTACATTAATTTGCTTTACTCCTTATTTTTACATATTCTTTATTCAATTTGACTTTTCAGACTTTAGCACGTAACTGCAGAAATATTTTGTACTGTCAAAACTGACTTCAGTTTTGAGAAATAAATATACTTTCTAGATTGATGCTAGTTACCTGTTTTTAATAAAACATAATAACATGTTTCATAAGAGACGTGTGGAGCAGAAAGAAATTAATGCCTTTTGTGTCACAAAATAGGAAGTGAAGAGTATAGAAGCAAGAAGATGTGATTGATTTCTCATCTTGGCTCTGCTAGGTGACCTCTTTGACTTTGGACAGGCCATTTAACATTTCCATTTAACACTTGGAAATTCATTGTCTTTACCTGGAAATATGGCGATAAGTTCTGCTCAATATGAAGTGCTGTTCTGAAGATCAAATAAAATAAATTTTAAACAGCACATTTTAAATTCCAGGTATTTTTCAAACATAATATTTTTTAAAAAACATTCTCTTATGGTCTCTAGTTCAGTTTTATGTGAAATTGTTTATCAACATTTCTATAAACAGCAGAATGAGATATAATTACCACCATCATAGTGCAGTCTCCTCTACCTGCGCCCATCTACTCAATTTGTAAAATGATCATCAGTCACAATGTTCTCAGGTACCATAGGATGCATATATCAATATTATTTTATCTATCAGAATAACATACAACCAAAATCTAATTAAGGAGAAGGAAATGGCAACCCATTCCAGTATTCTTGCCTAGAAAAGCCCATGGATAGATGAGCCTGGAGGGCTGTAGTTCATGGGGTCACAAAGAGTCGGACATAACTGAGTATAAGCATAAGCACGAAATCTAATTAAAATAGTTTCTCCTCCTGTGTTTATATAGATAAAAGATCTAATTTTGGTTTTACTGAGCTCATAAAATGATGATATTAGAAAAACTCACAATTAGAATTCAGCTTACCTAAAACATTGTCATATTTGAAACACATTTAGTGTTCCCAGTTTGAGAGAATCCTCCAGACTTTAAGTTAATAGAGCTTAAGAATCCTTTAATACAAATTACTGTAAACTCTTTAACTTATACTTAGATACAGAGCTACTTGGCTGTATTAGGGCTGAGGACACCATGAAAGAGCAAGGAAGGTAAGTACATGTCCACACAGAGAACAATCTTGGTTGGTTTTCTGAAGTAAAGGGTAAGTAAGTGATGTCGCTCAGTCGTGTTCAACTCTTTGTGACCCAATGGACTGTAGCCCACCAGGCTTCTCTGTCCATGGGATTCTCCAGGCAAGAATACTGGAGAGGGTTGCCATTTCCTTCTCTAGGGGATCTTCCCAACCCAGGGATCGAACCTGGGTCTCCTGCATTGCAGACAGATGCTTTAACCTCTGAGCCATCAGGGAGGGTGCCCATGTCCAAATGTTCTTCTCTTCACTTTCAAGTGATACACTTTTATTTGTGCAGGAACCTGGAGTCAACCAACATCACAAACAAAACCCAGAAGACAGCATTGTGGGCAGATGTTAGAGACTACAGCAGAAGCAGAGAGGTAGGGATGAGCATTCAGGCTTTCCTGCCTGGCTATAAAACTACTCCCCTTCTTGGGTAGGTAGCTTGCCTGGAGCTCCAGGTTAACCTGTCAGTTGAGAAACTTCAATGGGATTTTCAGCTCAGCCTTTCACAGAAATGGCAAGATACTGCCAACTGAACTCCCCAGCACCTGTCATACAGCGTTTATAGGATATACTATTTATTCAGGTAAATGAATGAAGTGAAGTGAAGTGAAGTCGCTCAGTCATGTCCGACTCTTTGCTACGCCATGGACTGTAGCCTACCAGGCTCCTCCGTCCATGGGATTTTCCAGGTAAAAGTACTGGAGTGGGTTGCCATTTCCTTCTCCAAATGAATGAAAGATACACATATTAAGGAAGGAGATAGTTCATTTGGAAATACATCATTGTTAATAGAAGCATGGCCTGTATCATTTACAGCTGTATGTTTGAACACTTTTACAGATAGCAAGACATCTTGCTGCAGAGGAAAGAAAAATACGGAATTAAAAAAAAAAGGAGAAATAAAAATCTATTGCTCAATAGGCTATGTTATACACTACAGTATCCTAGACTCTTAATGTGGACCCAGTGTTGAATTGTCGTTCAGGTCTTATTGCACTGCTGCTGAACAGCTTGAGGTGATTTCTCTCATTGACAGTGAAAATGCCATGGCTGACTAGGTCTAACTTCTGTTGNTATTGCTCAATAGGCTATGTTATACACTACAGTATCCTAGACTCTTAATGTGGACCCAGTGTTGAATTGTCGTTCAGGTCTTATTGCACTGCTGCTGAACAGCTTGAGGTGATTTCTCTCATTGACAGTGAAAATGCCATGGCTGACTAGGTCTAACTTCTGTTGACTGCTAGAATACTCAGGCAAAGTTGAAGCCCTCTTTTAGCAATTAAATAAAAGAACACTATATTACAGCTTTATTTATGAATGATTTCCATGTTGCCAAACTTTACCAGAAATAATTCAATGTAGATTGTATATTACGTACTAACTTGACCCTAGGCTTCACCTTATTTTACTTATTCTAAGTTACCCTCCTGAGAAATCTGTATTCAGGTCAAGAAGCAACAGTTAGAACTGGACATGGAACAACAGACTGGTTCCAAATCAGGAAAGGAGTACGTCAAGGCTGTATATTGTCACCCTGCTTATTTAATTTATATGCAGAGTATATCATGCGAAATACTGGGCTGGATGAAGCACAAGCTGAAATCAAGATGCCAGGAGAAATATCAATAACCTCAGATATGCAGATGACACCACCCTTATGGCAGAAAGTGAAGAGGAACTAAAAAGCCTCTTGATGAAAGAGTAGAGTGAAAAGGTTGGCTTAAAACTCAACATTCGGAAAACTAAGATCATGGCATCTGATCAAATCACTTCATGGCAAATAGATGGGGAAACAGTGGAAACAGTGTCAGATTTTATTTTGGGGGCTCCAAGATCACTGCAGATAGTGACTGCAGCCATGAAATTAAAAGACATTTTCCTTGGAAAAAAACTTATGACCAACCTAGACAGCATATTAAAAAACAGAGATATTACTTTGCCAACAAAAGTGCATCTAGTCAAAGTTATGGTTTTTCCAGTAGTCATGTATGGATGTGAGATTAGGACTATAAAGAAAGCTGAGTGCTGAAGAATTGATGCTTTTGAACTGTGGTATTATAGAAGACACTTGAGAGTCCCTTGGATTGCAAAGAGATCCAACCAATCTACCCTAAAGAAAATCAGTCCTAAATATTCATTGGAAGGACTGATGCTGAAGCTGAAACTCCAATACTTTGGGCACCTAATGCAAAGAACTGACTCATTTGAAAAGACCCTGATGCTGGGAAAGATTGAGGGCAAGAGGAGAAGGGGATGACAGAGGATGAGATGGTTGGTTGGCATCACTAACTCAATGGACATGAGTTTGAGTGAATTCCGGGAGTTGGTGATAGACAGGGAGGCCTGGTGTGCTGCAGACCATGGGGTCTCAAACAGTTACACACAACTGAGTGACTGAACTGAACTATGTGCTTAGGNTTGGCATCACTAACTCAATGGACATGAGTTTGAGTGAATTCCGGGAGTTGGTGATAGACAGGGAGGCCTGGTGTGCTGCAGACCATGGGGTCTCAAACAGTTACACACAACTGAGTGACTGAACTGAACTATGTGCTTAGGATCTAAAATGATTGAAATAAACTTTGCCCACAAGAACCTTATGGTCTAATAGTTTACACAAATGTATAGCCAATTAATTATAATATTTTCATAAATATTTTAATAGATATTATATAGGATACAGTGATAGAACAGAGAAGGGCATAACCAATTTTCTAGGCTTGGAAGATAGTCATGAAGGCTTAAAAATGCAAACATCTAAGCAATATCTATATGTATAAGCATATCTCCACAAAGTGAAAAAAAAAAAAAGAAGGATGAGTTTAAGCATGTGGAAACTGTAGAATATTCAGAGATTAAATATTTTACTTTCAAGAAGAGTAATGAAAAAAATAGTTTAAATATTTAAAAAATAGTCATATAATAAATGGCCTAGCCTTTACCCCTAATGCCTTCCCTGGTGGCTCAGATGGTAAAAGAATCTGCCTGAAATGCAGGAGACCTGGGTTCAATCCCTGGGTCAGGAAAATCCCTTGGAGAAGGGGATAGCTACCCTCTCCAGTTGTTGTTGTTGTTGTTGTTGTTGTTGTTGTTTTTTAAACACTCCTGTATTCTTGCCTGGGAAATTCCATGGGCAGAGGATTTTGGTGGGTTGCTATCTATGGGGTCGCAAAGATTCAGACGTAACTGAGCAACTTACACTTTCACTTTAACACAGTACTAAAGTGTTAATTTGTATGCTATGAAGAGAAACGAAAGCATTTTAAGAAGAGTTGAAAAAGTAATCAGATACTTAGGATGCTAACTCTGGAAACATAACAAAGACCAGATTGTTAGACGAACAGAAAGATGTTAGAGAATTGATAGTGATTTCTAGTAAAAACTGGCACTTGATTATTGAACTTAATTATTCTGAGACCTATGCTTTGTATAATTACATCATTACTCAATTTTGGTAAATGATTCTTAAGATAAAGTCTAACACTTGTATTGTCCACATAGGTAAAAGGTTGTTCCAAGTCTAAATTATAATAATTAAGGATACATCATTTTTCCAGTGGAAAGTCTCTTTGTGATGATGCTGTTCCCTACCTTACCTTCTTCTGACCGCTGATCTGAGTTAGTAAAAGTCCTGAATTAGAGACTTTTTTAACGTACTCTTTTGTGACTTTCAGGAGTGCATGGTAACCAAAATATGCAGTGTGTAAATAACAAGTCTTAGGAGGGTTAATTTGGCAAAAAGTTTCAAGGTCAACAGAGTGAGGACATGTATTTTATCACCTGAGGCCAATGACTATGAAATGAAATACTTCCTCAGCAGCCTCTGCTTTGGCACCCAGAGTTGTTGCACAAAACTGCAATAAGATAAGAAGTTTAGTGAAGAGGATTGCTTTCGACAGACTTGTGAAAATTCTAAGTGAAACTGGGATAATGTTTTCCAAATAATTATTCTCCACATCTAGTTTGGAAAGTACAATTAGAAAAAGACTTCCCTTGTATGTCTGGAAAGGAATATTCAATTTTGGAATAAGGTTTTCTCACAATCCACAAGTACCAAAGTCACACTGACCGATATCCTTACAATGAATACAAATGAGCAGGATACTTCTGTGGCTCCAGAACATGCAATGAAAATTAAGATGTTTTCCATAAATGGCAGTGTTATAAGGACAATTAAGATATCTTCAAAACTACTTCTGGTGAAAGCAAATCTGTGTATCATGGAATTATAGAATGTCAAAGCCAGAGTGTCCTTAAATCCCTCAAATCCAGTCAAACACCCTTCATTTTAATTATTTCTACTAATCTTAGATTATTTTATTGCCCAGACTCCATTTAAAATTTCTGAACACAAGAAACCCAGTTTATTTGGTTTTGAGCAGCTCTGTTAGAAAATCTTCTTCTACCTTCATTAAAGTCAGTAATAATCTTTGGCATCATTCAGAATTCAAATAATCCTGCTTTCACTCAATCACCTTCACAGTAGATGAGAAAGCTATCATGCCCTAGAATGTCACTCCATTCACTCTCATCTCTCAAATATTCTCCATGCCACCTCCACTTTAGAGATAAGCAAGGATCCAAGAAGTTGTACATCTACTCCACCTTGATTCATAACTGGTCTACTTCTATTGAACAGGGCATATAGTTCCATTATTCTATTCCAATCTTGTATCCTATCACTTCTAATCCTGGTAATAAATTTAAATGCATGTATATTTCCACATAATTAAAATATGAGCTTCACTTTGCTATTTTATATTCCTTAAGGCATCAGATACTCTTTCTTATTCTTTTATTAATTACTTCTTATGTTTCATGTACACATTATTTTTCCTTTCCATGACAGTTTTGTTTTATTTTTAATGACCAGGCTCACATTTGGGTTGAAATTCTCTTGATAATAACAATTTGTTTCAGGACAAACAAAGCTGTTTCTAATATTCTAGGCTATAGTGCATTTCTACCTGGGAAGCCAGTTGAGCATTTCAGTTTATAAAGCCATTTTTCATAAATCCAAACTCCATTAACTGAAATCATATATAAATCCAGCTGTTCACCAGTCTTGTCCCTCTCTCCCTGCAAGTGTGATAAGAGAAAGAACTAATAGTAACCACACATGTACCCCTGAGTTTTCTAATCTCCTGTCAAAGATATTGTAATCCCTAAAATGTTTTACTGGTCTTTCCATGAGCATCATCTGGTCCCACCATAAAATCAGGGGTATGGATTCAGGGAACACAGACATGATCTCAGCAAATTCTCCATCATATTTCTCATAAACTCTGGGAAAAAAAGCACAAATTTCACCTGAATTTTCTGTCTTCAGATCAAATATTCCCCAGGGCTGTACCATTTACCAAGGATTTAACAATCAGCAGGACAGAAATTAGTTCATTTTCTGTGTGAATTCTGCACCTCAAATTTTACAAGTATAAGTAAATTAGATCCTTTACGTGTACTAAATTTTATACTCAATAGCTTTTAATTGTAGTGGAAACAAGTGAAAATAGAATATTAACAGAAGCTAGACTCAGTTTCTAATCATATCATTGCCATTTAAGAGCCTGGCTGCTTATGAAACTCTTTCTAGAGACTACTGTTCTCATCCGTAAAAGGAAGAAAGGATACCTTTCTACTGTGATTTCCTAGTATAGATTAAACTAAGGATTTTTCCCAAAATATAATCCACAAAGAAGCTGTGAGTTGAAGTAAAATCTGTTTATCTCTTCTATAATAGTCGTGAATGAGCTGTCACTTGCATGGAGCACACTACTTTAAAAAAATAATAATATTTTAAAAAGTAACTAAGGGGCAGGTAATGTATTGTTTATAAGGATACTGCTCTTCTTGCTATCTTCCAGGAAGTCAACTTTTTCTTGCAGAAAAGATGGGGGTTTTGTGAGTAGAGTAACTGTGAATCCCCACTGTGCAACCACTCCATGTAAGAACTAAATTACTGGCTCGAGCAGAAGGTGGAATTAAAAGTTAGATGTATAACATTTGAGTATACAGATAAGCACAGAGCAATGAGCTCAGTGACTGGGAATGACCCACTAGAGCTAAGCACAAGCTTTAGCCTGAGACTCACAACAGATAGTGTGGCTCTAGGAGGGTGAACTCTCTAGAAAATAAAATAGCATAATGCTAAAAGCTTAAGGAAATACATGTGGATGTAGAAACAGAAAGAAAGGGAAAAACTGTTAAACATTAAATCATTGGGTGTGGAGAAAGTGATGAGGAAGTCTGGCAAACTACTGCAAGATTCAAAGTAAAGACTGTGAAAACACAGTGGGCAAAAGAAGCACACTAGAATTATTATTATTGTGTATCTATTGATGGGATGGTGGTGTCCAAATTTGGCTATAAAGCATAGCCAAACATGCTTCAATGTTAATGTATCATTCATTATACCAAATTGTACAGAACTGCATTATATTTTATTTCTTTTTTTTTTTCTTTAAATAATAGCTAAAACAATTCTAAATGTCTCATCTAAAGTAGAAGAACTATGCAGCCACTATGGAAAACAGTATGGTGGTTCCTCAAAACTAAAGGTAGAATTACCATATGATCCAGCAATCCCACTCCAGGGCACATATTCAGACAAAACTATAATTCAAAAAAATTCATCCACTTCTATGTTTGCAAAGTGTCAGACATGACTGAGTGACTGAACTGAACTGATTTCTATGTTCACAGCAGCACTATTCACAATAGCCAAGACTTAGAAATAAACTAAATTTTCATCAACAGATGAAAGAAGAAGATGTGGTACAGATACATACAACAGAATACTAGTCAGCCATAAAAAAATAATGAAATAATGCTATTTGTAGCAAGCAACAAGGATGGACCTAGAGATTTTCATACTAAGTAAGTTAGAAAGGGAAGGACGAATACCCTGTGACAGCACTTACATTTGGAATCTAAACTACGACACAAATGAATTTATCTATGAAACAGACTCACAAACGTAGAGAACAGACTTGTGGTTGCCAAGAGGGAGAGCCANCTAGAGATTTTCATACTAAGTAAGTTAGAAAGGGAAGGACGAATACCCTGTGACAGCACTTACATTTGGAATCTAAACTACGACACAAATGAATTTATCTATGAAACAGACTCACAAACGTAGAGAACAGACTTGTGGTTGCCAAGAGGGAGAGCCAGTAAGTGAGAAATGAAGGGGGAGTTTGGGATTAGCAAATAAATCTATTATGTATAGAATTAATAAACAACAAGGTCCTACCATATAGCACAGGATAATATATTCAATATCATGTGATAAACCATAATAGAAAAGAGTATGAAAAAGAATGTGTGTGTGTGTGTGTGTATATATATATATATGTATATATATATATATACACATATGTGCATGTGTGTGTTACGTATATATACATGTATAAATAAATCACTTTGCTGTACTTGTATTTTATACTAGAATAAAATTAAAGTAGAAGAATATGAGTTTTAGTTACCACCACCTATCAATCAACTGCACACTGGACTTCTGTCAATTTAGGTCAGACATCCCAAAATGACTCTACCTACCATCTAGTCAAGCCTATAATTTTTCCAGTGGTCATGTATAGACGTGAGAGTTGGACTGTGAAGAAGGCTGAGCGCCAAAGAATTGATGCTTTTGAACTGTGGTGTTGGAGAAGACTCTTGAGAGTCCCTTGGACTGCAAGGAGATCCAACCAGTCCATTCTGAAGGAGATCAGCCCTGGGATTTCTTTGGAAGGAATGATGCTAAAGCTGAAACTCCAGTACTTTGGCCACCTCATGCGAAGAGTTGACTCATTGGAAAAGACTCTGATGCTGGAAGGGATTGGGGGCAGAGGGAGAAGAGGACGACCGAGGATGAGATGGCTGGATGGTATCATGGACTCGATGGACGTAAGACTGAGTGAACTCCAAGAGATGGTAATGAACAGGGAGGCCTGGCATGCTGCAATTCATGGGGTCGCAAAGACTGAGCAACTGAACTGAACTGAACAGACCTGTATACTTGGATGATATGATTGGCGTCCCCAAATATCACAATGACAAAAGTACTTAGAACACTGTAAAATATTACTGAAATATTATACTTATCTCTGGTGAATAAGGAATGACACATTTGGGGACATATAGACTGAAGTGACTTAGCAGCAGCAGCAGCAGCATGCATACTATGACAAGCTTCCTTATTTTACCCCTGATTCACAGTCCCCATGGATTTAAAATTTTTATTGTATTGGCCTATTTCAAATTCTTATCGACAGCCCAATAATATCATAAAGAGGCATAAGTAAAATGTTTTATACTTTATATTTTTGTGACCAAGCNTTCCTTATTTTACCCCTGATTCACAGTCCCCATGGATTTAAAATTTTTATTGTATTGGCCTATTTCAAATTCTTATCGACAGCCCAATAATATCATAAAGAGGCATAAGTAAAATGTTTTATACTTTATATTTTTGTGACCAAGCTAGACAGCTTATTAAAAAGCAGAGATATTACTTTGCCAACAAAGGTCCATCTAGTCAAGGCTATGGTTTTTCCAGTAGTCATGTATGTATGTAAGACTTGGACTATAAAGAAAGCTGAGCACCAAAAAATTGTTGGTTTTGAACTGTGGTGTTGGAGAAGACTCTTGAGAGTCCCTTGTACAGCAAGGAGATCCAACCAGTCCATCTTAAAGGAAGTTAGTTCTATGTATTCATTGGAAAGACTGATGCGGAAGCTGAAACCAATAATTTGGCCACCTGATGGGAAGAACTGACTAATTGGAAAAGACCCAGATGCTGGGAAAGATTGAAGGCAGGAGGAGAAGGGGACCACAGAGGATGAGATGGTTGGACGGCATCACTGACTCAATAGACATGAGTTTGAGTAAAGTCCAAGAGTTGGCGATGGACAGGGAGGCCTGGCATTCTGCAGCCCATGGGGTCACAAAGAGTTGAACATGACTGAATGATTGAATTGAACTGATACTCCAAATTACATTTACAGAATAAATATTAAACTAGAAGAAACATATCAACAATTAAAAATTAATTATAGTACATCACAGTTCAGTTATACCCTGAAGAAAACATGATTTAAAAATATACCAGGCACCCCTCCAAAAAATAATAAATACTAAGGTATAAATTTAACAAAATGTATGAGATTTGTATGAGGAAAGCTTCAAAATTTTGATGAATGAATCAAAGAACTAAGTAAATGGAGAAATACTCCATGTTTAGAGACAGGATGACACTATTGTCAGTTTTTCCCAACTTATCTATAGATTCAATGAGATCACAATCAATATCCCAGCAAATTATTCTGAGGATACCGACAAGCTGATTCTAGAGCATATGGAGAGGCAAATGTCCCAGAAGAGCCAACACAATACTGAAAGAGAAGGAAGTAGTTTGAGGACTGACACTAGACTAACACTAAAGCTGCAGTAATCAAGGCAGTGTAATACTGGTGAAAGAATATACTCATAGATCACTAGAAGAGAATATAAAGCCCAGAAATAGACCGCCATAAACACAGTCAACTTCTCTTCAGCAAAGGAGGAAGGACAGTATAATAGTACAAAGATAGTCCTTTCAACAAATACTGTTTGAACAACCAGACATCTTCATATCAAAAATGAATATGGACACACATTTTATACCCTTCACAAAATTAACTAGAAATAGACCATAGATCTAAATATAAAATGCAAAATTATTAAACTCCTATAAGATAATAAGAAATTTGGATGACCTATGTCATAGTTATTTTTAACTGGATGACCTTATGTCATAGCCTTTTTACTTACAATACCAAAGAAATGATCCATGAGAGAAATAATAGGCAAATTATATTTCATTCAAATTTAAAAACTTCTGCCTTGTGAAAGATAATTCAAAAGAATCCAAAGACTAGGAAACATATTTGCAAAAGACATATTTGTTAAAGGATCATTATTGAAAGAACACAAAGAAACCTTCAAGCTTAATATAAGAAAGCAATTTGATTAAAAAATGAACCACAAACCTTAATAGACATTTTAGCAAAGAATATATACAGATGTCAAAAAAGCAGGTGAAAAGACACTCTACATCATATATCATCAGGGAAATGCAAATTAAACCAACAGTGAGATGCCACTGCATATCTAATTAGAATGGTTAAAATCTGGAACACTGACCACAAATCCTGGCAAGGATGTGGAGTGACAGGAATTATACACTGCTCATAGGAACACAAAGTGGTACAGCCACTCCGGAAAACAGTTTAATGGTTCCTTACAAAACTAACCATACTCTTACCATAAAACCCAGTAACATTCCTTAGTATTCATCCAAAGGAGTTGAAAATGTATTTCCACACAAAAACCTGCACATGAATGACTAAAAATGAAGTGAAAGTCACTCAGTCATGTCCAACTCTTTGTGACCCCATGGGCTATACTGTCCACAGAATTCTCCAGGCCAGAATATGGAGTGCGTAGCCTTTCGCTTCTACAGGGGATCTTCCCAACCCAGGGATCGAACACAGGTCTCCCACATTGAGGTGGATTCTTTATCAGCTGAGCCACAAGGGAAGCCCAAATGACTAAAGCTGCTTTGCTAATGCAGTTATTATTGTATATGTGCCTAATAACAGAGTACCAAACTACATGACTAAAAACTGATAGAACTGCAAGGAGAAACAGGCTTCCCTGGTGGCTCAGATGGTAAAGAATTGCCTGCAATGTGGGAGACTCAGGTTCAATGCCTGTGTTGAGAAGATCCCCTGGAGGAGGGCATGGCAACCCATTCCAGTATTCTTGCCTGGAGAATCTCCACGGACAGAGGAGCCTAGTGGGCAACAGTCCATGGGGCTGCAAAGAGTCGGACATGACTGAATGACTAAGCACAGCACAGTAGGAGAAATAGATTAATTTACAAACATAGTTGGATATTTCAACCCCCTCTCTCATGGACAAATCCAGCAATCACAAAATCAGTAAGAACAGAGTTGAACTCAACAATGCCATTAATCATCTAGATATAACTGACATTGCTTAACTACTTCATCCAACAACAGCAGAATATACATTTTTTTTCAACTACACATGGAATATTCACCAAAAACAGAACACATTCTGGGCCATGAAACACAGCTTAACTAATTTAAAATAATATAAGTCATACAGTGTCTGCTCATAGACCACAATGGATTTTACACACTCATAACTGCCAAAATGTGGAAGCAACAAAGATGTCTTCCATAAATGAATGGATAAGCATACTTTGGTACATCCAGACAATGCAATATTATCAGTCCTAAAAAGAAATAACCTAATGGATGACGAAGAGTCATGGAGGAACTTAAAATGCATATTTCTAAGTGAAAGCAGCAGTTTGAAACAGATACATAGTGTATTCAGTTCCAATGAATGTTCAGGTATGTTCAACTCTTTGAAACTCCATGAACTGTAGCCGGTCAGTCTCCTCTGTCCATGGTATTTCCCAAGCAAAAACATTGGAGTAGGTTGCCTTTTCCTACTCCAGGGGATCTTCCCAAACCAGGGATCAAACCTGCATCTCTTGCGTCTCCTGCACTTTCAGGTGGGTTACTTAACACGGCACCATCCAGGTACAACTCCAACTAAATGACATTCCGGAAAAGGCAAAACTATGGAGACAGTAATAAATCAGTGGCTACCAGGAGTTTGGGGGTGGGAGAGATGACATGACAGAAAACAAAGGATGCTTAAGGCAATGAAAATACTGAATAATAATCATAATGGTGGACATGTATCATTAAATTTTTGACCAAACTTGGAGTGTTCAAGAGTGAACTCTAAGCCAAACTTTGGACTTTTTGTGGTAATAATGTGTCAATGTAAGTTGACCTTTGATAAAAAAAAAAAAAAAAAGAACAATTCTGTTGAGTAATGCTGTGGAAATACATGTCTGAAGGTAGTGGTTGGGAGGTATACTGGAAATATCTGTACCTCTCAACTTTGTTGTAAACTTAAAACTGCTATAAAAAAGTCTTTAAACTATGCTAGAAAGAAATACAGAAGAAAATTAGAAAAAACATATTTGACTATTAATCAAATTGTAGATGTGAGGGGTAATTTTCTAACCTCTATGTTCATGGGGAAGAAACCCTCCACCCTCCCAAAAAATGCTGAGAAAAATTTCAAGCTCCAAAGTTCAATATACTAACTCTTAAAGAAGAAAAAATAGAAAAAAGCAAAGCAAAATGCTACTAGTTTATAAAAAAAAAAAAAGAGAAACATATTTGAAACATAAATGCTTCATTAAAACTGAATATAATTCCATTAATTATTTTTATAGGAAAAAGCTAATAAACAGATAATCAACAATTCAGAGATTATAACTCATCTATACAAAGAATAATGGTCAAGAAAATAACTGAAGAAATATAAAAATTATCTTCTTTTGTCTACCAAAGTAACAAAAGAAACTTACTTAAAACAATCGTTTTTCATGATAAATTGTTGTAATTGTTGCAATGACACTGAGGTCGAAAAGAGAACAATGAAAATATTTTTTATTATATTACCTACTTTTGATACACTTCGGTTTCATAATAGACTGTTTACTAATAACCATATTTTCTGTAGCTCATACATGTTTACTTACTTTTCAAATCCTGAATAATACTTCTTTGGTATAAATAAATTGAAAATCACTGAGACAGACAGTAAGATTACTGACAAGAAAATATCACCTACTTATATGACTTTTCAGATTTAACATGAGTTTTTTATTTAACTTTAATAGTTTCATATTCAGGATTTTTTTTTCTCATACAACCTGTAGATGTTTAAGAATGTCACTGAAGTTATTAGCTCAGATAATTTCTAAAAAGTGTTGCTCTCACTAAAGTTGCCAGTGTTTATAAGTCTTCAAGTGAAGTGGCTTGAAGGTTGCCAAATTATGGCTGATATTAGTCTGCTGAAAGTGAATTCAAACTTTATAATTTTTATGAAAAATAATAATAAACAAATTACTTAATGATTTCAGTGTATTCATATCGCAATTATTCCACCTGCATGTACAACCTTGTTGGTCTTATTGTTTAGTTGCTAAGTCTGCCAGGCTCCTCTGTCCATGGAATTTTCCAGGCAAGAATACTGGAGTGGGTTGCCATTTCCTCCTACAGGGGATCTTTTCAATCCAGGGATCAAATCCGCATTTCTTGCACTGGCAGGAGGATTCTTTACTACTGAGCCACCAAGAAAGTTCCCACAGTATACCTATATCTACCTATCACACTATGAAAGTTATTTCTGGACAATTCCTTTTTTTCAAATAATAGTGTACAGATTTTTAATATTTTATATTCAGAGGATATGAAACACTTTATAACCATATAGTATTATGGGCATGCTAAATTGCTTCAGTCATGTCTGACTGTGCAACCCTATGGACAGCAGCCAGTCAGGCTTCTCTATCCATGGGGATTCTCCAGGCAAGAATGCTGGAGTGGGTTGCCATGCCCTCCTCCAGGGGATCTTCCCGACCCAGGGATCAAGCCTGCATCTCATGTTTCCTGTATTGGCAGGTGGGTTCTTTAACACTAGCACCACTTGGGAACACCTAGAGTATTATATTTGGATATAAAGTCTAAATATTTTATAGATTAGAAACTAACCATGGAAAGGTTTCTATGTCGTAATTTATTCTAATTTTTAGATTTGGTAGAGTAATTTACATAAGTAGTCATTAAATGCTTTTTAAAAATACATTTAATTTTTAAAATTAAATTATTTTTAATGTATTTAAAAAACAGTTAAAAATACATTAAAAACTTAGTTCATTAGGCAGCATTTTGTTTTCAGTTCTATTATTTCCCTACCTTGAAAGATATTTAGTTAGGGAAAAATATCTAAATTGCTATTCAAGGAAATACCAAAACCATAGTCTGACTTTTCCTTTGTAGCTTAAAGAAATAACTCCATGCCTGAATAACTCTTATGAGATCTTCTCAGAGTGGTAA
This sequence comes from Neotragus pygmaeus, assembly GCA_006410875.1. Classification (NCBI taxonomy): domain Eukaryota; kingdom Metazoa; phylum Chordata; class Mammalia; order Artiodactyla; family Bovidae; genus Neotragus; species Neotragus pygmaeus. The sequence goes on from SJYV01006739.1 coordinate 288,943, forward strand.
AAATACACAGAGTAAATAGTTTACATGGACTGCTAGATATCCATTAAATGTTACGTCCTAGTCTATACCTTCACCTATGTAAAAATGATATATGTTGTTGTTTTACAGATAAAGGCAAAATATTTTATTTTTAGAAGTAATTTCATATTTTGGATGCAAATGTTTTTAATATTTGCATAGTATAATTTATTGACATGGCAATCAAACTGAAAAATTATTCAAGAATTGGAAATACTGCTTATGAAATTTACAATGCCAAGACATTTAAGGTGTGGCCTTTTATCCTTACAGTTCTTTATAAATATTTTATGGCACTTTAATATTACTTAAGAATAAAAAGAACAAATGTTAAAGAAATACAGTATATCATTACAGGTCATCCATATATGCAGTATTTCAATACCATGAAGTAGATTCATACTAGAATACATTAGCCTTTTCCTCTTACAGGAATGAAAGGGAGAACATTTTCCTGCAAATCTGTGTTTATAATCTAGTCCAGTGAGTTACTTCACTACAATCATTAGGAATGAATTGGCCCTACCCTCAGCAACTCTCTCTCCTACTGAAGAGAACCCTGATTTCAGCTTTGGTATGAAGTAACCAGATAACTTTATATAACAGAGAAAAAGCAGTTGCTTGAAAGGTTGAAAATTAAAAGGTAATTATTGACTGAAAAGTTAAAGCTTTCAAGCTCAGGCCCATGCTAACTCTGACAGGCTAGCTTTTTTGGAATCTACTGAATAGGAAAAGTAATCCAAGTGAGAGCCTGACAGGTTACTCAAGAGCCTCTCCTGCAGCAGCCCTCGTGTTCGGGTCTTGGATAGGAAGATACTATGGTAGACATGAGTAGTTCAGGCAGAAATGATGCATTCATTCTAAATAACTCACAACACCTGGATAAAAGAAAAACCTGGGAATTTTCTGGTGGTCCAGTGATTGATTTCATGCTTCCAGTGAGGGGGTGCAGGATCCAACTCTGGGAAACTAAAAGCTCACATGCCACATGGCATGGCCATTTTTAAGTAAATTCTAAGGACAGTTTTGCACAAAAAACATAGCTGGCTGGCAAGCCAGAATACTGAATCTTCACATTTCCTTCCAACCTTAACAGTCTAAAACGGAAGTTAATCTGTGGTTAGAATATCATTTGGTGATCATGAAATTAGATCAGAAGGGTTGGGTTGTTTTAATACTTAAGATATATGGATATAATCATCATCATTGTACATGATACTGTTCCACACCATCTTCTCTGGAGGAAGTGTGATATACTTACAGATTCTGACTTTCGGCTACACTGTTTCCACGAAAAACACACTTCTTCTTCTAACATACAGTTTCTCCAGGAATGTTACAGTAAACCTGCAGCTTTATACACTCTTACATTAATAACTTTCCAGGCAAACCTTTCCCAAATCTCTATCAGCTGTATAATGAGAGATAACTTAAAACTAACTGATTTCTCTAAGTTAAAAGATCAAGGTTTTGGTCCAAAATGACATACTGAAGGATTGGTGATTATTTTTCTTTAATAGAACAATCTTATTCACATACCAGGAGGTGTCTCCCAAGTTTTTCAAGTATGGGATTAATGGTAGTAAAAGTTTTTAAAGAATTAAATAACATATCTCTGAATATTAAAATTTCCCCTAAGAAAAAGGAAGTCATTGACATATGCCTTTAAATTTAGAGTGGCTTTTCATAGTAGGTTCTTCAAAATGCAAGGTTTGTCAGAGGCTATCAATATAATTTCATAAATAGTAAATAATACTTATACTCTACTAGTCAGCTTGCCAGTATCAAAGATTTAATAAAACAAGATAGCAACCTTTCTCTTAAGAATACCATACTATAGAGAAGAAACTAATATCCTACTAAGTAAATGAAGCTTGTCAATAATACTGGCTCCATTTGGGGATTTTCAGATTTCTAGTATATAAGAGAAGTAATATAGGTAATTTATTTACAAAGTAATACAAGCACCTTATAGAAAACTTAGAACTACAGATAAGAAAACTCTAAGCAAAAACATAAACAACCTTTGTAGCCTGAGTTAAACACTGCTTTTGGTTGTGTTTTCCCAAATTATTTTTCTGAGAGATATGAAGACCACTAAAATATATAAAATTAAAAAGTATTGCTCAAAAACACTAACCTTATTCGTTAATAAAATTATATTAACTCTTTGTAAAGGGGAATTAGAAATAAAACAAAACAAAATTACATGCAAAATGTTTTAAAGATAGTTCATTAATATTCATATAAATTTCACCACCCAGGAAAAAATATAGTCAGCATTTCCCCAAATTCACTTAGACTTTAATATTTATATCTAGAACTAGGTAAAGATGGAGGCAGAGTTGCCGAGAGAAAAGATGAAAATACAACTATATTAAAATTAGAATCATATTCATTTAGGTTTTGCTAAAAATCACTATTACCTGAATTCACATCACCTTAAAAAAAAAAGAAATTAAACTGTGGGAATTTTTTAGCTTAAGTACATTTTTATCCCATTCCAGTTCATAAAAATTAATGAGAAAATATGAGTTGTTAATTTTTTTAAAGGCATGTTTCACTGCCTGATATGATGTGCTGAGGACACATAATCTCTATGCTGCTCTTCACAGAAATCATCTATCTTCCCAGAAAACACTGGATAAACACAATTTGATGGTTATTATAAAAAATACAGAACACGTGCCCTATAAAAATATCAAGATCATGAAAGTTAAACAAAGTTAGTGGAACTGACATAGATTGGAAGTAAGCTGAAGGACAACTAAATACAACCTTGTATCCTGGTGTGGATTCTAAAACAGAAAAATGACATCAGCAGAAAAACTGGATAAATTTGATTAAAATCTATAGTTTAGTTAAAGATATTATGTCAATGTTAGTTTTTCAAAGTCTATTCATTGTACCCCAGTACATGTGGTTAGTCGATCAGTGGTGTCCAACTCTAAGTCCTCATGGACCATAGCCCGCAAGGATCCTCTGTCCATGGGAATCTCCAGGCAACAATACTGAAGTAGGTAGTCATTCCCTACACCAGAGGATCTTCCTGAACCAGGGACTGAACCCGCATTTGCCTGCATTGTAGGTAGATTCTTTACTGTCTGAGCCACCAGGGAAGCCCAGTATATAAGATGCTAAGATTAGGATTAGGTTTATTTAACTTCTATGCAGAGTAGATAATGCAAAATGCTGAGCTGGATGAAGCACAAGCTGGAATCAAGACTGCTGGGAGAAATATCAATAATCTCAGATAAGCAGATGATACCACCCTTATGGCAGAAAGCAAAGAGGAACTAAAGAGCCTATTGATGAAAGTGAAAGAAGAAAGTGAAAAGGCTGGCTTAAAACTCAACTTTCAAAATATGAAGATCATAGCATCTGTTCCCATCACTTTATGGCAAATAGATAGGGGAACAATGGAAACCATGATAGATTTTGTTTTCTTGGGCTCCAAAATCACTGCAGATGCTGACTGCAGCCATGAAATTAACACATGCTTGCTCCTTGGAAGAAAAGCTATGAGAAACCTAGACAGAATATTAAAATGCAGAGACATTACTTGGCCGGAAAAGGTCTGTATAGTCAAAGCTATGTTTTTTTCTGTAGTCGTGTATGGATGTGAGAGTTATACCACAAACAAAGCTGAGCACCACAGAATTGATTATTTTGAACTGTGGTGTTGACAGTCCCTTGGACTGCAAGGAGATCAAACTAGTCAATCCTAAAAGAAATCAGCCCTGAAGCTCTAATACTTTGGCCACCTGATGCAAAGAACTGACTCACTGGAAAAGACCCTGATGCTGGGAAAGAGTAAAGGCAGGAGAAGGGGATGACAAAGGATGAGATAGTTGGATGGCATCACTGACTCGATGGACATGAGTTTGAGCAAGCTCCGGGAGTTTGTGATGGACACGGAAGCTTGGCGTGCTACAGAGTGGAAAGGGATGGACACGACTGAGTGACTGAACTGAAGATTAGGGTAAGTCAGATGAAGGTTTACAGAAACTCTCTGTACTAAGTTCATAATTCTGTTGAAGGTCTAAAATTAGACCAAAATCTAAAACTTTTTAAAAATAGAAAAAAAAAGTTTTATTTTCTGCCAACCCCAAGCTCTGAATCATATAGAAATTAGAACTGTTAAATTTCTACTCACCAGATTTTTATTTGTAATATTTATTTCTAAGTTTTATAATATATCAGCATACCATCCCCAGTTCTAATTTCTAAATGAATCCAATGATCTTCACCAGTTCTTTATTCACAGTTTTCCTCATGTGTTGTTTTTTTGATTCATTTTCAGTTAGAGAAATTTCACTGCCAAGTGTTTTATATATATATATNAATAAGCAGGGTGACAATATACAGCCTTGACGTACTTCTTTTCCTATTTGGAACCAGTCTGTTGTTCCATGTCCAGTTCTAACTGTTGCTTCCTGACCTGCATACAGGTTTCTCAAGAGGCAATTCAGGTGGTCTGGTATTCCCATCTTTCCAAATTCTGATGAGAGTTATTTACATTGTGTTTATCTCATGTATATTTATAAATCAAAGTTTTCTTCTATTACCACTCACTGGGCCTTAGTCATTTGACCCTTCTCAATCAGAGGTCAATTAAGAGACTTAAGCCCTAATGTCCTAATATACCCAATGAATATATTACATTTATTTTTCTCCTATACACCCAGACATCAAGAATTAGAGAACTGATAATGTAGTACTCAATTTTCTCTAGTGTTTAATTATCTTGAAGAATCCAGATTGAAAAAGGTTGGAGGCTGTGCTCAATTTTCACATAGACTAGTGCAAAAGTCTATCTGGTTATTCTACCGTTAGACTCACCTTCTTCTAACTGGCTCCCCTTAAGTTAAGATTTGATCTAGCCTTTGCTATTGGTTTCCATCTGTGAATGAATTGTATTTAATAAAAATACTATGATTATCTCTGATAAGGATGCTAACTAAATTTAAACAATAGTGCACTTAACATATTCTTAATACCTCTATATTGCTTACTTTGCTATTATCAGTAACAATATTTTTGTACAAAAGCTGCTGCTGTCCTGTCACTCTCTTTATAATGGCTATCATCACTTTATGATTGTAATGAGTGTCTGATACAGTCTTTGAAGAGAGTTGAAGATCAACGGAAGAGTCATGCCATGAGTCATTTTGCCCATATGGATGTGGCTCTGGTACACATTTACATCAAAGCACATTGTTGATTCAGAAAGACAACTCTCGACCTGAGGGCTTGATATGTCTTTCAAGGCAGTACATCCTCTCAGTTAAAATGTTTTCATATATATTATAATGCCTCTCCTAGATGAGAACTGTGAGCTTTACTGATACCGTAAAGCAACAAAATTTTCTAAAATCTGCAGAAGTTGCCAAGCTTTCCTCTGTAATTTAATCAGGCCATCAATCAGCAGGGTTAGGTCATACAAGCTAATATTTCTTTACAGCTTAGATACAGTTGAATGATTTTTGGTTTAACTAGAGGCAAAATGTTAGTTCCTCATGACATTTAACAGTTCCTGGAGTCATTATTTTGACAGCATCTATTTGACCTGAGAAACTTCTTGCCTACAGAAGTAAGTCTTAGGGCAAAATTTGCTTATATAAAAACAGAAGAAAGAAAATGACCCTAAAAGTCAATTTTAATCATCTATTAAAAATAAACACAGACTTCTGAATAAGATGATGATATGGACCCAAGTTTCAACTCCCCCTACCTAGAGTTTGTAAGAATGACCAAGAAAAAATGAAAAAAAAGAACAAATGCTCTAAGCTTGAAACTAAGAAATTTGTCAACCGATGCCCAAGATCTCAATTAATATTTACTAAGTATGCTACATACCAAACTGGCTAGAAGAATGCATAAAGATCTGGTTTTAAAAATCTCAGCATTAAGTACAAACATACACAAAAAGCTTGGGAAACCCCACTAAAACCTTAAGGGAGCAGAGGGGGATTCATGAGACTAAAGTTCATAATATGCAGAAGTCATCGCAGCAAGGGGTGTTTTCATAAACAAGTGTCTAAAGTATAGACAAAATACCCTATGGTAGCTCCCTGTAGATACAAATGTATCACTAAGCCTCAGAAATTTGTCTTCTTTTTGGGAAAAGGATCAGGAGAAGTAGAAAGCTCACAAAGTCTTAAGGTTTCTTTCTGAAAAGAGGATGTAAAATAATTCGAAAGTCAGAAAATTTAGAATAGTTTTCAACTGAGTTATTTCATTTTTTTAAATCTCCTTAAACCAGAAGATTTTGAAGTGACACCAGAAGTCAGAAGAAGGGGGTAATTTTACGGAATAGGAGACAAGAGCTTTCTGAAATCCACTCACTAAAAAAGAAAGGAGAAATAACTAGAAAACTACTGCATCAAATTTCCAAAATGTTCAAGATGAATTAGCATCAAAGAACTTAATGTCTATGAAGTTAGAGAAAATAGTGGTATGATCAGAAAAACCTGAAATGAGGATCATGTAACACATCCAGGCATAGGGGTACTTGTAAAATGGGTTACAGGATGATAAACTCAATTCAAGAAAGGAATTCAAAACTATAAAGTATACATGTTGAGCGTTATCAAATGTCTTCTGCTAATTATGTAAGTATCACTTACAGCTCATTCATCCAGAAGTGTTTTAGAAGAGCAAGGTCATTGACTACTTCTTAGGTTGGCCAGGTAAGACAAGTGTCACAGTTTCCTGAACATATATCAGCAACTAGCTGAAGACCCAAGGGAGATCAGGGAGGCTGTAACAAGAATGTCCCTTTCAAGCTACCTCAGTCTTATGCTCCAAACTGGAAAAAAAAGAAAAAGTGACTATGAACTACCATATTCTGTCAAGCCTGTTGAGTATGAATTGTGACCTAAATATATTATTTATATGAAAACTGAATATTTTCCTGCCATGCAACAAGTCAGACTGGAATCAAATTTTGGTGTCTGGTAAAAACAAGATTTCATACAGTGGAAGCGAAAAAAAAGTCATTTTATCATGAATCCAATTAAAGCCCTTTGAGGGTGGACACTGACACTGACTGTGACAAGTGGAGGAGTGGAGGTGAATTGGAGACGTGGAGAAAGAAAGTGGAGGCTGCTTCCTAGCTCTTCGAGGGATAAACAGAGCGACCCAAAATGAGGTTACATGTGTAGTACAAATTGTTTACACACATTAAAAGAACTATTAACTAGATCTTTTCCAAGGAGCAAGGGAAAACATAATTATTAATTAAGTCTGCAAGGGGGCTACAAACATAAATGTATTTTATAAATGTTAATTAGTAAAGTAAAAAATATTAATTTTTAACTTTGCACCCAATTAAGAGGAGGTAAAGAGATTAATTAGGTGAAAATAATAAAAACAGATGACAGACTTGGCAATAACATTGTAATAATGTTGTATGGTGACAGATAGTTGCTAAAATTGATATAAAAATCAACTCATAATATTTGTAAATGTTGAACTACTCTGTTGTACACCAGAAACTAATACAATACATTAAGCCCCCAACCTAGAAACCTTCAAGCTGTGAAATTTCAAAGATGCATGTGTGAAGACCTGATGAAATTGGAGGCCCAGAGAAAGGATGGAGAGAGACAAGAGTAAGAAGTAACTGAGGAATGGAGACTCAAGACACAGGAAACGACAAAGGGATTTTCTTTATTTGAGGAGCTCTGTTAGTTTTGAGGCACAGGACCTGAATGGAAAATAGTATGTGANAAATTGGAGGCCCAGAGAAAGGATGGAGAGAGACAAGAGTAAGAAGTAACTGAGGAATGGAGACTCAAGACACAGGAAACGACAAAGGGATTTTCTTTATTTGAGGAGCTCTGTTAGTTTTGAGGCACAGGACCTGAATGGAAAATAGTATGTGAAAGCTGCAGCAGCCGTTCAGAATGCAATCCAGTGCTATCACATCATCTATGATGAGGAAAAAAAAAAAGCTACTTTCCAGACATCACTGGATCATTTTTCCAAAAGGGTAGATAGAATTGAATCCAGCAAGTAACCATAACCTGAGCATGTAGTAAAAGCAGTCTTTTAAGGAAAATTCATAGAGATACAGACTAGCTTAAAAAAATAAGAAAAATCTTAAATAAACAATCTAACCTACCACCTAAAAGAATTAGAAAAAGCCTGAAGCCAGATAGACGAAGGAAGGAAATAATAAATATCAGAGATCTATTTTATTTCAAATAAAATACAGATTAAAGAAACATTAGAAAAATCATTAAGACCAAGACCTGGTTCTTTGAAGGGCAAACAAAATCGACAAACTTCTGGCCAGTCTCACCAAGAAGAGTAGAAAGAGAAGGCCAAATAAACAATATAAGAAATGAAAAAGGAGAAGTAACAATAGATACTGCTGAAATTAAAAAAAAATAGTGGAATACTATGAACCTTTATATGCCAACAAATTAGACCATCTAGAAGAAATGAACAAGTTTCAGAAACATATAACCCACCAAAATTGAATCAAGAAGAAATAAATGATATGAACAGACTAATCACTAGAAGTGAAATAGAATCAGTAATTAAAAAAAAAAAAAAGTTGCTGCAAACAAAAGTCCAAGATCAAATGACTTTACTGGAAAATTCTATCAAACATGTAAACAACATATACTGATTTTTCTCAAACTCTCCTGAAGGTTTTAAGAGCAGTGATTTTGGAGCCAAAGAAAATGTCTGTCATGGTTTCTATTGTTTTCCCATCTATTTGCCATGAAGTGATGGGACCAGATGCCATGATCTTAGTTTTTTGAATGCTGAGTTTATAGCCAGCTTTTTCATTCTCCTCTTTCACTTTCATCAAAAGGCTCTTTAGTTGTTCTTCATTTTCTGCCATAAGAGTGGTGTCATCTGCATATCTGGAGAAGGAAATGGCAACACACTCCAGTATTCTTGACTAGAGAATCCTGTGTACGGAGGTGCCTGGTGGGCTGCCATCTATGGGGTCACACAGAGTAGGATTAGGACACGACTGAAGCAACTTAGCATGCGTGCATGCACTGGAGAAGGAAATGGTAACCCACTCCAGTATTCTCACCTGGAGAATCCCAGGGACAGAGGAGCCTGGTGGGCTGCCATCTGCGGGGTTGCACAGAGTGGGACACGACTGAAGTGACTTAGCAGTAGCAGTAGCAACATCCATAACTGAGGTTATTGACATTTTTCCCGGCTATCTTGAGTCCAGCTTCTGCTTTATCCAGCCTGGCATTTTGCATGATGTACTCTCATATAAGTTAAATAAGCAGGGTGACAATACACAGCCTTGATGTACTCCTTTCCCTATTTGGAACCAGTCCTTCATTCTATGTTTGGTTTTAACTGTTGCTTCTTGACCTGTATACAGATTTCTAAAGAGGCAGGTAAAGTGGTCTGAAATTCCCATCTCTTTAAGAATTTTCCACAGGTTGCTGGCATCCACATAAAGACTTTAGTGTAGTCAATAAAGCAGAACTAGATGTTCTTCTAAAATTCTCTTGCTTTTTTGATGATCCATTAGATGTTGGCAATTTGATCTCTGGTTCCTCTGCCTTTTCCAAATCCAGCTTGAACATCTGGAAATTCTTGGTTCACGTACTATTGAAGCTTCACTTGGAAAATTTTGAGCATTAATTTACTAGCATGTGAAATGAGTGCAATTGTGCAGTAGTTTGAGCATTCTTTGTCATTGCCTTTCTTTGGGACTGGAATGAAAACTGACCTTTCCCAGTCCCGTGGCCACTGCTGAGTTTTCCAAATTTGCTGGCATATTGAGTGCAGCACTTTCATAGTATCATTGTATAGGATGCTATAGCTCAACTGGAATCTCATCACCTCCACTAGCTTTGTTCATAGTGATGCTTCCTAAGGCCCACTTGACTTCATTCTCCAATATGTCTGGCTCTAGAGGAGTGATCACATCATTCTGGTTTTCTGGGTCATAAAGATCTTTTTTGTATAGTTTTTCTGTGTATTCTTGTGACCTCTTCTTAACAAGTTCTGCTTCTGTTAGGTCCATACCATTTCTGTCTTTTATTGTGCCCATTTTTGGATGAAATGTTCCCTTGGTATGTCTAATTTTCTGAAGTGATCTGTAGTCTTCCCATTCTATTTTTTCCCTCTATTTCTTTGCATTGTTCACTTAGGAAGGCTTTCTTATCTCTCCTCCCTACTCTTTGGAACTCTGCATTAAAGGGTATATCTTTCCTTTTCCCTTTTGCCTTTAGCTTTTCTTCTTTTCTCAGCTATTTATAAGGCCTCTTCAGACAATCATTTTGCTGTTCTGCATTTCTTTTTCTTGGAGATGGTTTTGATCACCACCTCTTATACAATGTTATAAAAGTCTCTCCACAGTTCTTGAGGCACTTTGTCAGATTAATCCCCCGAATCTATTTGTCATTTTCACTGTGTAATTGTAAGGGATTTAATTTAGGCCATACCTTAATGGCCTAGTGGATTTCCTTGCTTTTTCAATTTAAGTATGAATTTTGCAATAAGGAGTTCATGATCTGAGCCACAGTCAGCTCCCGGTCTTGTTTTTGCTGACTTTATAGAGTTTCTCCACATTTAGCTGCTAAAATAATCAATCTAATTTTGGTATTGACCATTTGGTGATGTGCATGTGTAGGATCATCTTTTGAATTATTGGAAGAAGGTGTTTGCTATGATCAATGACTAACTCTGTTAGTCTTTGCCCTGCTTTATTTTGTACTCCAAGGCTAAACTTGCCTGTTACTCCAGGTATCGCTTGCCTTCCTACTTTGCATTCCAGTTCTCTATGATAAAAAGGACATCTTTTGGGGTGTTAGTTCTAGAAGGTCTTGCAGGTCTTCATAAAACCATTTAACTTCAGCTTCTTCAGCATTAGTGGTTGGGGCATAGACTTGGATTACTGTGATACTGAATGGTTTGCCTTGAAGAAGAACAGAGATCAGTATGTCATTTTTGAGATTGCACCCAAGTACTGCATTTTGGACCCTCTNAACCATTTAACTTCAGCTTCTTCAGCATTAGTGGTTGGGGCATAGACTTGGATTACTGTGATACTGAATGGTTTGCCTTGAAGAAGAACAGAGATCAGTATGTCATTTTTGAGATTGCACCCAAGTACTGCATTTTGGACCCTCTTGCTGGCTATGGAGGTTACTCCATTTCTTCTAAGGGATTCTTGCTTATAGTGGTAGATACAATGGTCATCTGAGTTAAATTCTTCCTTTCCAGTCCATTTTATTTCACTGATTCCCAAAATGTCAACATTCACTCTCACCATGTTCTGTTTGATTACCTCCAATTTACCTTGATTTGTGGACCCAAGATTCCAGGTTCTTATGCAATACTGTTCTTTACAGCATCAGACTTTATTTTCACCACCAGACACATCTACAACTGGGTACTGTTTCCACTTTGGCTCAGCCTCTTCATTCCTTCTGGAATTATTTCTCTGCTCTTCTCCAGCAGTATATTGGGCACCTACCAACCTGAGGTGTCCATCTTCCAGTGTCATATGCTTTTGCTTTTTCATACTGTTCATGAGGTTCTGTGACACAAATCGTAGCAATGTTTTCTTAGATCAGTCCTCCAAGGCAATAGAAATAAAAGCAAAAATATACAAATGGAACTTGGTCAAACTTGCAAGCTTCTGCACAGCAAAGAAAACCATAAACAAAATGAAAGAAAACCTACAGATGGTTGAAAATATTTGCAGACAAAGCAACAAACAAGGGTTTAATTTCTAAAACATACAAAAGCTCAAACAACACAATAACAAAAAACAAATAATACAAAATGGGCAGAAGACAAAAATAGATATTTCCCCAAGAATAATTTTTTAGTATTCCAGAAACTAATACAACATTGTAAATCAACTATACCTCAAATAAAAATATGAAGAAAGGGATGTCACTACCAAATTTACAGAAATAAAAATGATGCAGGAAACTAGAAACAATGCAAAAATAAATATGGAAAGAGTATGACAACAAACTAAGTAGTCCAGGTGAAATATTAGGTCTTCCCTGTAGCTCAATCAGTAAAGAGTTTGCCCACAACACAGGAGACCAGGGTTCGAACCCTGGGTCAGGAAGATCCTCTGGAGAAGGGGATGGCAATCCACTCCAGTGTTCTTGCCTGGAAAATCCCATGGACAGAGGAGACTGACAGGCTACAGTCTGTGGGGCTGCAAAGAGTCAGACACTACTGAGCAACTACCACCTCAGGTGAAATACAAACATTCTTCTAACTGAATTAGTAATCAAAACCATTCCTCAAAGAAAAGGCCAGAACCAGCTGGCTTCACTGATTAATTCAACAAATATTTCACGAATTAACACTAATCCTTACAAATTCTTCCAAAAATAATAGAAGAGGAGGGAAACTTCCCAACCCATGCAGTGAAATGAGTGTTATTGTGATTCCCAAACCAGACAAGACATCACAAGAAAACCACTTCTTGTATCTCTAGTGAATATACATGCAAACATCCTCAACAAAAAACTAGCAAATTGAAGTCAGCAACGCTTAAATGAGTTTCCAAAAAAGGAAACAAATAACAAGCCCGGAGAGAATATGGATAAAAAAGAACCTCCTACATTGTCAGAGGGAAGGTAAATTGTAATACCCACTATGTCAAACAGTATGAGGATTTCTCAAAAAATTAAAAATAGGACTACAATATGATCCAGCTATTCTACATTTGAGTATTTACCCGAAGAATATGAAAACATTAATTCAAATAGATATATTCATACCTATGCTCATCGCAACATTATTCACAATAACCAAGATATGGAACAATCTAAGTGTTCAATGATGGAGGAAGGGATAAAGAGTATGTGGTATATATATACAATGGAATTCTTCTCTGCCATAAAAATGTGTGTGAAAGCTTGCCTTTTGAGAAAATATGGAAGGACCTTGAAGGTATTATGCTAAGTGAAATAAATTAGACAGAGAAGTACCATACCATTGTATTTGTATTTGGCATATTAAATAAATAAACAAACCAAACAAAAACATAAAAAAGAGAACAGAATCATGTTACCATAGAGGAAGAGAGGTGAGATAGGGAAAAGGATCAACTGTGTGTTGACAGATGAAAACAATTTTTGGTGGTGAGAACTCTGTAGAGTATATAGAAGTCAAAATATAATTTGTACACATGAAGCTTATATAAATTTGATTGTAACAACTTTTGCCAGGCTTTATGAAGGAGAGATTCTTGAAGGTCCTTATTCTGGTATTCTGGAAGTTCCTCTCCTAATTATTAAACTTCTGACTGATATTTATCCTCATTGCAGTATTATTCAGAGAAAATTTTATACTTTAGGGTTTTTGTGTCAATCGAAGGACTAATATTAGGTTTTAAGTGGTGAAGTAATTTCAGTATAATAAGCGGTGTGTGTGAATGTGTTTGCATGTATGTTAGTGAGAATATCACTATAATCACATGATACTACTAAGTATATAAGAGAAAGTCGCCATATTCCCGGTCTATTATTTTTAACTTTGTTCATTTTAATTAAATAAATGTTTACTGATTCTCTATAATGTTTCAATAGATAGGCTATGTCCCAAGGATACAGATATACCCTTACCTAAATAAACTTATAATATTCCTCAATTTTTTTTTTTCTTGCTATAAAGAGACAGGCCAGTAGACCTGGAGAAGATACTGGTTTCAAAAGAAACCAGATCGTGATCGTAATCTGCCAAACACCAACAGTGCTACTTTTATCAAAGGTTTACTCTGAGCCCAGGGCTGCTAAATGTTTGAATAGATTTTCTTAGACATTCTTCATAAAAACCTTATGAAGTAGGTCATCTTCATTTTCAAATGAGTAACTGAGGCTCTCAGAGATTAGACCTAGCTGGTGGTTTGTCACACTGTCCCATGAAAACAAGTCTGACTTTAGAAGGTGCTTCTTATGTAGAACCAAATCCAGCCACCTGCCTGAGGAGAGTCCTCAGCAGTCTCTCCAAGTCTGCACTGAGCTGTAAGACTATGGGAAATTTTTACTTTCTTAACGCTTTTCTCCATGGTGACCAGTATTATTTTTAGAATTAGACCAAAAAAAACCCACAAAAACAAAACACTTAAAGTAGTATGCTGTTATGCTTAGCCTCTTCAGGTAAAGAAGACAACCTGTACTAAGAACTATATTAAGAAGCATACCATATACCTCTTCAAAGATTACAAAGTAGAATGATATTATTTAACAGTTATACCTCAAAATTATCTTGGTAGAAATCTACTGAGGTTTCCAGATTATGAAAGCATCTGGAGCTCAGAACTTCACAGTCATAGGAAATTGGTACATGAATCCCTTCATTATGTTTTGGAATGTGAACCCTGGGCTTATGTTTATAGAAAATAAAATGGCTAACCATGCTTTTATTTTTTAATAACTAAATTATATGCTTGTCAAAGAGCTTTCATACTAAGGTTTTAGGCACTGTAAAAACACATGAATAGTCAGCTTGTACCACGAAAAGAATATCAGGGGTTTTGTAGAGGCCCATTTATTCACAATACATAAATCAGCTTATATGGATAGAAGTTACATTTAACAGGATGCTGTCTGTTCTATTTCTGCTTCAGGCAGTGAAGTCAGGAAAAAAAAATGCAGCACTTTGAATTTGTTTAAATTACTAATCCCAATCACTTTCATTTTATAGAGGTAAAATGAAAGATGGGAAGATACATGCTGCTTCACATAATAACNGTTGTATTTATTGTTTATGTATTGAAGATGTCCATTATGACAAGGAAAATAGGATGACCAAGCCTGGCTCGAGTCACTCGGTGAATATCCCACTTTCATATTAAGTAAGTTTGATCCGTAAAAGAAATCTGACAGACGTTACTGCGGCAGGAGAGACAGTGGCGTCAATGTCATAGTAATCAGGAATACATCTAACTGGAAGTCATAGAAAATACTCAACTGCGGACAACCACAGTGAAAAATTACAAAAGAAAATGTCCAGGTTTATTTTTCTGTGTGAAGAGCAGAGGAATTAGGCAGGCAACNCGTAAAAGAAATCTGACAGACGTTACTGCGGCAGGAGAGACAGTGGCGTCAATGTCATAGTAATCAGGAATACATCTAACTGGAAGTCATAGAAAATACTCAACTGCGGACAACCACAGTGAAAAATTACAAAAGAAAATGTCCAGGTTTATTTTTCTGTGTGAAGAGCAGAGGAATTAGGCAGGCAACACTGTATAATGTGTCTACTCTGGACCTCTTCCAGGGGAGTAACATCAAGCTGATCACAAAAATGGGCTCTGAGGAAGACTATGACTGCATTTATTCATCGAAGATCCAACTACAGATTAGTGTCACATTTCAATAAAATTTATTTTATATTTGATTCTTTGATTATAGATAAGTATATAAAGAGGAAAAGTATTATCTTTAACAAATAAATTATTTTTTTACTGACTAAATTATCTAAGCAAAAATAAAAATCAAGTGTCACAAATTTCAGAAAGCAGGAAATTCAACAGCTTTTAGACATAAATGTTATATACACATCTATGCATATATTTATATATAATATATAGTTTTCAGTGTTGATTTACATACATTAAGCATTGTAAAATGTCTCAGGCATTAAATGTAAACTTCTTGAGAAACAGTCCCTACCCCAAATAAAAAAGAGCTTTTTTATTGTTTCTAATAAACATTCATTATTTTTGTCAATTCTGCAAATAGAACACTCATTATTCATTAACTCTCACTTAAAACACACATGGCTAAATGTATTTTCTCCCATTATTTTTATCCCACATGCACTAGAAAAAAAGCAGTATGGCTGCATTTTACTAAAATTCTACCAAAGAAAGTACTAAATGTAAACTCATACTATGAGTGAATAATGATATATTTCACCTCATTTTAATTTCAGTAATTGACTGGAAAAGTAGGAATATCTATTAAAAGGACCATGTGCTAGTCAAACACTAATAAGAAAATGTCAGAGTCACAGGTTGTCATGGTGACGGGATTGTATGGAAATCTGATTAGTATGCCCAGCAGCTGTGTAAGTGATACACTACATTTCTAATTGTGCTGTCTCTGCTTGCAAGATGGCCTTTATGTTCCTGAGAGGTAAGAGGTGGTACAGATCTGTTTATCCACATATCAGGTATGGAATGCATTATACGTTTAAAAATTAAATCCAAACACCTAGCATTAAGGTTATATTTTAAAAACACTTTCAAAAACTTTTTTGAAAAATTAGTTTTCTCTTTAAGACACAGATTTTTGAATAATTTAGTTTACTCTTTTTCAATCTAATTTAACTGACTTTCATACTAAGGATAAGATAAAAAATGCTTTGTTAAAAAATTTTGTGCAAACAAAAAATAAAGTTCTCCAAAGAACAAATTTTCCCAATGGTACCATTCAGAAGTTTCACTAAGAACTACATGTCTCCAAAAATAATTAGACCAGAAACGGTTAGAAAGAGCCAGACGCAGGAGTGTTTAAAAATGTTAAGCATAATGATAAGAGAAGACCACTGGGATTAGGGATAAGAGTTGACCACAAGCAACAGTGGGAAGTCCTTTTTGCCACCAGAAAAATGTGTATGTGTGTTTCGTTCCTTCTATGCCCTAGTTCTTTTGGTACGAAAATTAAGTGAATCTTGAAATTTATAGGGCTCAATGCCTTCAGTTCTACTTGTTCCCTTTTATATCTTAAGTATCATTGAATTTTTAAAGGAGTTGATCACTGCCTCCTGATCCTTTTTGGTAGATATCTTAATTCTAAAGGGAAAAAAATGCAAGATTAACAGAGGCAAAGTAAACACTGATATGCATTATTGAAATGCATGTGCCTTGTCAGAGTTTATAAGGACAAAGAGCGTTTCTGAAGCTTGTCCTAGGAAGCTCATTACTCTTCTTAAATGCATCAGCATGTGTATTAAGTTTTACATGTACTAAATATCAAAAGCAATCAATCTAAAGTCAATATAATGAAAGCCAAAGGAGCATTTATCTACATGTTTCAAAATTCAGTGGTAGAGGTGGGGTTGCAGAGAGGAAAGCAGCAGTGTAAACTTTCAAGTTTCACTTATGTAAGACGAGTTAAGTCCTAGAAATCTACTGTATACCATAGAGCGTTCAACTAACAATTCTTAAGGAATACTTAAAAATTTGCTAGAGGGTAGATCTCAGGTTGTGCATGTATATTCAGTAGCTCAGTTGTGTCCAACTCTTTGTGACCCTATGGACTGTGGGCAACCAGGTTCCTCTGTGCATGGAATTTCCTAGGCACAAATATTGGAGTGAGTTGCTATTTCTTCTCCAGGGGATCTCCCCAACCCAGGGATCAAATCTGAGTCTCCAGAGTCTCCTGCATTGCAGGCAGAGTCTTTACCACTGAGCCACTAGCATTTACAAATCTTAAGTGTTTTGAGAGGATGATGATAGGTACGTTTATGGTATAGACAGCGGTGATAATTTCAAGGAGGTATACTTATCTTCAAACTTATCAGTTGTATACATTAAATATATACCTTTAATCATACTTCAATAAGTGGTTTAAGAAAAAAGAAAAAAAAAAAAAGGACAGCAGAATGAAGACACAGAGTAAACAAGTGCATTCCTGGAGAGATGAGACTAGCTCTGAGAGTTGTATGCACTGACCTGGGATGGAAGCAGCAGTTTGAAAGCCAGTCAGTGTGGCCCAAGCCCGTGAGAAGCACGTTGCCTTTGGGGAGCCCCACCATCTTCCACACACGGTCCTCCCCACAGGAGACAAGGAGGTCTTTGTGAGGGTGCATGACGATGCTACACAGGGAAAGAGAAGAAAAGGTTGTTAAGGGAAGGTAACAGTGAATGGCTTCATATGGAGAATAAACGAAATGGCAGTATTTATCCATTGCAGCCAGGCAGGACAGCTACAGAATGCTGGCTCAGAAGTCAGAAGAGCCAGGTTCAACCTCCTGGCTAGAGCCCTAACTTACACCTTCCTGAATGTCATCAACCTAATTAATTTCACAGGATCTCACAGTCCTCATCTGAAAAATGGGATGGTTGATTTAGGTGAATGCTCATCTCTAATTCTGGCGTGAAATAATAGTTCTGGTTTTTCATTCAGGGAGGAGGAATTATGCCAATGAAAATTTGGTGTTCAGATATTTGGACCAGTAGCCACGCTTATTACAATATATAAAATCAAACTTCTTTTCAGACTGTAGTATATCTTAACTCAGATACTATCCAGGAACAGATCATAAATCATAACCACATTATTATAGTTCTATAATAAATTCTATAAAAGAAACATTAACTCCATGAGCTCCTATCTACGAAAAGCAAAGGAGCTCAAATTCTACACTGATATGCCACTTAAATTGGCTTCAGTCAAGGCACAGTACACAAATCACAGTAATGAATTCAGGATGCAAGAGGTAATTCCCACTCTATAAAGGCATAGAGGGAACTGAGAAAGAAGTATGTAAAATTAATTATTAACACATTAAGCAGTATTACTTGAACCAGACTATGATTGTTGTGGCTATTTAAATATTGACACTAAACCATTTGAAAATCAAGAGACTAAAAGGTTAATGCCTGATATTTTATCTATGGCAATACTTTAACCTTATTTATATAGTTTCACCTATGCCTTCCAATGTAAAGGGAACAAATGTATCCTGTGTTAAGCATGTATTAAAATACCAGCCAAAATATTAGCAGCAAGTTGTTCAGTTTCAACACAGCTGTCTCACATCAAAGACATAATGAATTTACTTGCATGTATAATGAAGTGAAATGAATAGGGACTTAAAAATAAAAACTATATATTCATTTCTCCCATAGCCCATTGTATGAATGACATTGTTCCTTTCCTCTGCAATATAGACTTTAGGAAATCAATTTCCCAAAGAAACCATGGTCTCAGTCCATACCTACATGAGTAACTCCAGGGCTTACATGAAAGAACATCTTTTCTCATTTTGGATTCCTTCCAAGAATATCTTTAAATCCCCAAATTCTGAGCTGAAAAATGATGTCCTTCCATTAGGCCTATCCAGTTTTGGAAATATGCTGGGGTCAGTTAGTGCTGGAACTATTTAACTCACAGACACATAACCACTGTGAGCAGGGCTTTCTTTTGAGTGAGTGAAAAAAGATTCCCTTTTCTCCAGCACTTTGCTGCTCAAAATAAACACGGTAGAAGGGAAATTATTCATTTTGTAATTCATCACAATGTTGGTTTGTGACTTTCAGAAGGCCAATTCAGAAAAGGAATTTATCACAGCTCAAACTGGGGAGAGGATACATTTATAGAACTTAATTAGAAAAATATGTTGAGAGGTTAAAAAAAAAAAAGTCAGGTTGAAGTGAATCCTACATTAAAGAACACGTAAGAAAGCAAACCAAATCCTTGAAGCTCCTGAGTGTGATGTATGTTGGTCACAGCCTTCCTGGCAGACACATGCGCACTTGACTAGATGATAAATTACCCTCTTTAAGCGAAGATAACCAAAATCACTGACATCTTTACAAACTTTGAAAGATGTTTCCAAAATGACTTTTGTGAGGGGAGCTGTTTGCACAAGTTAAGGAAACAATATAAACACAAACCTGTTGGTGGTTAATCAGTTTGGAAGTGTTTCTCCAGGCTCTGTGGAACCCTTCTACTTTGCAGCTCCCTCCACACCACCTGAACTGCCTGTGAACTGAACCTACTAATCATGCCCTATGACTTCTTTGTGTATGTATCTCATTTCTAGCACTGTCTCTTTTTAAAATATCTANGAAGTGTTTCTCCAGGCTCTGTGGAACCCTTCTACTTTGCAGCTCCCTCCACACCACCTGAACTGCCTGTTAACTGAACCTACTAAGCATGCCCTATGACTTCTTTGTGTATGTATCTCGTTTCTAGCACTGTCTCTTTTTAAAATATCTATCTGCATATGACTTTTTTCCCCTAACCATTCTGGATTAATTTCAGTCAAACATCGATATTCTAGTTTAGTATAAGGTACTTTGTCCATTAAATGATGTTTACGTGATTAGACATAGTTCCAACATGTACAGAAGGAAATATACGATTGCCCTCATAGGTTTGTGAGTTGAAGAAGTAAACGCATTTCCTTAATTTTAAGTGAAGGACTTAGACACATAATGAAAACTCAGTGAATATCATCCTAGTGCAGAGACAGAGACAGAGACTTTGAAACCAGCCTGCCTAGATTTTAATATTGGTCTAGAACTTATTGACTAGCAAATGACATTCAATCTCCACAGCCTCAGTTTCCTTATCTGTGAAAAGGGGGAATATTAAAAGGGTGACCATAGGGTGTTGTATTGTAAGGACAAGCTGATACATGGAAAGTGGTTGGAACAACATCTCAACATGGCCAGCTTTCTGTAAATACTAGCTATTATTATTACTGGACATTATTGCACTTCACTGTAGCCTGGCCCTTCATGTCGTTAACTTCTATAACCCACACATGTCTCTTATAAAGATCATAAGTAGTAAATTTAGTCTTTAAAACTGTAAACATTTAGAGAAAAATAATGTTACCATGTGGTTTTCAGAGACACCAGACTTGACTATATTTTATCTTATGTTAAATCCTCTGCCAAAAGTACAGGCTTCACACAGAATACTTTCACACACAAACATAAGGAAATTTGCAGTGGTTTCTTTCATAATATAGATTTTAAGAATGCACTGAGGGATATAGTGAATATGAACAGAATGACCCCTTCTCCCTGCCCTCCTATATACAACTGGCATCAAGTAGTTGCTGGTCACTGGGGATGGCCTCTGCTAGGCCCTGGACATGCCGAGATGAAGAAAGCATAGTTCCTGTCCAAGTTCTGTCCATAAATAGGTGTCTCTCTTGTAACATACCATAAAATGACTTCCCTTATCAAGATGTCTTCCCAAAGTTCTAATTAATAAGAATAATGGGTTCCCACTTAATATCTTCCTGGTACCTGCACTCTGTGCCACGAAGTCATTTTACTTTAAACTTTGAATATAACCTTTCTGCTTCCCTTTAACTTACTATTAGTTATAATTGCAAGATTCGAAGACAAAGGCCCTGTCACCTCATTCCCAAGTTAATAAGCTTGTGACTGGGTGAAAATAGTATGGGAAAACATCTTACAGATTCAAAAAAAGAAACCGTGGGTGAATGCTAGTCCTGCTTCTTAAATCAAGTCATGTCCTGATGAAGTATCCATAAAATGTTTTGTTAAACAATATATCAGGGATGCTACATAAAATATTATGTTCTATCAGAGATTTTTTTTCTCTTTTATAATAGGACACATCTCTCACAATAGAACTCATGATATATACATTTCAAAAGCTCTCCTCTCTAAATGAAATTGTTCTTTCCAGTAGTGGCAGTACACAAGGATATTTTGGAGGGAATGTGGTGAGGTGTATGGCGAATACTATTAATTATCAGCAGAGTCGCTGACACAAGCACCACTGTAAAGACTTTTCAAAGTCTAATCCAAAAACAGATTGTCACAAGAAAGACTAATTAGATACCCCTGTCTTCACTTTGGGTTATTCAGCATTATAAATGTTTCCTTCACTTCAGTTCACAGGCTCTAATTATTTCCAACACAGAAGATGCACAGTGGGATGCACAGTATCAAAATGTGTGCCCCGTGAACGTGGGTGACTACTGAGCTACTCATACTTAATGATGGCACATGCTCACACATCACATATGCTTTTATCCAGCTTACCAGGACAAACATACAAAAGATTTGTCTGACTGTTGTTAATACTTGCATCTTATATTTGGATATGCATCAGGATTTACACAGCATTCTAACATGCAATTTTTCCCTTTTATTTCAATAAATATGAATTAAAAGCCTATGGTACAGTATGCAAAACAGAGGCACCACTCTCAGGGAGCTTACATATGAATGTAGGGAAACAGAAACAATTACATGTCTGAACAGAATATCTGAGCTATATGAAAAAGCTAAAAGAAAAATAAAAGTGATATGACAATGATTTGTAGGAGAATGTTATTTTCCATGGGTTGGTTACTAGAGTCCTCACTGAAGACATGACATTCCAGGCAAGATCAGAGGGAGAAAGCATCTTTAGGACAATTTAGGGGCAGACAGTTTCAGGCATAGATGATTACACATGCAAAAGTGTACTCAAGGGACAGAAAGAAGGCCAGAATGATCACAGAGAATGAAGGACTGTGTTGATGATGAATGAAATGCATGTGAAAAGTATGGACCAGATCAGATGGGCCCTCATAAGCTGAGAAAAGAAGACTGGAATTTACCCCAGCACCACTGAAACATCACTGAATAGTTTTAAGGAGGAGACTGATATGTGAGCGATGATTATTTAAAAGATCTCTCCAGCACCTGTCTGGAAAATGAGAAAGTGAAGAGCATGGGAAAAAAAAAAAAAAATAGAGATTAGCTCAGAATGAACAGTAGTAACTTAAGAATGAAAGTTTTAGAGCCATTTAACACACAGTTTCTCATTATTATGATAGATGTCACTTTAGTATATTAATATTTTCACCATTATCTTCAGGTAGAGTCAACTGAGTTCTTCTCACCAATAAAAAATATTAAACAAAGAGGAGCATTTTAAAAAGAGTCAAAATGGATTAAAAGCCATAAAGCAAATATGTGCACAAAACAATGAAAAATCTGTCAAAATAAGATGTTAGGTCTCATTCTTTTTGTGAAGTCAGCTAAGAAAATGTGAAAATATGAAATATCAATACTTCCCTGGCACTTTAAAAATGTAATAGTGTAGATTTCATTCAAAGCTATAGAGGATTTGTATTGTTAGGATCTGGAAAGTATCTTCCCTTCATTTTTACTAAATAGGTGAGGCATTTTCACAGTTCCTGGCATTATTAATAGGGAGGCTTCCCATGTGGCACTAGTGTTAAAGAACCCACCTGCCAATAGAGGTTAGATGTAAGATATGCTGGTTCGATTGCTGGGTCAGGAACATCCCCTGGAGAAGGGAATGGCAATCCACTCCAGTATTTTTGCCTGGAGAATCCCATGGACAGAGGATCCTGACCAGCTACAGTTCACAGGGTCACACAAGAGTCAGACATGACTGAAGAGACTTAGCACAATATGACACATGACATTATTAATAATTATCCTGAGGGTAGTCATTAAAGGCTAACACTTCCTTTTAATTTTCCCTGTCCAATGTTCTTCCAGCCTTATACATATAGTAAATTTGAAGCCTGGTTGGGTACCAAATAGTCTTCCCCTTGCCTTGTTACCTGGCTGGTAGTCCTAATCCTAATCATGGGCAAGGAAAGAGACAGGCAAGACTGTATGTGTGTTCTGGTTTATCTCCAGGGCAACATTATGATTGTTACCTTTTCCATATAAATGCTCCATTGAAATTCATAGATTTATATTTTTGTAAGAAAAATTCACCCAATAAGTTCACAAGGGTAACGATTATCTACCAACATTCAAACACATTTCATCATTTATGAAAAGTCAACACATATGCAAATATGCAGCCTCATAATCTTGCAAAATAAACTCTCACGTCATCTACAGAGCTGAGTATCCTTGTTTCACAGGTGAGGGCACTTCCACTTTGGTGAGTGCATTAGCCAGGCCATTTCCCAATTACCTCCCAAATGAAAATTTTTAAGATCAGACCATGGCCTTCAAGAAAAGTCATTTTAACTTATTATGTTTTTGTTTTCTCATGTTAAAAAATGTGACATCATTTATCCTGTCTTCTAAATAAAAAGTATCCCTGTTTTATTTATTAAACAAAACAAAACTTAAGAAAAGATATTCTTAAGCTAAACAATATATAATTTCCATCACCTCCAGAAATTCTAGTTACAAAAATTGTTACAATATGTAAAAGGAATACCATTCTAAAATACATAGCACAACTAAATGAAATTTATAAAGTCCAAAGACAGGGGGAGGCAGGCCCCATTATTTTGGTAAATGGAATAAAGAAGATCAATGAAACAGGTTAACTACTTTCAGATTTACGAAAACAGCTCCTGGAACTTCCCTGCTACCTTAGCAGCTAAACATTTTATGCTACATAGTTTTATACACACTGTTTCATATTATGAAATTGCTGTAGCTCTTTACAGTTTAACAAGTTTGAAAAGGCACATTATGCATTTATATTCTTAAGAAACTCATTTCAATAATAAAGTTTATTTGGTTACTTCATGTTTCAGAAGTCTACAAGAACTCTGTATAGTTATGAATATTAAAAATTTTCCATTTCACAGTTCCTTAATATATTAGTGACGTAGAGTAGGTGCTTTCTAAGCTGAAATCAAACATCTTCATGGCAAGAGCTCTATCATGAAAATCTCTTTTCAAAGAGGATATTTAGAAAACAAAACTACATATAATCAAGGAATAACTAGAAGCATTACTACTTAAGACATGGAATTGAGGTTCATTTATACATCAAAGTATAGTACAGATATATAGAACAGTCTTTTGGACTCTGTGGGAGAGGGTGAAGGTGGGATGATTTGGGAGAATGGCATGAAACGTGTATAATATCATATGTGAAATGAATTGCCAGACCAGGCTCGATGCATGATGCAGGATGCTCAGGGCTGGTGCACTGGGATGACCCAGAGGGATGGTATGGGGAGGGAGGTGGGAGGTGGATTCAGGATGGGAAATACAAGTACACCATGTGGATTCATGTCGATGTATGGCAAAACCAATACAATATTGTAAAGTAAATAAATAAAGCTAACTAAAAAAAAAAATTCTGTTCTTAGCCTAATTTACTAGAAACCACCAAGTCAATCTGATGACTGTCATGATATTTAATTACTGACAATTTCTTTTTGTACCTGTTTGATAATTGTTAGAAAACCAAAATGAATTATGTGTGGTTCCTTTATTATTCAGGAGTACTGACTAAAATTCAGCATTCTTTTACAAAGAAAGTTTAGGAAAAGTGAAAGTGAAAGGTGCTCAGTCATATCAGACTCTTTGTGGCCCCATGGGCTGTAGCCTGCCAGGCTCCTCTGTCCATGGAATTCTCCAAGCCAGATCCCCTCTCTTCTCCGAGGGAGCTTCCCAACCGAGGAATCAAACCCAGGTCTCCCTCACTGCAGGCAGATTCTTTACCATCTGAGCCACCAGGGAAACCCAAGTTTAGGAATTTAAGACACATATATTTAAATTAGCATGTTACAAAAAATTGTTATGAATCTCAATTTCTATATTGAAATCTATACTAAGACTGAAAGAACTTGCATCATAATGCCTCATGGGTGTCAAAGGCCATGTGGCAGAACTGATGGGGAAAAGAAAAGGGACTAACTGGCATTCACTGTAGAGCTGGTTTAACTAGAGGAAGATGAACACCAGTGAGTGAGTCCCCAGTTGGTTTCTAGGGGACTGGGGAGAAGATATGGAGTCAGATGAAGGGGGCAGTAGTAAGAACTGAGTTGATAAAACATTAAAGTTATGCAAAAATACAAACAAGTTGAATTCAAGGTTGGTGATCAGATGTACAAGGCCAGAATTGAATAAAATGAACTGTTCAAGCTTAAGGGATGGCATTAGATGGCCAATTGGGCCAAAGTGAGGTCTGCTAAAAAACCTAAGATGGTGATACATACATACATCCTAGAGGGAACAAGGTAGACAGAAATGGATCCAAATGATGGAAGATTAAGAAAAGCATGAAAAAGATATGAAATGCATCCTGATAACTGGCCATGCAGGGAGATATTCCTTTGCCTTTTATCCCCATACATTTGTCTCTGCATCATAGATGCTACTGCAGTCTTCCTTCTTCTACTCCATGAGAAAGAAATGAAAGTAAAGAGGTGTGTTCTGACTCCCTGAAGACCTTGATGCTGGGAAAGATTGAAGGCAGGAGAAGGGGATGACAGAGGATGAGATGGCTGGATGGCATCACCAATCTGATGGACATGAGTTTGAGCATGCTCTGGGAAATAGTGAAGGGCAGGCAAGCCTGGCTGTGCTGCAGTCCACGGGGTTGCAAAAAGTCGGACACGACTGAGCAACTGAGCAACAACAAATTCTCTTTCCAAATACCCATTTTGGGTAAGTAAAGGGGACAGAGAGAGCAATCTAAGGATAGGTCTGCTACAATTTCAGGTAAGCCTCTGATCTTCTGTTTACGACCAGCCCAATATTATAATCAATTAGTCTGAACAGGAGCAACTGCACAAATATTCAATTCCTTGATTTGTTATCTACCCTGAGGTCTACTGAATTCAGTGCAAGAAAGGAAAGGTATGCACCATTCCCAATTCTCTCAAGCACACAGTTTAATAAACCCTCTTTTAATAAATAAATCACTTTCCCTGTTGCAGCACTCAATGTCTGTAGCACAGGGCTCTCTGGAAAATACTGTGTTTCTCCTATACCATAAAGCTCTGCCTCCAGATATTTTTGTATTATGTGCTTGTATCTGTGTGTGTATGTGTGTAAGTTAATGTTTTAACATTTGTTTTCTTTAGTGAGGAGAAGGAATATCACTGCAAGGGCAATCAGGAGAGATGGTTAAGTGTGTGCTGCAGAATTAATCAACCTCTTAACTCTGCTTGTTTAAACTCCACGTCTGTAGCCCACTCTTTACCTCACTCACGTAGGTATAAGAAGGTGTAAGAGTATTTGGTTCTGTGTGCTTGCACATTCTGCTTTATCTCTTTTCAATATAAGATTTCAGTGACCTGTAGAATTTCATGTGATTTAATAACCTCACCTATTTTATTTTAAATTTACTTGATATCTTTCCATCCGTTTACATGGCAGATCCAGCTGTTCCCCTGGCCCCTCTCCCATGCCTTTATCAACACTTCTAGTACATTAAAGCATTGTTTACACTGGAGGGGATAAAAAGAATGATGTGGGCAGATAATAATGTAAAAATACTACCTTAGTTCATTTTATGTAAACGTAGGCACTGACAGTTCTGAACATAAAGCCACAAATGTATTAATAAAAACCATTCTTAATCCAGAATATCTTTGCCAAAGGAAAATTATTTTACGATAGCATAAGTAATGGCAACCCACTCCAGGACTCTTGCCTGGAAAATCCCATGGACGGAGGAGCCTGGTGGGCTGCAGTCCATGGGGTCGCTGAGTCATGGACACGACTGAGCAACTTCCCTTTCACTTTTCACTTTCATGCACTGGAGAAGGAAATGGTAACCCACTCCATTGTTCTTGCCGGGAGAATCCCAGGGATGGGGGAGCCTGGTGGGCTGCCTTCTATGGGGTCGCACAGAGTCAGTGACTTAGCAACAGCAAGTATGCTATTAGCTTCACCAAAATAGAAAGGATTTCAGATGTCATGATTAACTTTTTTTTTTTTTACTAAAGACAATAATAACAATAATATAAGCAGTGGAGTTCTATATAACAGTTACCTGAAAGGTTCTGTGGTCTCTGTACCCTGGCCCTGGCACTTTGAAAATGACCTAAGCCTCAGTTTCCTGTTATCAGGGTAATGGGGGCTGAATAGAAAGAATTTGGGAGTGCTTCCTCCTCTTCATTTTTTGGGAACTGTTGGTGGGAATATAAATTAGTGCAGCCACTGTGGAAAAGAATGTACAGGTTCTTCAGAAAACACTGAACTACCATATGATTCAGCAATTCCATTCCTTAGTGTATATCTGAAAATAACAAAAACAGTAATTCAAAACTAAGCATACATCCCAGTGTTCACTGCAGTATTATTTGCAGTACCCAAGAGAAGAAAGTAATCTAAGTGTTCATCAAGAGATGAATGAATAAGAATATGTGGCACATATTACAATGGGATATCCCTCAGCTGTTAAAAAAAAAAAAAAAAAAAGAATAGATTTTCCTAATGGCAATACCACAGATGGACATATAGGGCATTATGCTTACCGACATTAGACAGAGAAAGATAAATGTATGTTATCACTTAAATGTGGAATCTAAAAATTAAAGCAAATGAATGAATATAGCAAAATGAAAAGAGACTCACAGATATAAAGAACAAACTAGTGGTTACCAGTGGGGAGAGGGAAGAGGAGAGGCCAAAATAGGGGATTAAGGGCCACAGACTACTATGTATAAAATAAACAGCTACAGGATGTATTATACAGCAGAGGGAACACAGCAAATATTTTATAATAATTTCAAATAGAGTATAATCTATACAAATATTGAATCATGACACTGTACACCTGAAACAAATATAATACTGTAATTTGCATATACTTCAATAAAAAGAGTATCACACCACATATTTCTAGTCCAGGAAAAGATCAAAATTCAAAATACACAGTATGATTTCTGCTTGTGTGTATTGATTTTGCACCACTATTAAGCTGAAAAATCATAAGTCAAACCATTAAATTTAGGGACCTCTATAATTCAGTCAGATTAACTACAAGCAAAGATATGTAAAATGAGCTACTTAAATTTTCTCTTCAATAAAATTATGGGGGAAAAGTGCATTTTGTTCTAAAAGGGGTTTCTTTAGGCACTTTAGGTGGTAGGTGATTTCAGCAGGGAATATACATATACATACACATGTATATAATACTGTTATGTTATATTACATACATTGCATATCAGTTCAGTTCAGTGTAGTNTTTTTTTTTTTTTTTTTTAAGAACAGTGAATCTCTATTGTTACAATCACTGATCATTTTGGAACCATCATGTGAATTATACCAATGGTAATTCCTTTAGAAAGATAAAATTTTGAGGGTTTTGCCAATTGAAGTATTCAGTGTAAAAACAGATTTCTCCAAATGTAGCAAATTGTTGGTTCATTTACTAACCATGTTTGTTTCATGTATTTGCATTTGCCAGACAAACACTGAGAATATATATTTTAATTTTATTGCAGAACTACCATTTCAAGGCATACCGTGAAATTATAATTTATGTTCCTGAGATTTTTTTTTGTAGTTTTAGAATGATCATTTCAATTTAGCCCTGGGTACCTTATACTATTATGCTAGGAACACTTCCAGTTTAAACCTATATAATTTATTTTTAACAGATTTTGCTTGGAGTACACAAATGAAATGTAACAGTCATTACAGAGATTGTCTTAGTTCATTTACTAAACATGAATCCATGTCCTCTGTTTCCCTTATCTTTTGCATGACTTTCAGCTGGGCTTCTGTTCTCTGCTTTGATGCAAATTTCAGGTTAAAGAAGGAGGCTCCCAACACGAGGTCCTTTTCATGAAACAATTCTGGCAAGTGATGTGTGTGTGTGTGTATGTGTGTGATGCAGATGCTCTGTATATTTTAGATAATTCATTCTGAAAAATCAAATTTCTAAATCAAACCGTCAAGCATTCTTAACCCTTTTATGTATGTAACTCTTTGCTTCAAAACTCCCAAACAGAAAACCTTGATCTTGAAACATTTCCTCTTTGGAAGATGATGGTTTCATCTTTTGAAGTTATAGTACCTTTATTCAAGAAAAGTTATTCAAAATTCAACTTCTAATTAGAGTCTTCGTTCTTTCATCAAGCAGAATAGATCAAACAAACTAAGCATATACTGCTCCATGAATTTCCAGCAGAAATTACCCAGTGGTAAGCATATAAATATAAATAATATGAAAACATTGTGTGGTATGCTCTGTATGGGACTTATGCCCAGCAAGTTTTGGCTTCTGGGTATTTATATTGGGTTTGTGTTACCTTTGCACATGAAATCTCGATGGTTTATTATGTATTGTCAAGCTCAGCACATGTGGTATACAAAATAGTTCCTTTATTCTGTACTTAGGAGAATGTTTGAGGAAAGTTTCATCGTCTAAAGCTGTTTATTGCTTGGACAGATTTTATGCCATTTGAAACTGGAATTATGTAGAGCAATTATCAAGAGTGTAACAGAGATTTTGGATTCAGCAAATAGGCGGGGCTCAGAATTTAGGCTTTCATCAGTAGTGAATAAATCTCTCTAAAGGATTAAGGTAGGAGAGCAAGCTTTTGCAGATTTGTATTCACTGTGTATTGAGCTTTCATAAGATGCCATAAGGAGTTTTAGAACTTCCCTGGCAGAAGCTAAAAAATAAAGATGGGACTCTGTGAGCGTTATGGGTTGTTAGGTGAGTTTGCTTTGGGCTATCAAATAAAAATGGCACATGCCATTAGGCTTATGGAGAGAAGGTTTTAAATATCTTTTTTCAAAATTATGTCCTCTTTTGATTTATTCTATAGTCCTTTTTATTTGTCTCATATTTCTGAAAGAGGCTTGTGATGGCAGGGGGTGGGGTGCCCAAGGGATCATCCCTCTTGTAATTTGACATGTTGAATTCTGTATGATCCACACATTTTTTTCTTTGATATTGGACACTTTCCAAGCACTGAATTATTCCTGCTGTTTAAAAAAAAAGCCGAACCCAAACAAAAGTCTTTTTAAGAGAGCGAAAAAGCCTTAAATATAGCTGTGTGTCTTTACAAAGCAGAAGCCTCAAGATCACAACTGAAAAACTACAAATATTTAGCCCTGGATGAGATCCTCTGGCCTCTTCGTAGATGATGTTTTGATTGTCCTTCCAGCTTTCATTCATGCCCGTATCCTCCATTATCTCTGATATTCAGTCTTCAGAGGAGAAAGATGAATAGTGTCTTCATTGGGAGGCACATGGGTAATATGAAGGTGGAAGTGACTTCAGTAGATAAAGATCCACCAAATACTGGCCTGCAGGCTCTCATTACACAGAGGTTGGAGGAGTGCAATAAAAAGATCAAATTCAGCAGAGAGAAACAGCACACATCATCCTAGCTGATCGATAACCAGTTTCTGAGAGTAACAACTGTCAGCTGAACTGTATCAGTCACTCCTGGAGACTTAGCAAGGAGTGAAGATCACATCCCTTTCAAACTTGGAGGCCTTTAAGCAAACCTACAGGGATTAAGGCTTGTTGCAATGATTTCTCTATAACATTTTGAAGATCTGCTTTACTGATGGAAAAATATTTTCACCAATGCAAGTGGTATGAGTTAAAGAAAAAGCAAGATAAATTAGGCCATTATTGTCACATTTTTCACAGCCACCCTACTAAACCCTGATGTTTAAAAGGAGTTTATATAAAGGGGAACATAATTTTTGATACAATACTGAACTTGCAGGTTGCTACAGCGAATACTTTAGAACAGTCTGAGCATGTTCTGACTAGAACAAAGTCTTAGCAATGGCTTCCAGTCAAGCATAGCTACATACTTCATTTAGACATTTCTAGAATGAAAACAAGAGGGAAATTTTAAGAGTCTTTAAACCCTATTTCCCCACCCACTCCTTCAAGTATAAATTTAGATAAGTGTACTGTACAGAAAACAAGCATCCAAATAGACTCATTTGATTATATAGCTTTTCTGTCTAGGAATTATGGAAACAGGATGCTTTATTTGATCTTGGAATATAATATTACTGAAAGTTTTTGCTAAGGTTAATAAAAAGGGAATTCAATAGATACATTAAAATGCCTGAAACAAACTCATGAGTTAGAACACTGAACTCATTGCACTTTAAGACTGGAAGTCAGAATTCTGATGCCAGTCAGTATTGTCTCTGTGTGTGTGTGTGACTGTGCATGTTAGTGATTGTGCATGTTAGTGTGTGTGTGTGTGTGTGTGTGTGTATGTGTGTGTGAAGTGAGAGGTTGCCCTAGGAAAAGAAATTTCTTTGGCTCAATATTTTAGAGCATGTTACTTCAGAGAAACACCTTTTAATTGGCATTTAAACTGTATCGATACACACTGTATAAGAATGACAGTTTTCTTTTCTGGAGACCATTTATTAGTGGCTCAATTTTCTCATCAATATTTAACCACTGGGAAGCAAGAGAGGTCTGTTAGGTTATCTCAAGAATTGTTTGAAAATCTGTAATAATTTGAATCAAAATTCAATCTGAGAAAACTTGGGAAACCTGTCTGACTAGAAAGCTTTTCCTTTCTCCTCTCCTCCCCCCTTCCTTCTTCAAGTTCTTCTGATTTGTGAGCCCAGGGCAAGTTTAATTATAATTAGTTAATGTTAGTTAATTAGGTAATGTTCATATAGTGCTTTGAAGATGAAAAGTGTTTTAGAAATGCTAAGTGCTATCATTATTAATATCAGCAAAGGGGGGAAATTAAGTATGACGAACACTTTTAGAAACTGCAGAATCTGAAAGTGAAGTGCTCGATGGCATGTGACTCTCGGTTCCACTGTCTCATCTCTTCTTGCTGAAAAGTGAAGCAGCCTTTTGTCTCCATTGTTTGGGTGTCCAGAGCTCCCTTCCTCCTTCCCTGTTATGTGCTGACACTGTTCAAAGAGGTGAGCAGTCAATCTTAGGCTAAACACTTCTCCAAATGTATGTCTTCAAGCACATACACTCACATGTATGTATGTTCACACATACATAGTCCAGCTTTCAACGTAAGGCCATGCTCGTGTTTATTTCTGAGCTCAGAGATGTTCTATAGGCCCTCACTCTTTCTATTTTCTTTAATCCTTCCTGTTCTGTATTATGGAAGAAAACAGTAGAAAGCTAACAAGGACAAAAAGAATCACTGTTCTTTGGATTATCTAATTTATTTAAGGAAATAAACCTGCCAAATGGAAAAGTATCTCTTTGTTGCAAACATAAGGAATTCTCTTAGTTGTAACTAAAATGCAAACTTGTGAGGCACATGGTTTCTAAGCCTTAGAAAAATGCATGGCTGTCCCATGCAATTTGCAGAACAGAAGGCATTCATAGACCATGTTATCTCTGGATGGAGCTTTATACAACCTTTTATTAGCTATGCTGAAGAAAGTAGGTCAATATAATTTCCAAAGTACAGAGGAAAGTGGGCCCTGGCCAGAGCTAAGTCCAGATGAGTTTGGAAGTTGCTCTTTGGAGAGGAGCACTAATTGGAGGCAGTGCCTTCCTCACTGTCTTCCAAACTGAAATTACATTTGTTGTAGAATTTAATTTTGAAGAGGCTTATAATGAAGAATAGGTTAAAGTTTGGGGTCTTGGAATGAGATAAATCAATGTATGGTGGCAGAGAGACCAAAGAGCGAAAAGAGGGTTTGGGGTCTATATTGCCATCTCACACTGGACCTCTACATAGAAAGTATAGATGACATTTGAGTGATCAAAAGTTATAGAAAGTCATATAGGAAACTCAGCTCGATTCCTCACTTCTTTGTTTAGCCCCTTATTCCTTGTTACCTTTCCTTTATATTAAGTGTTTAGTTGGGGGTAAATACCAGGAAATGGCATGGAAGTATCTTGGAATTGAGTTAAATTATTCCCAAGAGTCCAAATTGGTTTCTTGCTGTTTGGTAGAGTAATTTGTGCATCTCACCAAAGGGCTAATGAACACTTCACGTTGGCACTTGGAAACAGACACATTTAGATCATGTTAATCAAACATAATTAACTTTCAAGGAAGGAGGTTGGAAGAGTGGGCCAAAACAAATATGCTGAAACAGAACAGAGATGAATGCAAAATCTTGCAGTTAAAAAAATAAAATCAACTGCACATACATAGAATAGCTATGTGGTTTATTAAAGCAAGACAAGACATCATCCACCCAACTGTAAAGGCTTGAGTTGACTAAAAACTCATATGTATGCAGTAATGTGGTCCAAATGCTAAAGACTAAGGCCTCAGTTTCATGTGGCAAGTTTCTAGCACCAAGGTTGAAGAAGGGCTGCTCTGGCCTGTTAAGGCCATGTCCTGGGCTTTGAATTTTGAGAATTCTTGAGTATCTTATAAGGAATGATTTAACTTGGAGGGATTTAGCCTAGAAAAGTGAAGATTCTAGAAATAGGATGATCATTGCAAATGAAAAAGAAAGAAAACAAATTTTTTCGATATGAAAAATCCTAACATCTGGAGGAGAGATTAGACCTAAATGGCTGTGGCTAAAGAAGAAATAACCAGCCAAACTATGGTTCTAGACTTTAAAGTTCTCTGTATATTGATCCAGACTTCCTCCCTCATGCTGTTCTCCCCTGCTGTCTTACCAGAATCCTTTACTCATCCACTCTGGGTTGCTTCACTTTTTTTCCAAACACGCCTTTCTAGTTTCTGGAGAGCCTCCCCTCACTTTTATATTATCCCTACTTCTTTTCTGTCCAGTTGAATTCTTCAAAATCTTGCCTAGTGGTTTTCAACCTTGGCTGCATATTAGAATTACCTAGAGAGCCTTTAAAAAGTCTATGCCTGGGCTCCTTTCAGAGCTTCTAATTTAATTGATCTGGGGTGGGACCCAGGCATCAGTATTATTTTGAACTCACCAGGTGATTTTAATGGAAACCTGGTGTCAAGGACCAGCAGTTTAGTCCCAACTAAACTTTGATGATTCATTACTCCATTTGACTTGTTCTTTTGACTGTTCCTTAGAACACTCACTTGTAATTAATATAATGTCTGACTTAATTCGTTTAAGAAGAAAGAACTACCTGGAGATCAGCCCTGGGATTTCTTTGGAAGGAATGATGCTAAAGCTGAAACTCCAGTACTTTGGCCACCTCATGCGAAGAGTTGACTCTTTGAAAAAGACTCTGATGCTGGGAGGGATTTGGGGCAGGAGGAGAAGGGGACGGCAGAGGATGAGATGGCTGGATGGCATCACTGACTTGATGGACGCGAGTCTGAGTGAACTCTGGGAGTTGGTGATNTACCAAGAAAATAAGTTTACTTTCAAAATATAAGTGTATACTATAGGTACCACAATAATAA
Organism: Neotragus pygmaeus; assembly: GCA_006410875.1. Classification (NCBI taxonomy): domain Eukaryota; kingdom Metazoa; phylum Chordata; class Mammalia; order Artiodactyla; family Bovidae; genus Neotragus; species Neotragus pygmaeus. Next base: position 323,665 of record SJYV01006739.1, read on the forward strand.
TGAATGTTATTCTGACTAAGTATTTAGTCCTTTGTTTGTAATACTAATCCAGTAGATGGTTCTCCATACAAAAGAATTACATTTCATAAAATTACAAGCTTTCAGAATTCAAGGTTCAAGAAAGAAATACAAGTATAATTTGAAGAAGAAATTTTTTCAAAACTGCAATTCTTAACTCATGTATTACATGGATATTATGGTGCATTCATATTTCATTAAAATATTTTAAAAAGGTTATATTATGTAGACCAATTCTGCAAGACTATAGAAGTGAATATAAATGGTTAATCATGAATTTAAAAATCATTTAGTAACTATATATCATCCCATTTTTTGCCATTAAAATATTCCCTGTTTCTCATGAAGAGAAAGTGGATCCTAAAGAATGTAGAGATTCAGATAAGTTGTTTTTTATTAACACAACCTAGATTTTATTTATATAAATATTTGTTACAATATACAAAGCCCCAAAACAGTAAAATATAGAATTTATTAGGGGTTTGAAGGTCTAATAATGCATGTATAATTTGATGCAATGAACACAGCTATAATTATGGTCTACAGGAAAAGGATTTTCTCTACTTAAAAAATAAGTCCCCAGTTATCACAAAGCCTACATTATCTTTCATTAACTTAACAATATAACTCCACTTTAACCATGACAAGTAATGAAACCTTAGAAACACATCAATAATTGAGTCAAAATTGCAAGCATGAAAAGAGTAATGTTAAGGCCAGGCAAATTACGGTTCAGTTAAGTAACTTTCAAATTTTAACTTTTTCCACTAGAGTGATTATTTCACTCTTTTTATTAAGGAAGAGTTTTCTTCAGATTAAAAAAAAAAAAAAGTGGCACTAATATCCATCACACAAATAGTTAAACAAGGAAACCAAGAATCTAAAAGTTCATGCCCCATCAGCTTCCCACAAGAGAAGAAACATTCTTGCCAACCTAAGCCTGTATTCACCTCTCCATTNAAAAAAAAAAAAAAGTGGCACTAATATCCATCACACAAATAGTTAAACAAGGAAACCAAGAATCTAAAAGTTCATGCCCCATCAGCTTCCCACAAGAGAAGAAACATTCTTGCCAACCTAAGCCTGTATTCACCTCTCCATTGCTCTTAACCTTTTAATCCACAACTATTGTGCTCATGGCTACTTTTTCAGGGGTGGGTTGGGTTTGACAAAATTTCTGTCTTCCTCTCATTTTTTTAAGGGAAATCAATCAAAAACCAAAACAAAAAAACACAACAATAATGTTTTCTTCCACCAAACTAAACCACTCTCTGACCCACAAACAAGCTCAATAATACACACAATGTTCTTTTCAACATTATTGTTTTGCTTCTACTGCCTAGTAACAACTTGTTCCTCCATAAAGTACTCCCTCTCTTCTCCCCGCTCACAACCTAGCCTTATTTGAGACTTCAAAATCCTTTTTCAAAGATTACCTATTCTAAGTAGCCTCTCAGTTTCATCTTAACTAGTTGCCTACTTCCACATTTACACTTTCAGGATATTTTTACAGACATTCATGGAATGCACCTTTTTGCTCTTCAGTTGCTAAGTTGTGTCTAACTCTTTTGCAACCCCATGGACTGTATCTGGCCAGGATCCTCTGTCCATGGGACTTCCCAGGCAAGAATACTGGAATGGGATGCCATTTCCTTCTCCAGGGGACCTTCCTGACTCAGGGATCAAACCCACATTTCCTGCACTGGCAAGCAGATTTGGGAAGTCCAGAATGTATCTTACCCTGCCTCAAATGAATATTTTCATCTTCCCAAATTAGTAAGCTGTAATCAAATTTCCTAAAGTCTAGGTGAGTTTCAAAAGTCAAACAATCAGTTTAACTTCTCATTTATCTTAGAAATTATTTCTTATCAAAAGGGAAATCAATGCAAGAGTTTGTCATAGACTGGGGAAAAAAATGTTCTAATTCATTTTGAATAGTTCAGGACCTCCTGAACAATAGCATCAATTTCAGATCTCTTGTTTGATATTCAGCTAACTCAACAGTACTATATCCTCTATATGGTTTTTGTCTCAATTGTCAAGGTAATTGCCTCAATATTTTTCATCACTGGATAGTCGAGACCTGGCCTACACATAATTATTAAAGTTATGTAACTAAAAATTCAAAATCCTTCCTTATCTACTTAATTTCCTATGAAACTTTTAATGTACATTCCTAATTTCCAAATGTGAAAGGTCTATCCAAATTTGAAATAACAACAAAAAATATGCCTTTCAGAAATGGCCTGAATTAGAAACCCTCAGGAACCTAAAGTGACTATGAATCTGCAATCTGAGAAGCTTGATGAGCATATGAACTTCTCTTAAGTGCTGACACTGTAAGTGTTCTTCTCCTACCTTTTCCGTTTCTCTCTTCCTTTTGTTTGTAGGAAGAGCCTTCCCCTCCATTTCCCCTCCTTATCTCCTTGCTATAGCTGTTAGCAGGAAGTCACAAATTTTATGTCAGAAAAAGATGCTTTAAATGGTAGCTCAGAGAAAGTAGGTAATTTTCCACTACAGGAGTATACTGTAGTATAATCAACCCCTGAAATTTCACTGATGGATGACATGGTTGGATGCATGCCACACACTGTACACATCAACTTTACTACGGCGTTACAATAATGTCACATTCTTAGTTACGAAATATGTTCTCTTTTAAGGTAACTTGCAATACATAATAATAAAAAAAAAATCTCATTTCAGAATTGTTTGTTTTGGCTAGATACAATATGTGGGAAAGTTCGCAAAAATGTTTTAGAATTTTGTTACTTGATTAGCATGCACAAGTGGAAGGATCATTCATTTTAAATCATTGTTATGTCTAAGATCTTGATAGAGAAAGTCTACTGAGATATGAGGCATTTTCTTAGGGATTATTTGCAGCTGCAATACTGTTAACTTTTTTTTGTTTTATTAAGAGTGGTAAAGAGTATTAAAAATGTTTCCTTAGAGGAAGATAATGCATTTTTAATAATTCAATTAAAATTCTATACTGCAAGTGTTTTCTTTTGGGACAGCAAGGAGATCAAACCAGTCAATCCTAAAGTAAATCAACCCTGAATATTGATTGAAGGACTGATGCTGAAGCTGAAGTTCCAATACTTGGGCCACCTGATTCGAAGAACTGACTCATTAGAAAGACCATAATGCTGGGAAAGATTGAGGGCAAAAGGAGAAGGGGACGAAAGAGGATGAGATGGTTGGATGATATCACTGACTCAATGGACACAAATTTCAGCAAACTCCTTGAGACACTGAAGGACAGGGAAGCCTGAAGTGCTGCAGTCCATGGGGTCACAAAGAGTCAGATGTGACTTAGTGACTGAACAGCAGTTTTCTGAATCAAAAAACAACCAAGAGTAAAAGGCTCAACTAATAATTAATAGACCTGGTGACTGTTCTCTGTGTCTTTCTTAGAAACATTACACAGCCCAATGTTTTCAACAGGAGAGCAGCTGAAAAACTGTGGTATCTATAGTAGGGTTAGCCAACCCATCTGATTTATTTAAATTTGCATTTCACAGTTTCTGAGGATTGGCTCCCCTAACCATTCACAAGGCCACTTCTCTTTCTTTTTTTGTACAGAGCTTGGAAAGCTAAAACTCCTTCCTGGGCTTTCTTATAGTGACAGTAAGCATGGGACGTAGTTTTGCTGAATGCGATATGGACTGAAGTTTTTTGGCAAGGGAAGTCTTTCCTGCATGTAAAGGCGAGGAAAAGAACATAACTCTTTGTCCTTTGATGTATGCCCTTTGCTCTATTTATTTTAGTTTTCCTGCCAGTCATGAATATGATGTCTGAAAGCGCAGCAATGGTTTTTTATAATCATGAGGACCATAGCAACATATTCAGAATAACAGACCTGAAGGAAAGAAGGAGTCAGAATCCATGTGGTTTTGTTGAGCTGGCCTGTATGCGATAAAGAAATCCCTAAATGTTAAATAACCATTAGTCATGTTGCCTCTTGTTCTAACTGATATGCCATTCAGCACATGAAAAGTGCATTGCCATAGTGTCAGAACCTAAAATACATAACTGCCATAGTGGAGAAGACACAGGTTAAGGACCTAAGAATTTTAGACTAGAAGGTTAGTAATGCTAGTAACATGTTGGTAGAAAGGTTGTTCTGTTCAAGCCCACAGGAGAAGGGAGGAGAGAGAAGGGAACAACAGAGGGCAAGATGGTTGGACAGGATGACCAACTCGACGGACATGAGTTGGTGATGGACAGGGAAGCCTGGTGTGCTGCAGTCCACGGGGTCACAAAGAGTCGGACATGACTGAGCAACTGAATTGAGGCCCACATACGCTATATGCAGAAAGCACACTCATCAACAGGACACATAATGAGTACATACTTGTGTCCCTGTTATAATTTTTTTTTAATTACTAACTCTCAAACCTGGAATGGTTGGATACCCAACATTCACATTTTTACCATCTCCATACAGACAATGAAGCAATACCGTCAAGTAAGAAGGAGGGTAGATGCTATTCTCTGGGTTGCAACATATTCTCAAACTAGCAGCAGCCAATTAAATGGACTTAGCCCTTGGCCATATGTGGTCTTCCCTCTTCAAGGAGCTGCTGCTTCTTCAGGATCCTTGGACAGAGTTCTTTTCAGAGAAGCACAAACTGCTCAGAGCCAATCAATAAAGTGAAAATGAAGTCGCTCAGTCATGTCCGACTCTTTGCGACCCCATGGACTGTAGCCTACCATGCTCCTTGGTCCATGGGATTTTCTAGGCAAGAGTGCTGGAGTGGGCTGCCATTTCCTTCTTCTGGGGATCTTCCTGACCCAGGGATTGAACCTGGGTGTCCAGCATTGTAGGCAGATGCTTTACTGTCTGAGCTACCAGGGAAGCCAATCAGTAATGGGGCCTAAAAGATATAAAAACTGTTCAAGGGCAATGGATATTAGAATTTTCTATTGCTGGTACAACAAAATGCCACAAACAGTGGCTTAAAACAACATAAACTTAGTATCCTGCAGCTCTAGGTCAGAAGTTTGCAGTGGGCTTTACCGGATTAAAATGAATGTGTTGCGAGGCTGATTCTTTCCGAAGGTTCTGGGGGAGATTCCATTTCCTTGCCTTTTGTAGCTTTCAGAGGCCACCTACATTACTTGACTCATAGTTCCTCTATCTTCAAAGCCAGTAGTAGAGTATCTTCAAATTTCTCTCAGGTTCTGAAACTTGTTTTAATTATTACATCTCCCTTGACTTCTGCCTGCCTCTTTCTCTTACATGGACTCTTCTGATTACACCAGGCCAAGCAGGATAATTCAGAGTAATCTCTGGATCTAAGCTCCTTAATTTAATCATATCTGCAAAATCTCTTTTGCCATGAAAGGTAAGATTCTCAGATTCTGGAGATTAGGGCATAGACAACTTTAAGAGGACATTATTCTACCCACCACAATATTCTTTTTTTTTTTTTTCCCCAGCAAATATAAAGATGGGAATGCTGGTTATTTAAACATAACCATGAAAATAACCCAATGTCCTTAACCACAAAATAGCAAACATTATACTGGCACTATAAGGAAAAGTACATTTTAAAAATCCATAAAACATTTTGAGGGGTAGAAATAACTTTTGCATGTTTAAAAGTGACCCTTGCATAGAACAAATACAATTTGGCATAATTGGGATTCATTTATGATTTTCATTTAGGAAGAGTACAAAAGTTGTCAGGCTATAAATGATATTTATTTTAGCATGGATTAAGACATAAAAAAAGAATTCTTTTTATACTTGTCCTAAGGCCTATACAGTAAATAGATCCATTTTAGCTTCTTAACACAACTAAACTATTAACTAATACAGTGATCCTCCAGGTAGATAGGAACACTGTATGGGCACAGAAATAATCTTTTTGTGGTTTATTCATATAATATGATACTCACCAAAGAGGGATGCACTTTGAATCCCTAAGAATCTGCAGGATGATAAGGAAAAAGAAGTGATAGTAGCAACAAGAATAAGGGGAATTAAAATGAGAAGCCCTCAATAAAGTTCAAAAGTATCAGGGAGACCCTTGGGGCTGGATCAGAGAAAATAAATATATATATTGGAGTGGGTTAATATCAATTCTTTTCTTTCACAGAGGGAAGGTACTGTTGAGGAAATTAAAATATTAAGATTAGGACAAGTTCTCATAATGAAAACCAGAGTTGCTAGCAGGCATAGACAAATTTTCAAAGGAGAAGTTGGATACTTCTTTGCCATTATAAAGGATTAATTTAAAAAAAAAACCCTAAGGAGCACAATATCTATTATAAGCACAAAATATCAGCAGTTTTATTTCCTTCATTGTAATTGATGAGTTAGATAAAAATATATTATTTAAAAATTTAGAACACTTTTCTAATTTAGGCAGACTTAAGAATTTCCACTAAAGCATAATTCTCTCATGTTTAGTAGATAAAACTTTGGTGAAATTACTTTTCCCTTTGGCTAAAATATTCCTTGAGTGTGCCTCTAATGAGAAGAAAATACAAGGAATAATTGTAGCATCTAATGGCTTCAGGATTGTTTTTATCATCTCAGACATGGAAAGAGGAAAAAATACTGTAAATAGTTTAAGTGTTTAGCTTGAATTTGCTCTTAGAGATAAAATGAGTATTGCTAATTCATTGTATCTAAAGAATGCTCAAACTACCACACAATTGCACTCATCTCACATGCTAGTAAAGTAATGCTTAAAATTCTCCAAGCCAGGCTTCAGCAATACATGAACCATGAAATTCCAGATTTTCAAGCTGGTTTTAAAAAAGACAGAGGAACCAGAGATCAAATTGCCAGCATTCGCTGGATCATCAAAAAAGCAAGAGAGTTCCAGAAACACATCTATTTCTGCTTTATTGACTATGCCAAAGCCTTTGACTGTGTGGATCACAATAAACTGTGGAAAATTCTGAAAGAGATGGGAATACCAGACCACCTGACCTGACTCTTGAGAAACCTGTATATAGATCAGGAAGCAACAGTTAGAACTGGACATGGAACAACAGACTGGTTCCAAATAGGAAAAGGAGTATGTTAAGCCTGTATATTGTCACCCTGCTTATTTAACTTATATGCAGAGTACATCATGAGAAACACTGGGCTGGATGAAGCACAAGCTGAATCAAGATTGCCAGGAGAAATACCAATACCCTCAGATATGCAGATGACACCACCCTTATGGCAGAAAGTGAAGAAGAACTAAAGAGCCTCTTGATGAAAGTGAAAGAGGAGAGTGAAAAGGTTGGCTTAAAGCTCAACATTCAGAAAACGAAGATCATCGAATCCGGTCCCATTACTTCATGGCAGATAGATGGGGAAACAGTGGAAACAGTGTCAGACTTTATTTTGGGGGGCTCCAAAATCACTGAAGATGGTGATTGTAGCAATGAAATTAAAAGACACTTACTCCTTGGAAGGAAAGTTATGACCAACCTAGACAATATATTCAACAGCAAAGACATTATTTTGCCAACAAAGGTGCAGCTAGTCAAGGTTATGGTTTTTCCAGGGGTCATGCATGGATGTGAGAGTTGGACTATAAAGAAAGCTGAGTGCTGAAGAATTGATGCTTTTGAACTGTGGTGTTGGAGAAGACTCTTGAGAGTCCCTTGGACTGCAAGGAGATCCAACCAGTCCATCCTCAAGAAGCTCAGTCCTGGGTGTTCATTGAAAGGACTGATACTGAAGCTGAGACTCTGATACTTTGGCCGCCTAATACCAAGAGCTGACTCACTGGAAAGGACCCTGATGCTGGGAAAGATTGAGGGCGGGAGGAGAAGGGGACGACAGAGGATGAGATGGTTGGATGGCATCATCGTGTCAAATGACATGGGTTTGCGTGGACTCCGGGAGTTGGTGATGGACAGGGAGGCCTGGCGTGCTGCAATCCATGGACTTGTAATGAGTTGGACATGACTGAGCAACTGAACTGAACTGAACTGAACTGAAGATTTTAGATGCTACTGATCTTAGATAACTAACATAATGTTTTCATTCAGTAACCCAGTTTCCACTGAATCTATTCCTCACAAAGAAAACTATGTATTGAAATATAAAAACATAGTTATTTTTAAAGGATGTCATAAAAATGACTATAGGTTTACCTTTGCTTTAGTTATACACAGAATAAATAATGGAACCCATCCAAATGTCATCTTACTACCATCCATACATTTTCACTTTGCTTCAAGTGATATATCATAACATTTTGATATTAAAATAAAAGAAAATAGATAAATTCACCTTGTTTGTGCTAGTTGTCCTATGAAGTTGAAATTGGTCAGTATTTCTCCAGTATGAATAAAAAATACTGTCATGCAAAATCAGTACATGTTATATGTGTGGAGGTAAAAAATTTAGGACATAACTGTCCCATTGGAATTATTCTGATTTGCAATTATGGAAAAGGGGAAAAATATTGAAGTATAAAATAAAACCTTGAGGAAGTTGGACACTCAAACAGAAGAGACCATAGGATAGATGCTTTAAAAAAAAAGTCTGAGACGTAAAGTTCACAGTAAGCTTTAGACTGTAAACAGTGGTGGAAACAAACAGCTCATGGGATTCTCTAAGGTCTGTCCCACTTAAAAAAGACAATCATGGAACTAGTTTGTTGTGTAGGAACATGACTCAGTGCTATTGGATTATAAATTCGAATTCTCTGTGATATACTCAAATCTTTGTTTTTCATAGAGAAAGATTATTTTCATGCTATAAATGAAAACCAACATGGCACTCAGTTCAGTTCAGTCACTCAGTCATGTTCAACTCTTTGTGATCCCATGGACTGCAGCATACCAGGCCTCCCTCTCCATCATCAACTCCCCGGAGCTACTCAAACTCATGTCCATTGAGTCGGTGATGCCATCCAACCATCTCATCTTCTGTTGTCACCTTCTCCTCCTGCCCTCAGTTCTATCCAGCATCAGGGTTTTTCAAATGAGTCAGCTCTCACATCAGGTGGCCAAAGTATTGGAGCTGCAGCTTCAACATCAGTCCTTCCAATGAACACCCAGGACTGATCTCCTTTAGGGTGGACTGGTTGGATCTTCTTGCAGTCCAAGGGATGCTCAAGAGTCTCCAGCACCACAGTTCAGAAGCATCAATTCTTCATTGTTCAGCTTTCTTTATAGTCCAACTTTCATACCCATACATGACTACTGGAAAAATCATAGCCTTGACTAGACAGACCATTGTTGACAAAGTAATGTCTCTGCTTTTTAATATGCTGTCAGGCTGGTCATAGCTTTTCTTCCAAGGAGTAAGCTTCTTTTAATTTCATGGCTGCAATCACCATCTGCAGTGATTTTGGAGCCCTGAAACATAAAGTCAGCCTTTGTTTCCACTGTTTCCCCATCTATCTGCCATGAAGTGATGGGACTGGATGCCATGATCTTATTTTCTGAATGTTGAGCTTTATGCCAACTTTTTCACTCTCCTCTTTCACTTTCACCAAGAGGCTCTTTAGTTCTTCTTTACTTTAGGCCATAAGGGTGAGCTCATCTGGTTCCTCGCCCTTTTCTAAATCCAGCTTGTGTTCCAAGCTTGACTGAATCAGAGGATGCAGGGGAAACCTGGATAAGGAGTGCCAACTATAAGTTATCTGCTGATTAATCCCATGCATTGTTCAAGGGTCAACTGTATTTAACATATCTTGACTCATTGGAAAAGACTCTGATGCTGGGAGGGATTGGGGGCAGGAGGAGAAGGGGATGACAGAGGATGAGATGGCTGGATGGCATCACTGACTCGATGGATGTGATTCTGAGTGCACTCTGGGAGTTGGTGATGGACAGGGAGGCCTGGCGTGCTGCAATTCATGGGGTCACAAAAGTTGGACATGACTGAGCGACCGAACTGAACTGAGGCTTTGTTAATATCTTGATAAAATTGTTTTCTAAAGTTCCCACTTTAGAAAAATTTAAAATTTAGCTTATTTTTTTTTTAGTTTGACTTTACAATACTCTATTGGGTTTGCCATACATCGACATGAATCCACCACAGGTGTACACAAGCTCCCATTCCTAAAATTTAGCTTATTAAATCATAGGGAAAGAACTCCATAAAATATTCTATTTAAATATAATACAACCTGTAACCAGAGACAATGAAAATCTGAGATGGGGTGAAGGGGTTCAAATGTCTTTTGCTACTTGAAATAGTAGCCAATGAGAGAACTGGACCCAAAGAGAGGGAGATGATAACTGACTCTACCTAATCATTTCCTCCCTAAATCAGACACAAGATTATAAACCAATCAGTCTTCCCTTCCCTGAAAGAGCATGACTTCTGAAGTCAAAGAGAGTATTATGACTTCTATATATATATAAATACTACTCTCTTCTATATTACTTTAGATTCTATAATTAATATGTCTAATTTACTATAAGAAAATGAAAGGGAAAGTAGCTGCTCTAGGTTCATTACGGGAGATATGTTGAAGCAAGTACTTTAAGATTGGGAGACCAGGAGAAAATATTTTCCATGAGGTCTATTGGTTTAAATTTCTCAGAAACAAGCCATGTGGGAAGTCATCAGTCCAGCAGAGGCACATTAAATAACATCTGAACAAGTTAGATTCAGGAGCTGTATAAGTGAGTGTGAACACACATGTGCAAGTGTCAGGCTTCCAGCAATAGCTATTACAGCAAGATTTGATTAATACAATTCACATACTTTGCACATTAGAAAACAGTCTGGTGGATATCTCCTCGTTTGAAAATAAACAGAAAACACCAGTTGAAATAAGATCAGCAATAGCTGACACAAAGGAAACAGATCACCTGAGGTGAAGAAGGCCATCTCTGGGTGACAGAACATATTAGAGAAATTAAAGTTTAGAATACCTAAAAGTATTAAAGATGTGTTTTCAGGAAGAAGGACTAAAATGCTGTGGAGAGAGAACACATCAAGATAAATAAGCGGGGTGCGGGGGGCAGCATAATCATTTAAGAATGAAATTTAGAGACAAATAAAAAGGGATTATATAAAACAAAGATAAGGCTTCCCCAATGGCTTAGAGGTAAAGAATCTGCCTGCCAATGCAGAAGACATGGGTTCAATCTGTAGGTCAGGAATATGCCCTAGAGAAGAAAATGGCAACCTGCTCCGCTATTCTTGCCTGGGAAATCTCACGGACAGATGAGTCTGGAGGCTACCGTCCATGGGATCACCAAGAGTCAGACAGGACTTACTAACTAAAACCAAAGCCAAAACAAACAAACAAACAAAAACAAACATACAACATTCATAGCAGATTTAAAATTTGTATTATAGACAGTTAAGAGAAAAATTTTGCACTTCAGAAGCAATTCAGGCCAATGGTCATGGGTTTGAATTTTAAGATACTTTTCATGGGGTTCTCAATGCAACAATACCAAAGTAGATCGCCATTCTCTTCTCCAATGGACCATAATTTGCCAGACTCTGACTAGCAGGGACATGTCAGGAGAAATATCAATAATCTCAGATATGCAAGGGCTTCCCTGGTGGCTCAGATGGCAAAGAATCTGCATGCAAAGTGGGAGACCTGGGTTCAATCCCGGGTTGGGAAAATCCCCTGTAGGAGGGCATGGCAACCCACTCTAGCATTCTTGCCTGGAGAATTCCCATGGACAGAGGAACCTGGTGGGCTACAGTCCATGGGGTTGCATATAGTCAGATAGGACTGAGCAACCAAACACAGATATGCAGATGACACCACCGTAATGGCAGGAAGGGAGGGGGAACTAAAGAGCATCTTGATGATCATAAAGAGAAGAGTGAAAAAGCTGGCTTAAAACTCAATATTCAAAAAACAAAGTTCAAGACATCTGGTCCCATTACTTGATGGCAAACAGATGGGGGAAAATACAGAAACAGTTACAGACTATTTTCTTGGGCTCCAAAATCACTGCACATGATGATTTTACTGCAACCATGAAATTAAAAGATGCTTGCTCCTTGGAAGAAAAGCTATGACAAACACAGACAGCATATTAAAAAGCAGAGACATCATTTTACCTAAAAAGGACCATATAGTCAAAGCTGTGGTTTTTTTCAGGTAGCCATGTACAGATGTGAGACCTGGACCATCAAGAAGGCTGAGCACTGAAGAATTAATGTTTTCAAACTGCAGTACTGGAGAAGCCTCTTTAGAGTCCCTTGGACTGCAAGGAGATCAAAGCAGTCAGTCCTAAAGTATATCAACTCTTCATACTCATTGGAAGGACTGATGCTGAAGCTGAAGCTCCAATACTTTGGCTACCTGATGCAAAGGGCCAACTCACCACAAAAGACCCTGATTCTGGGAAAGGCAGGAGGAGAATATGATAGAGGATGGTGGATGGCATCATTGACTCAGTGGACATGAGCTTGAGCAAGCTCCAAGAGATGGTGAAGGTCAGAGAACCCTGGAGTGCTGCAGTCAATAGGGTCCCAAAGAGCTGGACATGACTGAGTGACTGAACAACAATTCTACTTCTTACCAGTTATGTGATTATTGGGCAAATTACAAAAACTGTTTATGTCTCTGTTCCTCTATAAAGTGGAGAAATAATATGAGTAACTTTAATATAGAATTATCAGGAGGACTAAGTGAATTAATACTTGCAAACTTTTTAAAAAATCAATGTTAGCTATTGTTAATAACACCAAATTAGTAGTGTGGCATTTAGCAGGCATACATTCTCCTAGAACACAAAGAAAGTTCAATGAGTTGGCAGAAGTTGAGAGTGGGGGGAGTTACATACTTAAGTGCTATAAATTCCTTAAAAGGAAGTTATATACTTGAAGTGAAATGGAAATCAAACACACAAATTAACAAAAAAAATTCTAGCTAAAAACAAGCAGGCAAACCAACAAATATAAAACAAAATGAAAATGGCTAGCCACAACAAAGAATTGTGAATACTGGCTAATGGGATTTATCTATTCTACGCAAATATAACTAAGGGATACACTGAAAATATTTTTAAATGAAACAATGCAAAACTAAACCCGAAATCTTAAAATATTTTGGCAAGGGAAAACAGCAGTTTCAGTCAAAGACAAAAAGTCATGCTACACTTCTCAAGAGTAAATTAGAAGAAAATGAAACAACTGAAGAATTTTGAGAGGAAAGAATTATAAATCAGACAATTATTAAAGAGAAATTATCATTCACATAGAAAGATCAGAAAGAGGCAATCTAAACTACTCAATGTTTCAAAAAATATAAGTACTTAAAAATACAGTACTTATAAATGTCCTAAAAAAGGTTATGCTTAAGAATAATTGGCAGTCAACAATATATGAATCAAGATTAAGAACTCAGGTTTAGGAAATTTCAAGGCAGTGAGCCTTGAAAGAAGGAAAACAGATTATAGTGAGTATTGAATAAAATCAAATATAAAATAAATTCAAATAAGTTTTATAAAGGGTGGATCCAAAATGTAACAGAAAAATTAAATCATAATCTCTGAAAATAAGCCTACACATTTTACAATAAGCAATAATTTACTGATAAAAAAGCAATGTACTAATAACAATTTAAGACAAATGCCTTTTTATAATGAAAAAATTTAAAATTCGTATTATTTCTTGAAACAATGTAGGTGAAAGAATGTTTTACAAATGTCAAAGTAACCCCAGTAGAATTGAAAGACTATAAGCTTCCCAGTTTTCTGGAGAATAAGAAAAGCCAAGAAAGACTTCATAAAGCAGAGTTAGAAAACAAAGTCAAAAGTTTTGCATGAATGATTAAAACTGAAAAACATATGACAGAAGAATGATTGGGAGATTTAATAAACTTGTGGGATTTAAATAGCCTATTTAAAAACTATATTTTACAGACTGAATTAAAGAAAGAAGACGCACCAGAAAATTTATTAGTGTTCTATTTACAAGGAACATAATACAGAATGTTAAGGGAAAAAAAGATGGGTAAATATTTATTAGAATTCAAAACAGAATTTCTTATATTTGTTTACTTCCTGATTACCAGATCTGTGCATAGTGGGACAAANTGTTCTATTTACAAGGAACATAATACAGAATGTTAAGGGAAAAAAAGATGGGTAAATATTTATTAGAATTCAAAACAGAATTTCTTATATTTGTTTACTTCCTGATTACCAGATCTGTGCATAGTGGGACAAACTTAGGACACATTAGTAATTATTTACATATGAAATATAAGCAAAAACATTACACATATGAATAATGAACTAAAAATAAGATTGGTAGTATTCATTTTACACAACTAGCAATTACATCAAGAAAATAAAATTTATAACACAGGTCATTTAACACTGATGAAAGATACAGGCCACAATGATTATTTAATGTCATAAACTTATATACATGTCATGGGATATCATCAAAATGCATATTTAGCAAATATTCATATTAGGAGTCTTTATTATACCTCTCTCAGCAATTAACAGACTAAATACACAAAATTAAGTATATAATAATCCAAATAATATAATCTTCTCAAAAATTTTCTCATGCTTCATAGTCAGTAAAGTAAAATTACACTTTTCTTCAAGTGCCTATGGAAACTGAAATTAACACTTTTCAAGAACTCATTCTTATGGGAGCTGCTAACAAATCACCTAGGTGTTACTTCACATCTCTGGGCCCATCATCAAAGGAATTTGTAAACTCTGATAGAATGAGAATCTCTTGCAAAAAATTATGTTACCAAAATTCAACAAAGAAGCAGGAACATAAATAGACCAGTTTCTAGCTTCAAAATTAGTCTCTTATAAAGGCTTGTTTATTCTTTTACAAACATTAATTGAACATCTGTGCTACTTAGTATATGAGAATACAAGAACAATAGTCCCCATAAACCTCCTTAGAAGAAAACAGACATTAAAAAAAAAGAAACTAACAGATCTTAGTTCCATATTAGGGCTTAAAAATGAACATACTTTTATCAGGAGGTTCCAAATGTTTTCTACATTATATACTGAATAGCCTTCTCCAAAAAATAGAAATGCAAAACCACCTGACTTGGATGCAACCATCAGACTTGTATGTTCAGATACCTACTGTAGGGCCTGCTTTAATATAGGATCATGTACAAGGCAACATTATTTCAATGTCTGCAAACATCTTAAAGCTCAATTTTATAAAGAAATTCACCACATTAATTTTTTAAAATTCCCTGAAACATAAAATATAACCAATAATTTTTAAGAGGATAATTATACAGAAGGATAACTATATACATTCATTCATTCACATATGCTCATTTATACCTGCCTCCATATGACATCTGGAACATTTCTGACTGCATGTATGTCAACATCATTGTATATGACTAACTTCTTTACTATATATTCCATTCCTTAAATTTTCCCTGTTTTTTGTAAAAATAAACTTTATGGAAGCCAATTTATAATATATGCATGTTATAATATATCTATGTGTGTATATGTACATATATATAGAGAGAAATACAGAGACTATGCAAGGTATTAAGTTGACATTTTTGAGTAAAAGATTGGCTCAGAGGGTAAAGCATCTGCCTGCAATGCAGGAGACCCCGGTTTGATCCCTGTGACAGGAAGATCTGCTGGAGAAGGAAATGGCAACTCATTTCAGTACTCTTGCCTGGAAAATCCCATGGATGGAGAAGCCTGATAGGCTACAGTCCATGGTGTCGCAAAGAGTTGGACACAACTGAGCAACTTCACTTTCTTTCTTTCTTTTTCATAAAAATTATTTTATAAGTTATTTTTGGAGAATTATGGAGGCATGGCATATTTTTACCTATTAAATATACAAACTTTTTATTTTTCTAATTTTTAAGTTTGCCTTTTGTGAATATCAGGTTTTGTGAGAAGATCTTTCACCCAAGACCCAGGCAAATTTCCTAAGAGGAGCCAATCCTTGCAGGTCACTGTTTGACTTCTGATTCTTCTTGGCACACAAATTAGCCTCTCAATGCACATATCTAGAGCATTTATTACAGTAATATTGGACGTAGCAAGTGAAACATTGACAACTGCATTCAATATAGGTCACCGATAACATTTTCTGAATGAGAAAATATAAAAATATGCAGATTTTTAATCTGAATCATTTTCAGCATGTATTGTCAAACTAAAGTGGCTCTGGAGGTCTTACTAATATATCTTACTAATTATGTACCTAAAAGATGTGTGTGAGTACTATCTTTCCATTACAAAAAGATATAAAATAATGTGTTCTGGATATTGGCGTAAATGATTCCTAGATGCCAAGCAGACAGTAGCATTAGTCATTTGTCATAATTTATCAATTTTGATACTAATTAATTACAACTTAATACAAATGTCATATTTAGAAAAATAAATTCCATTTGAGAAAACCTATGTTTTTGGGAAAACAGACTCTGGAGAAGCCATTTTAGCTTTCTTATAACTATTGTTTATGGAATATGCTTTCTGATATTTTAGCTTCTAGCCAATCTGCATTTTTATATCTTAAAGTGATGTCTAATAGAAATAATATGAATGAGTAGGTTTTCAAAAAAAAATCATCTGATAACTGACATTTTAGGTAAGTTATATTGAATTTATCAAGTGATATAATTGGGTTTAATCTACTATCCTACTATTTTGTATTTGTCCTGTTCATTCTTTGTTGCTTTGTTTCTCTTTTCCATTCTCTAGGCTTTTTTTTTTTTCTGAGATGTAGTTGATATGTAATATTATGTAATTTTAAAGTATGCAATCTATTAGTTTGATATATGTATAAATTGTATTGTGTTTACTGCTATAGTTAACACCTTTATCAAGATATTAGATTGATTTTTTTTTAATTCCACTTCATCTCCACTATTGTCTTAGTATATCATTTCATCTTCATTAGTTCTTCCTACAGTGATTAGAGTATAAATCTAATCTATTTCTTCTGCTATAACTTTATGTTTACAGTAAAAACCTAACAACCAGACTTCTGTATCCCTCATTTCCATCCATTGTACTAATTTTGGTAACATTTTATATTTATTATAAAGTTTAAGTGTAAGTAATATTTTAAATATATTAAAATGAGAAAATGGTATTTATATTTATCATATCTGCTCCCCTCCATTGCTTTGTGTCTAGATACACATTTCCAGTATCATTTTACTTCTTCCTAAAGAAGCTTATTTTACATTTCTTGTAGTATAGGTCTGGTGGGATCAAATTATTTTTTTCTGAAAAAGTCTCTTTTACATCTTTATTTTTAAAACGTTATTTGCTAAGTAAAGAAATCTGGGTTAGTAGGGTTATTTCTTTATTTATTTTGCTTTTGCTTTCTCTCAATATTTTAAAGATGTTTCTCATTGTCTTTTGATGTTCTCCATTTTTGACATCCACTATCATTTGTGTAATGCGTTCCTTCTCTTTGGCCAAAGGTCATATTAGTCCCTGTTCTAGTTTCTCTTCCTAGTACTCCAATAGCTTATATGTTGCTGCTGCTGCTAAGTTGCTTCAGTCGTGTCCAACTCTGTGCGACCCCATAGACGGCAACCCACCAGCCTCCACTGTCCCTGGGATTCTCCAGGCAAGAACACTGGAGTGGGTTGCCATTTCCTTCTCCAATGCATGAAAGTGAAAAGTGAAAGTGAAGTCACTCAGTCGTGTCCAACTCCTACCGACCCCATGGACTGCAGTGTACCAGGCTCCTCTGTCCATGGGATTTTCCAGGCAAGTGTACTGGTGAGGGGTGCCATTGCCTTCTCCGAGCTTATATGTTAGGGTACTTAATATCACCTCCTGGCTTTTGGATATTAAATTCCTTTTTTGTTTTTCCATCCCTTTTTTTTATCAGTTTGGATAATTTCTACTTAAGATCACCAATGCTTTCTTCTTGTGTCTAGCCTGCTGATAAACCCATAAAAAGAGCTCTTTGTCTTAGACATCATGTTTTTTATACACAGCATTTCCAACTGACTTTTTTTTTTTTAAGATTTCCTTCTCTCTACTAAAATTCCCCCATCTCTTCAATGCATAATTTCCATATTTTACAGTATGTCCTTTAACATAACAATCAACACAATCGACTTTAAAGTACCTGTTTGCTGACAGTTCTATCACTTGTGCCATCTCTGCATATAAAAGTGTTATTACTAACATGGGAAAGGAAACTGTCAACTGTCAACCACCTCCAGAAGAGTCCCAGGCAGGATAAACCCAATGAAGAACACACCGACACACATAATCGAACCGACAGAAATTAAAGACAAAGATAAAATATTAAAAATAACAAGGGAAAAATGACAAAGAACATACAAGGAAACTCCCATAAGGTTATCAGCTGATTTTTCATCAGAAACTCTACAAGCCAAAAAGGAATGGCATGATATATTTAGTGATGAAAGAGAAGAACCTACAACCAAGAATACCATCAAGACCCTCATTCACATTTGACAAAGAAATCAAAAGTTTTACATATAAGCAAAAGTTAAGAGAATTCAGTACCACCAAGCCATTTTACAAAAAATGCCAAAAGAATTTCTTTAAGCAGGAAACACAAGAGAAGGAAAAGATCTACACAAAATAAACCCAAAACAATTAAGAAAATGGTAATAGGATCATTTGTTGTGTAGTGGCTAATTTGTGCTGACTCTTTTGTGACGCCGTCAACTGCATACATATCAATAATTACCTTAAATGTAAATGGATTAAATGCACAAATCAAAAGACACAGACTGGCTGGATAGATAAAAACATCTGCATGCATACACTTCCACTTACCAGATCACTTTACTTAACTCCCCAAATTATATGTAATTATTTCATATTGTTAGGTTAATTATGCTTTCGTTATGGCTTGCAACTGTAATGATCTTTTATTTTTTGTTTATTGATTATGAGAAGTGATAAATGTCTTCTATTATAGTGATTTGTGCTTAATAAATTGTATCATGATTGGTCAACTGAAAATAATGGAATTGTATATAATTCTATATCACTAAAACTACCATTTAATAGAAAAACTTGTAATCATTTTTTAAAATCCAAATGCATATCAAAATTATCTTGGAATGTTCTGGAAAAAAAAAGCCCAAGTATTGTTTTTTTGGTTGCTTTTTTTCCTCCAAAGCTCCAGATGTATTTCTAATGAGCAGCCATATCTAAAAACAACTGGACTATATGATGACCTTGTACTTTTATATAGTTTATTTAACTTTTTCTATTTCATATTAAATACTACATTTCATTTAGCTTGTTTTCCAATTTCTCCTTTTTTAGTAATGTTCTTTCTCAAGTCTACAAAGCATAGTAGAAGCGTTTGTAAACATATATAGAGATATAAGCAGTATGCATATTTTAGAAAACACGAATTTTTGCCTAGCTAAAAAAGTATGACATTTTTATTCTACTTGTTTGACTTAGTATGAATAGAAAGCTATATTTCTAATTTATAATCACTTAAAGTTTTGATATAGCTCCATGTATTTTGGCATCTACTATTAGTGCTAAAAGTCTAGAAAGTTTATTATCTTAGCGATTAAAAAAAAATTGAACCTGAAACTTCTAATCCAATTCTGAGAATATAATGAAATATTATGTTGTTTAAAAAGACAGGAAATTAACAGGTGATATAGTGATATTAACTAAAGTACATATTTTGTTCAAATCTCATAAAATTTTATGGTAGTGTGTATTATTTGTTTTTATACCTTATTCAAAACTCCACATTGTATTTAACTGCACAGAGCAGCTTCAGTTACATGCAACAAATTCTGATAAGTTCTCTTTTCATTTTTACTCTACTATAGATATTTTCTAATTTTCCTTGTTTTGGCTTTTATATACAGTGGTTATTTAAAAGTGAACATTTAACTTCCAAATACATGAGATATTTAAAAATATTTTTGATATTAATTTCTCATTTGGATATTAATTTCTTGTTTAAATCCTTTCTTCTCTGCTATCACCCTCTGTAATTTTTCAATCTTCTAACATTATTGTGGGTTTCAATGGCTAATTTTGCTAAGTCAAAGATCTCTCTTGGTAAATGTGACACTGCACTTGAAGATACGAGGGTCATTTTCAAATATCTTTTGATATTGATCTCTAACATAATTCCACAGTAATAAGACAACAGACTCTGAATGATTTCAATGCCTTTAGACCATGAAATTTCTGCACCTGGTCTTTTGTCTCTGGCTATGTTCCAGTGTCTCCTAGGTTATAGCCTATGGAACTTGAATAGAATTTGTATGCTACTGTTGTGTGAAAAATCACATAAATCTTAATTATGTCAAATTGGTTCATAATGCTTTTCAGGCCAACTATATTCTTCTACTTCTCTGCACATTTATTCTATTAATTTCTGAGAGCTTGATATTGAAACTCCAACTAAAAAGCTTAATATACCTACTAAAAGTGAACAATTTTAGTACATAGTGGAACTACATGTAACATTGTTTTCTATTTTCCAAATCTCCTATAAATGTATTATCATGTTTTCATAATTTAAAAAATAAAAAATATAAAAAACTATCATGCCTGTGGGGCAACCCCAAGACAGGCGGGTCATGGTGGAAAGGGTTGACAGAACGTGGTCCACTGGAGAAGGGAATGGCAAGCCACTTCAGTATTCTTGCCTTGAGAACCCCATGAACAGTATGAAAAGGCAAAATGATACCAAAAGAGGAACTCCCCAGGTCATTAGGTGCCCAATATGCTACTAGAGATCAGTAGAGAAATAACTCCNGATCCCCACCCCTCCCACCTCCCTCCGCAGGGAAATCCACGCACATCTGGGCCCACGACCTCCCAGGCCTGTTTGAGCAGCGGCGGCTACAGCAGCAGGTCCCCCTCTCCATCCCCACCAACCGCCTCACCCAGCGCATCATCCCCAGGTCAGCAACCCTGGCCCTGCGGGGATGGGAGCACCCCGGGGAGACGGAGGGACAGAGCCAGGGCTGGAACACGGCCTTTCCTGGTCTGACGCTGTTGGGGTCTTAGTCATGTCACTTGGCCTCCCCCTGAGGCCCAGTTTCCTCATTGGTCAGCCCCGCTGGTAGCCTTCCCTTCCACTACCCCCAGGCCTGTCGGGAGGGAAGGAGACAGTGGATGTGAATTTAATGCCTCGGGCAGGAGTGGAGTCTGGTGCTTCCCTGGTGGCTCACATAGTAAAGAAACCATATGCAATTCAGGAGACCCAGTTTTGATCCCTGAGTTGGGAAGATCCCCTGGAGAAGGAAATCAACCCATTCCAGTCTTTTTGCCTGGAGAATCCCATGGACACCGGAGCCTGGCGGGCTGCAGTCCATGGGGCCACAAAGTCAGACAGGACTGAGCGGTCAAGCACTAACATTTAGCAGTAACAGGAGTAGGGTCAGCTGCAGGCCCACCTGGATCCAGGCTCCAGTAGCACCTTAGGCGTCTTCCTGCATCTCCTGGATCTGTTTTCCTCTTGTCACCTACATCCTCAAGTAGGCTTTCCTGTTCAGTGATAGCTACCTGCAGATCCACCAGTGATCCACTAGCTAATAAACCCGTGGAACTGGAACCTCTGTTTTCAAGTAATTCCCTCCACAGGCTGGGACCAATTCTCACGGGCCTAGCTGAGGGCCGTGCCCACTTCTGGGCTGGTCACCACAGCCACAGGATGAGGAGCCAGGGGCCAGGCCTGGGTCACGCGCCCTCTCCTGGAGCTGGGGAAGGAGACAGGGGCTTGTCTGGGCAGATGGACACAGGACCGCCTGCCGACGGCTGTGGTGACAGCGGGAAGGATGAATGGAGCAGGATACTGATGAGAAGGCCTGGAAAGGGGGCCAGTGTAGTGACCCGAGACGAGGGACGGCCGTGGGAACTAGACGGGCCCGAGCAGTATTTAGGAAGTAGGATTGACGGGATCTGGGGGCTAAGGATAGTGCGCGTGAGGGGAAGGGAGGGACTGGGAGACCCCCAGTGAGCGGACTTGAGGTGTGTATGAGGCGGCGTGTGCCTGCCAAGTCTCTTCAGCCGCGTCCGACTCTGTGCGACCCTATGGGCTGTAGCCTGCCAGGCTCCTCTGCCCATGGGTGGTAGGGGCCCTCGTTCAGCTGCACAGCTCCTGGTATGTGCCAGGCAGCCTCCTGGGCGTGAGACCCTCCTGGGAACTAGAGACCCTTGTACTCCTCAGACTCTTTGTCAAGAGGGACAGACAACAATGGGCATGAGGAAGGAGGCAGCGCAGTGGTGACCTGGAGGAGGGTCAGGAGGCGGTGTTCAAAGGGTGGTCAGGAAGGACGTCCCTTAGAGGGTGCTGTGTGAGCAGAGACTTGAGGCGGTGACGGAGTGAGTCCTGAGAAAATCCGGGGGCCGGGGGATGGGGGCTGGAGCCCAGAGGCCAGGCCTGCTTGTGTGAGGAACAGGGAGTCAGGGGGTCCACTGTCACCACAGAGCGGGCTTTACCCCTGACTGAGTGTGCCCTGACTGAGGTTCTCGCAGGTCAGTCTGGCTGCTGCGCTGGGAGGAGGCTGGAGGAGATACAGGCGGAAGCAGAGGCCTGTCAGGAGGCTGGTGCGACATGATGGCGCCTTGGGCCAGGGTAGTGGTGAAGGAGGACAGAGGCAGTCAGATTCCAGTTTTATTTTGAAAGCCAGAACAACAGGATTTCCTGACAGTTGGTGGATGGAAGAGAAAGAGAGGAGTCAAGGATGACTCCAGGGTTTTGGCCTTGGCAACGGAAGGATGACGCTGTCATCAGCTGTGGGTGGGGCAGAATTCAATGGTGTCATGTGGAGTTTGAAATGTACAAGACGGGCCTTAGCTCTTGTTGGGGAGTGGGGGTTGGCCCGGAGATTTGAGCGGGCAGGTGAACTGTGGGCTTAGACATCGCCATGACCACCGTGGGTGGTGGAAGCCGGTGGGGTGGGTGGGGGAGGCTGGGCCGTGGCTACACCTACCAGGGAGATGAAGGGCCCAGGTCCTTCGTGCAGCAGGCTCGCTCGAGGACCACACTGGGAACCCAGTGGCCTTGGAGCTTCCTGACCTCAGTCCCAGGCCAACCTCTGCTTTGGCCCGGGACCTGCAGGAAACAGGCCCAATACAGCCCCGTGTCACAGGCAGCTTTGGGTGTGTGTTCGGGAAGTCACAGTGGAGATCTCAAATTGTTGGAGATAAAAAACAAACAAAAGTCTGTCTCTGTCCCATCTGAAGGCCAACTGGGAAGAGAGTGGAAGGAACAGGGGAGAGCGGAGCGAAGGCAGGGAGAGAGGTGCTGGCTTCCTCGGCAGGGCCCATGTCCCAGCAGAGGGTGCAGACGGGCCTGGGTCATGGAGAGGCGGCCGGGCTGCTGGCATGCTGCCCTGTCCCTCAGAGCAAGAAACGGGCTCGGAGCTTCCCCAGAGGGCTTGGGGGACAGCAAGTAACCAGAGCAAGGACCCTACTTCTCCCTCAGCACCAGAGGAAGCCACCCACTGGCCACCCCGTGTAATAGCCAGCACAAACAGAAGAGGGCCCGGCAATTGCCGTTTCTTGCGAGTCTTCGTCTCCCCTGGCCAGCTTGCCCACCTGTGACATTGGGCGCGTGGGGTGGGAACTGGCCCTGAGGGCTCTGTCTGAAGGAGGAGCTGGAGCCTGAATCAGCTCCCAGCCCTCCCACACCCTCATTTCTTCATTTTGGGCTTCCTCGGTGGCTTAGTGGTAAAGAACCCGCCTGCCAATGCAGGAGATGCAGGTTCGATCCCTGGGTTGGCAAGATCCCTTGGAGGAGGAAGTGGCAACCCACTCCATTATTCTTGCCTGGGACATTCCATGGACAGAAAAGCCTGACCAGCTACAGTCCATGGGGTCGCAAAAGAGTTGGACACGACTTAGCAACTAAACAGCAACAGCATTTGCATCCTTCCTTTCCTGAAAAAGGATTTTCAGTGACTGAAAATAGGTGGGAAAGTACTAACAGGGGATGAGAAAAGCTAGCCTTCTGTGAGGGCACCTGTCACGCCGGCTCTGCTGCAAGCCCTCTGTTGAGTTAACTCATACAAACCTCATTGCGACCCCGCAAGATGGGTATCACGGTTGCACCCCCCACCCCCCATCTGCAGAGGAGGCAGCTGAGGCACTGAGAGATCAAGTGCCTTGCCCCCCAGTCACGGTTAGAGAGAATTCTGTGAGCTAAACCCCTGGTCTGGATGTACAGGCTCCAGGCTGTCAATTTGGGTGCTGGAGCCACGGGCCCAGCATCACAACCCCTTCTGTTACTCGAGCAAGTGACTTGGCCTTCCAGAGCCTCAGTCTGCCATCTGTGAGGCAGGGAGGGTGTTAGAAGCCATCCTTAGGGCTCTGCCCTAAGGATGGCACCTGGGACACCCGCCCTGGTTGCTCTCCTCCCAGGCGCTTTGCCCTGTCCAACAAGATTCCTGACACCAAAGGCTGCCTGCAGTGTCGTGTGGGTAAGAGCTTGGGGGGCAGGTGGNGGCAAAGTAATGTCTCTGCTTTTTAATATGCTATCTAGGTTGGTCATAACTTTCCTTTCAAGGAGTAAGTATGTTTTAATTTAATGGTCCAATACCATCTGCAGTGATTTTGGAGCCCAATATGGCTTCCCTGGTGGCTCAGTGGTAAGGACTCTGTCTGCCAAGCAGGAGACACGGTTTCCATCCCTAGGTTGGGAACATACCCAGGAGAAGGAAGCAGCAACTCACTATAGTATTCTTGCCTGGGAAATCCCATGGACAGAGGAGCCCGGCAAGCTATATCCCTTGGGGTCACAATAGAGTTGGACATGACTTATTGACTAAACAACAACAATGCATTACGTATGTGTGTTTGTTGAACTGTGATAGAAAATAAATTTTTTAGATCAAAAAAGTTTACAGGTCACTGTAGTTAATTTATACTGGCTAATAAAATCACAAATTTATCTCATTAAAATATCCTGCACCTGAAAGAGAATTGTGATAATTCAAAACTGTACACTCTAGTGTACAGTCATCTTTTGTTTTAACTTGTGATAACAATGTAGGTTGTGGTTTTTATTGTAGCATACTTTTTTACATTTTTACCACAAAGTAGAAGGCTATGCAGGAAAACTAATCTAGTGTCTACATAAAGTCAGTGACATCAAAAGAGGAAATGTATCAATACTAGAATAAAAGAGAATCATTTCAAGGAGGAAATTGATATGAGCCTGGAGGTCAATGGAGATAAATGGGCTAGGTGTCTGGGAGACTTCACCACAGAGGTAATATTTGGAGGCGAAAGAATGAATGACACCATATACAGAAATGTTGTTGAGAGAGAAAACAAATTGTTCTATGTCTCTGACATCTGCAGGTAGTGTAAAGGACCAGAGGCCCGTCCCACCAAAGAGACTAAAATAAAAGGGAATGTAAAATGGGATATGGAGCAGTGTGGTATTATGCAAGGCAAGGAAACATGTTTTCAGAAGGAAGGCACAGTCAGCTTTGTCACTTACTACTGTGAGTTTAAAATCAAAACAAATCTGTTGGGTGGCAAAGAAACTGTCCTTATAAATGACTCTAACTAGATAAACTTACTAGATATGAATATTTCCTTTATCATGGGTAGGATGATAAGTCAGATATGGAGGGCTGAAGAGTTAACAGGACACAAGGAAGCAGAATTTTTCAGAAAATGTGACTGGATATGAAAAATGTAAATTGATATTGAAAACAAGTTGATGCCTCCTGATCCTTAAAAACATCTCTTGATAAGCCACAGCATTTGCTATTTATCAAAGAAGTTATGTATTCTTTTGTAATAGGATCTAGATAAGTTAATTTTAATATCTTTTAAACTTATTAAGGTTTGTCAGGTAATTTTATATTAATATACATGCACTTGTTTGAATCTTATTTGCAACACTTCTAAATTTTCCATTAAATCATCTATTAATGTTCTAATAACTATATTATACATTTCTTCCTTTACATGTGTATAATGCTTAAAAATTTACTCCTATTTATAAGTCTACTGGCTTTAAAATTTACCCTTATTTATAAGGGTAAATTACTCCTATTTATAAGTCCATTGACTGCCTTTATATCAACACAGCAATTTATAAAGAAATAATTAAAATTTTACACAATGCATTAAAACATGTCCATGGAAATTCGTTGTGAAACTTTTTTTTTTTAATAAAGGTGGCTGCTATTCTAAGGGAATGCTTAAAAAATTACAATAATTTAATTCCAAAGTCTCACTTGGCTAATATTTTCCATCTTACCATTACCCAACTTGTCACAAGAGCTATTAAAAACATTCAAATTGTCTGTTTTGATTTAATTCAATTACCTAGAAAATATGAAAGCACTTTTAACTGTAAACTCCTAGTTAATAATGCCTACTTCTGCCATCTGGTGGCAGAAGCAAAAGGTATATCCATTATTGGTAACAAGGCTGTAAAACAGGCCTCAGTGAACAATCACAAATTAACATTCCAGATTGCAGGTATCATTCTTCACTTGAAAAACTTCAACATTTATAGTTTTTTGTTTTTTAACAGGACAATGCTCTCTGTAGTTTTTTGAAACATTACTAGCTTCATGCTGAGCACATTAGCAATGCCTTATTCTGAGCACATTAGCAATGCCTTATTCTAACAAAGGAAGCATCAATTTTAAAGCAACGATCAAGTTAGACATAAAAACTGGATAATAAAACTCCATTTATTGTACATATACAGCAATTTCTAGCATGTCTAATTTTTTAAATTAATGATCAATGTTTCTCAAGAAAGCTTTTCAAGGAATTGATCCTGTTTGTGTAACTTGCTTTGTCTGATTTGCCACAGTACATAGAACTCAGCTTTTAAAAATCATTTTACATGAAGACATATTTTTAAAGAGTAATTTGAAATATGAGAAAATTTATTTGCCTTATAGACATTTAGTATATTTTTATACTTTTTTATTTTAAACAATTTTTTTTCATTTAAAAAATTAAAGTTTTATTTTAAATTCAAAATACTACATTTAATTATTCATATATCAGGGAATCACAGAATTGGGAGAACTATTAGGTGTCACAGGGTTCATTTATCTGCTCCAAGGATAATATTTTTTTGTAATGTAATTCACAAGTAGCAAACAAGCTCCACTCATATATTCTACATAATAGAAAACTTCTACTACAGTCCTGGAGTCTGACAACACCCATCCCCAGAGAATTCTTCTAAGAACCTATAATGTACTTTCCTGTACATCAATCCCACTGGCCTTGGTTAGCTCTATGGAGCCCTGTAGAGTAAATTTGTATTCTTTAATATCTGAAGATTACTGGCATGATCCAACCATTCACCTCTTTCTCTTCTTTAGTAGAAACTTAGTTCCTTCAGCTACTCCTCATATGCCATAACATCAATTTCTCCACCAATCTGATCTTTTTTTATTCTAGTTTGAAAATACAGAGCTTAAGACTGACCTCTCTTCTCCAGGGGTCATCAAACTGAACCAGCAGCCTTTCCATGTGTGCTCTTATTTTACAGAAAGAAACTTGGGTTAAAGAGAGGATCACTAAGCCAAGAAACAGAGGTGTGAGTGGGCTATGACCATGAATATCTGATAATCTCTCTGAATTTTAGACTCGTCAACAGCAAAACTGATATTATAATACTTAATGAAATACAGGTCATTGTTTCCAATAAGAATTTCTCATTGTATTATCCCCTTGCTTGGAATCTTTCAAAGACCTCTCTTGCACTGAGGATGAAGAAGACACTTAGCTTCCTAGCTTGGCTTAAAAGGCACTGCATGAACTGGCCTCCAGCATTATCTTACCTATCACACATTCAATTTCCCAAAGTTCTATCTCGTTTTAGGAAAGCAGGTCGCCTCTTCATCTCTTACTCTCTCCATGGGGCACACAGTTTTAGCACCTGTGCCCCCTCTTCCAGGAATGCTCTTCACTCTCCTCCCCTTACTCACTCTTAATTAAAGTGCCATCTCCTGACCTCCGTAGCAAAGTCAGTTTTACCTAACACGTGGTTTTGCAGCACCTTGTACTTCCTTTTACTTATCTCAATTTCAGTTCTGCTTGTATTTAAGCAATTACTTGATTATGTCTGTCTTCTAGTAGATTTTAAATTGCATTAAGGCAAAGACCACATCTGTTTTTGTTTTCAATTCTTACCTAGCTTCTAGTCCAGTACTTGGCATGTAATAAATAATCAATAAATATTTATAAATAATGAACTGCAGTTCTTGGCTACCAAAGAAACCAAAAATTGAGCAGCAGGGATTCTGGAGAGAAGAAAGGCACAGGGATATAAGCCCAACATTTAGCAATGGTTTTCTCTTCAAGGACTTTTTTGATCCCAAGATGCAGAAAGTTGTAAATTAAGAAGGTAGGAAGAACCACTGAAAAAGAGAATAGAATTCTTCTTAAAAAACTGCTGCAAGGAACACAGTGAGCACTTTTGGCACTCAGTTTGGACCTCTGCAAGTATTTAGGGTTTTTCTATCTCTTCAGGCTACACGGGTAGCCTCTTGGAAAAAACTAAAACAGTGGGAGGTTTGACTTATAATTCAAAAGTAAAATCTTTCTCCTTCGCTCTTACCTTTGCACCACCCCCCGCCCCTTAGCACATAAGACCATCAAATTCTTGTCATAAGACATCTTGTATCAATTTTTATTTACTATGCTTCATTACCATCTCATTACATTTTAGTAGGCTCATCTTAAATTACTGTCTTTCAGGAGAAGGCAGATCTACTCTGCCTAAGAACTGTAATTTGTATCCAATCTATCATCCTGCCTTTTTCCAAGGGACCTTCTTTCCATATGGCTGTCACAGGTGATCATTAAAGGTGATCAGTCCATCTTCCAACTTGCAGGTAACCTACATTTGTTGAAATTATAAGGCTTCCTCAAATTTTCTATTATCCATTTGTTTCTGCTTATAGAGATATATTAACTTTATAGCTATTAATAGGTACATATTTAAAACAGCAAACAAAAGAGTCCTAAGTATTAGTACTCTAGACTAAAATCTATTTGAAACAAAAGACAATCAATTAAAACACTTAAAATAGCTGCCCAGAACTCTCTAATCTTTCCTAGTAATTTTACTTCCTATATGCTAATTTGTTTGTTTTTTTAACTTTCTATTCTAAAACCAATTATTTTGAATAGTAAAGAGAAAACAGACATTGTTATGATTTGGGTGTTTTCTTCTGTTTCTGCATTTTTAATCTACTTTTTTTCTGGGAGGTATGAAAAATAAAGAAAAGTAGGCATTAAGATTAAAAAAGAGAGAATAAAAGCATATGAATAATTCACCAAATGAAAAGCATACAAATTAAACTCTGAACAATCACAGACAGTTTATATACGTTATTTCTCTTAACACTTTTACTTCTTTTGTAAAATGAGTATGCTTAATATTATTTTTCTCAGGGAATCAGATGTTCGTTTCTTTAGACTAATATTAAAAATAATCATTATTGTCTTTATTTCCAAAATCCAAGTAGGTGCTTTTCTCAAAAGAAAATGCTATTTTTAAAAACCATGTCTGGATAAAAAGGAATAGTTGCTTATTTCAGAAAATTAATGAGTTATACAGTCAGATCATGACAAGAAACTGAACTGCAAGCTGATATATGTTAGAAAATATAAATGATTTGGGGGTAGTTTTTAGAAGAATTTTTGATTTTTCTGTAACTTGGATGAGAGTTAGTCACAAGAAAAATAGTTAATAAGGTTTTGTGAGTGACGCTTACTCCTTGGAAGGAAAGTTATGACCAACCTAGACAGCATATTAAAAAGCAGAGACATTACTTTGCCAACAAAGGTCCGTCTAGTCAAGGCTATGATTTTTCCAGTGGTCATGTATGGATGTGAGAGTTGGACTGTGAAGCTGAGTGCCAAAGAATTGATGCTTTTGAACTGTGGTCCATTCTAAAGGAGATCAGTCCTGGGTGTTCATTGGAAGGACTGGTGCTAAAGCTGAAATTCCAATACTTTGGCCACCTCATGTGAAGAGTTGACTCACTGGAAAAGACCCGGATGCTGGGACAGATTGAGGGCAGGCGGAGAAGAGAACAGAGGATGAGATGGCTGGATGGCATCACCAACTCGATGGTCATGAGTTTGAGTGAACTTTGGGAGTTGGTGATGGACAGGGAGGCCTGGCATGCTGCGATTCATGGGGTCGCAAAGAGTCGACTGAGCGACTGAACTGAACTGAACACTTTTGTGCATCTCCTTTTGTCTGAATGACTTCTCCCTGTCCTGATGTCTGTCTAATACTCACTACTGAGGAGCCAATCAGGATTCTGCCAAGATCGAAAACGTTCTTCCCCATCATCTCTCATCATGAAGACCAAGTCCTCAAAACCATCACCTAAAAAGTGCTGGCTAAAAAGCTTCTGTATGAGAAGATTAGTGGGAAAATACCTCAGTCTTCTCCTTATAGCATAAGCAAAATGCAAACCAAAATACGTGGGCTTTCCTCACATTCTTTTCAGTCATTTTTTTGTGTTTGATGACATGAGAAAGTGGCAATTTGCCATAAATGACCTATGCTTAATTAAGCATAGCAGTCCCTCTTTTCCCCAGGTGACTGTCCTAGAACCCTCCCTGCCCATGGATACAAACTCCATGGATGTTCAAGACCCTTATAGTTAATGGTGCTGTATATGCATATAATCTATGCACATCCCCCCAAATGCTTTAAGCCATCTCTAGATTACTTATTACTAATGAAATTATTTACAAAATCAAAACCAGACTCACAAACATTAAAAACAAACATAGTTATAAAAGGGCAAAGTGGGAGAAGGATAATTTAGGAGTTTGAAATTAACAAGCATAAACTAGTATGCATAAAAAAAGATAAACAGCAAGAACCTATTTTATAGCACAGGGAAGTAAAGTCAGTAACTTATAATGGAAAAGAATCTGAAAAATAATATATATGTGTACTCATATATAACTAAATCACTTTGCTGTACACCTGAAAGTAACACAAAGCTGTAAGCCAAATGTATTTCAATAAAAAATAAATAAATAAAAACCTAGCACAATGGAAATGCTGGGTAAAAAGCTGCTGGCATGTAGGAAATTCAAGTTTTTATTTTTTAAACTTTCTAGAAGCTTTTCCCCAAATATTTTCATTTCATGGTTGGTTGTATCCATGAATATCCCTGGATATGGAGGATCAAATGTAAATGCCTATGGTTTATATGGAATTTATAACAATGTGACTTGGCATTTATAAAATGTTTCACTCTGATTTTACACATGAATAGAGCAAACTCAAATCTTGTCAAATAAGCAAATTACTATTCACACTGAATATGTGGTTCCCACAATTACTATCAGGAGCTCAATTATTTCTAAGCTTAGAATACTTTCATCTCCTTCCAAATTTGCTCCTAAATTCAGGGACCATAAGTAGATGAAATTGAGAACAGCAATTCCGCAATCTCAAGGTTCCATCTCAGACTCTCTGTTCCTGCCATCTTGCTATTTCAACTTCCTTTTCTCCTACTGTCTCATACCTGGCCTCATTTTCTTTACCTTACTGTATTTGGAACTGACCTTTAGTTCTTTGATCTTCCTGGCTTGAAAGAAGGTTGTTTGGACAGTATGGAATGGTGTGTGACTTATTTTGTTGCCCAGAAAAACAATGTTTACCTTGCATTGTGCAAAACACATTTGACTGTGGAACTAATGTGGCATATGCCTAGACAATCTGTCAATCTTCCAGAATACAGTTTTGTACTTTTAATCTTTTTTAGTGCACAGTGAAAACAATGAGAATAAATGACAGAATTAGTGATAGATTTCAGATTTGTTTTGCCAACGAATGTATAACCATCTCAAAGTCAGCTGATTCTTAGAATCATAAATTAGGAACTATAGAAAGCCTTTACTCCACAAAAAACAGGCACAGATTCTTCTTCATTCCTTTATTTCATAGTTCAATATTCTTTTATGATTGCTTTGAAAATAACTATTTTTTATATAACCAGATATGAAGACATATATAAATGATGATAAATGTCATCTATTTATTTATACCACTAGTTTTATTAATGTGAACAGGAATGAGCAAGTATGAGTTTGTATATAATTTATGATAAAAGGAGTGTCTATTTTCAGAAGGTAGAAATTTGATCTTTTTAGATAAAGGATCTATTAGTAACAACTAGGAAAAGTTTGAAAGTATAAGAATATAAGGTTCTTTTCCAATGTATAAACATAAATCTGTAGAAATGACTAGTAGTATTAGTATCTATTTTATGTATTGATTAATTACTATAGACTTTTATATACTATTATGTAAACAGCTTATGTTTAACATTAATCTGAGTCCAATCACCTGAAAATAATTTCCAAAATCTACTAATATGAATCTTTGATTATTGCTAATCATTGGATCTCATTACCTGCAATATTTATAGGATCTGTCTCACAACTATCACATCATACAGAACTGTTTTAGACTTTTAGAATGAACTCTCAATTATCTCCAAAAGTATACTTAAGGGGGGCTCACTATCATTTAAATGCACTGGATTTTATTCTTATAGGCTTTCATTATTGAGAGGGTAACAGGCAGGAAGGCCAGGGGTCTCCAAACGGAGGAAAAAAGCCTGCAAGTGTCAGACATTTTATCTCTCTTAAGAGGCAGGAGGAAACAGACTAGTGATATTTTTTCC
Organism: Neotragus pygmaeus; assembly: GCA_006410875.1. NCBI lineage: Eukaryota > Metazoa > Chordata > Mammalia > Artiodactyla > Bovidae > Neotragus > Neotragus pygmaeus. The sequence goes on from SJYV01006739.1 coordinate 356,265, forward strand.
TTCTCCATACAAATTTAAAAGGAGGTTTCTCCTAAAATTCTGTGTTGCCATAATGACACCTGGTTTCACTTGAAGTTAACCATTGCCTTTTTCTTATGGAAATACTTGTCTTAAGATATGCTAATGTACTATGCATTTAATCCAAACTCTGTCTTCAAGTCGGTTCCACCTTTTGGGCTCAGAACCTACTTGACAGACCAGTATCGATATTGTTCCTCTAATCTATGTAAATGAAACTATTTGTGTGGTGATCTGCCCTTCTTTAAGATCCAAGTTAATCATTTTATGGCCCAAGATAAACTATTTAGAGCCAAGATTATCCCAAAATATATCTTATGGGTGAGGGGCCTGGGGCCATTCTAAGTTTTAAGACATTCCTTTCTTTTGTTAACAGGCTATATAACATCCAGCGAAAGACTAGCAGGGGGGCACTCTTTCTGCCCCCTTCTGATGTCTATTTCAGAAGCTTTCTTTATCTCCTTTATACTTTAATAAAACTTTATTACGCAAAAGCTCTGAGCGATCAAGCCTTGTCTCTGGCCCCGGATTGAATTCTTCTCCTCCGGAGGCCAAGAATCCCAGAGTCATAATTCAACAACAACCTTTCATTATCACACCAATCTTTCACCTTCAATTGCTGCACACACAAACTACATATTAATTTTAATAGTGACCAAACAGAAAACATTTAAAGCCAAATTTACATGAATTTTGGATAATTTAAAGCTTTAGATTCATGTCATTTATCCCTACAGAGAAATNCACACGGGCAGCACCTTCCTGCTGGCCGCGCTCCCCGCCAGCCTGCTCCTGCTGCAGTGGTACGAGCCGTTGCAGAAGTTCCTGCTGCTGAAGGTGTGGGGCCAGTGGGGGGACCCCCTGGGCGGGTCGCATGGGGGCCTGGGGGAGGAAATGAAGACCTGAGCACCGCTGCTGCCCCTAGAACTTCTCCAGCCCCTTGCCCAGCCCAGCAGGGATGCTGGAGCCGCTGGTACTGGATGGGAAAGAGCTCCCACAGGTGTGTGTGGGGGCCGAGGGCCCTGAGGGGCCTGGCTGCCGCGTCCTGTTCCACGTCCTACCGCTGGAGGCTGGCCTGACGCCCGACATCCTCATCCCACCCGGTGAGCTGGAGGCCAGGCTCTGCGTGAATGAGTGTGTGTGTGCATGTGGTATGTATACACAGAGAGTGCCCCACGGTTTACAGCTCCACGGAGACCTTGGGGATCCCGAGGCTCCCAGCCTCCCTTCAGCTGGGTCTCCCCATAGGAGATGTCACTAGACCAAAGGGCTCAGCTAAGACAACCTGACCAGCCCCGCGGGGGCTGCAGGGAAGGCAGGAGCCAGAGGCCTTCATTCTGAGCAAGGAAGCAGGATCCTGGGTGCTGAGGCAGCTCAGGGAGTGAAGGGAGTGGTGGTGGGTGAAGGAAGGAGAGGCGCCCTGGACCGCATGGTGCCCAAACTCCCAGCCAGGGGTCTCATGGGATTTCAGTCTTGATTCTCACAGTGGCCCTGTGAGGTAGGTATCGTCATGCCTGGGTTACAGTTAAGGACCCTGAAGCTCAGAGATCCGAGGTCACATAGTGACAGAGTCTTGAAGCCCGGCTCCCCTGACTCCCAGGTCCCTGCTGTCCCGCGGCTCCCTGGGGTTCAGACCGGCTCCCTGTGAGCCTGCGGATGGGTTGCTTTGGCGCCAAGCCTCAGTGCCCCAGCTGTGCAGTGAGGTCCGGCGTCATGACACCCCCCAGGATGCTTTTGTGGTGAAGGCTGCCTAACGACCCGCCCCCCGCCCTGTGTCTTCCTCTCGGAGCCAGAGCGGGGCTGGTGGCTCAGCTAGGCCATGTCTCCCTTCTCTAACTGCAGAGGGGTTCCCGGGCTCGGCCCAGCAGGTGATCCAGGTGGACAGGGACACCGTCCTGGTCTGCTTTGACCGTGAGTGTTCTTGGGGTCAGGCCCGGGGTGTTGGAGGGGGTGGTGAGAGAGCACTCCCACCCATCAGCACCCCCCACCCCGCCCCTGTGCAGGCTGCGTGAGGATCGTCAACCTGCTGGGCGAGCCCACGGCCACACTGGCGCCCGTGCTAACCTTTGACTTCCCCATNCCTGGAATGTTAGGTCCATGAATCAAGGCAAATTGGAAGTGGTCAAACAGGAGATGGCAAGAGTGAATGTCGACATTCTAGGAATCAACGAACTAAAATGGACTGGAATGGATGAATTTAACTCAGATGACCACTATACCTACCACTGTGGGCAGGAAGCCCTTAGAAGAAATGGATTCGCCATCATGGTCACAAAAGAGTCCTAATTCAGTACTTGGATGCAATCTCAAAAACAACAGAGTGACCTCTTTTTGTTCCCAAGGCAAACCATTCAATATCACAGTAATACAAGCCTATGCCTCAACCAGTAATTCTGAAGAAGCTGAAGTTGAACGGTTCTATGAAGACCTACAAGACCTTTTAGAACTAACACCCCCCAAAAGATGTCCTTTTCATTATTGGGGACTGGAATGCAAAAATAGAAAGTCAGGAAACACTTGGAGTAACAGGCAAATTTGGCCTTGGAGTATGGAATGAAGCAGGGCAAAGGCTAATAGAGTTTTGCCAAGAGAAGGCACTGGTCATGGCAAACACCCTCTTGCAACAACACAAGAGAAGGCTCTACAGATGGACATCACCAGATGGATATCACCAGATTGTCAACACTGAAATCAGATTGATTCTATTCTTTGCAGCCAAAGATGGAGAAGTTCTATACAGTCAACACAAACAAGACCAGGAGCTGACTGTGGCTCAGATCATGAATTCCTTATTACCAAATTCAGACTTAAATTGAAGAAAGTACTAGACCATTCAGGTATAAACTAAATCAAATCCCTTATGATTATATAGTGGAAGTGAGAAATGGATTTAAGGGACTAGATCTGATAGACAGAGTGCCTGATGAACTATGGATGGTTTGTGACATTGTACAGGAGACAGGGATCAAGACTATCCCTATGGAAAAGAAATGCAAAAAAGCAAAATGGCTGTCTGGGGATGCCCTACCTATGGCTGTGAAAACAGAAGTGAAAAGCAAAGGAGAAAAGGAAAGATATAAGCATCTGAATGCAGAGTTCCAAAGAATAGCAAGAAGAGATAAGAAAGCCTTCCTGAGAGATCAAGGCAAAGAAATAGAGGAAAANGGGATGCCCTACCTATGGCTGTGAAAACAGAAGTGAAAAGCAAAGGAGAAAAGGAAAGATATAAGCATCTGAATGCAGAGTTCCAAAGAATAGGAAGGAGAGATAAGAAAGCCTTCCTGAGAGATCAAGGCAAAGAAATAGAGGAAAACAACAGAGTGGGAAAGACTAGAGATCTCTTCAAGAAAATTAGACATACCAAGGGAACATTTCATGCAAAGATGGGCTTGATAAAGGATAGAAATTGTTTGGACCTAAGAGAAGCAGAAGATATTAAGAAGAGGTGGCAAGAATACACAGAAGAATTGCACGAAAAAGATCTTCAAGATAATCATGATGGTGTGATCACTAACCTAGAGACAGACACTCTGAAGAATTGATGCTTTTGAACTGTGGTGTTGGAGAAGACTCTTGAGAGTCCCTTGGACTGCAAGGAGATCCAACCAGTCCATCCTAAAGGAGATCAGTCCTGGGTTTTCATTGGAAGGACTAATGCTGAAGCTGAAACTCCAGTACTTTGGCCACCTGATGCAGAGAGCTGACTCATTTGAAAAGACCCTGATGCTGGGAAAGATTGTGGGCAGGAGGAGAAGGGGACAACAGAGGATGAGATGGTTGGATGGCATCACCGACACAGTGGACATGGTTTGGGGTAGACTCTGGGAGTTGGTGATGGACAGGGAGGCCTGGTATGTTGCGGTTCATGGGGTCACAAAGACTTGGACACGAGTGAGCGACTGAACTAAACTGAACTTAAAGAGATGGAAATACCAGACCATCTTATCTGTCTCCTGAGAAACCTGTATGTAGGTCAAGCAGTTACAGTTAGAACCCTGTACGGAACAAGTGATTGGTTCAGGAATGAGAAAGGAGTATTACAGGGCTGTCTGCTGTCACCCTGTTTATTCAACCTATACACTGAGCACATCATGAGAAATGCTGGGCTGGGTATGATACAAGTTGGAATCAAGATAAGTGGAAGAAACATCAACAACCTCCAATATGCGGAAGATATCCCTTTAATAGCAGAAAGCAAAGAGGAACTAAATAGCCTCTTGATGAGGGTGAAGGAGGAAGAGAGTGAAAGAGCCAGCTTAAGACTAAATATTAAAAATAAAATAAAATAACACTAAGATAATGGCATCCGGCCCTACTACTTCATGGAAAATAGAAGGGGAAAAGGTGGAAGCAGTGACAGATTCCCTCTTCTTGAGTTCCAAAATCACTGCAGATGGTGACTGCAGCCATGAAATCAGAAGACGATTGCTTCTGCACAGGAAAGCTATGACAAACCTAGACAGTGTAATGAAAAGCAGAAACATTATTCTGCTGCAAAGGTCTGTATAGTTAAGGCTATGGTCTTCTTAGTGGTCATGCATGGTTGTTAGAGCTGGACCTCAAAGAAGAGAACATCAAAGCACTGATGCCTTCGAACTGTGGTGCTGGAGAAGAATCCTCAAAGTCCCTTGGACAGCAAGGGGATGAAACCAACCCATCTTAAGGGAAATCAACTTTGAACACACATTGGAAGGACTGATGTTAAAGCTGAAGCTCCAGTATTTTGGTCACCTGATGCAAATAGCCTACTGATTGGAAAAGTC
>SJYV01006739.1:369075-406357 GCA_006410875.1 Neotragus pygmaeus
AGCCAACTTTCTCACTCTCCTCTTTCACTTTCATCAAGAGGCTTTTGAGTTCCTCTTCACTTTCTGCCATAAGGGTGGTGTCATCTGCATATCTGAGGTTATTGATATTTCTCCCGGCAATCTTGATTCCAGCTTGTGTTTCTTCCAGCCCAGCATTTCTCATGATGTACTCTGCATAGAAGTTAAATAAGCAGGGTGACAATATACAGCCTTGATGTACTCCTTTTTCCTGTTTGAAACCAGTCTGTTGTTCCATGTACAGTTCTAACTGTTGCTTCCTGACCTGCATACAGATTTCTCAAGAGGCAGGTCAGGTGGTCTGGTATTCCCATCTCTTTCAGAATTTTCCAGAGTTTATCGTGATCCACACAATCAAAACCTTTGGCATAGTCAATAAAGCAGAAATAGATGGTTTTCTGGAACTCTCTTGCTTTTTCGATGATCCAGCAGATGTTGGCAATTTGATCTCTGGTTCCTCTGCCTTTTCTAAAACCAGCTTGAACATCAGGAAACTCATGTTTCACGTATTGCTTACATGTACAATATTCTATTTGCCTTGCATAATCATGTAAGGGAGCAGTCTAAGTGATGATAGGTTCATTTCAGAATTAAGGATAATTTCAGAGTTAAAGTACCTATTACCCAAAATCACTCAGGAAGTATGAGTCAAAGATCAAATTCTTCTAAACAATAATGCATTTCTCTTCCCAAAGAACATTCTTTGGAATATTAGCTATGTGATATTGCCTATTCAATATTTTATGAAAAATTCTTTTAGACAACTGCCTAATTACATTTATCCTTGAGCAATAAAAAGCAAAAACCTTATACTTAACAAAAGTTGTAAGAAATCTTCTGTAAAGACATCCAGCATTTCCCAATCATATTTGATCTGAACAATTTTTCTATATAGCATCTCTTAATATTGCTTTTCCTCCACCAAAAAAGAAAAAAAAAAGAGGAATTTAGAAATTATTCAGTGCATCATTTCACTATATCCACTGTCAGCACCGTGGTGCATGCAGGCTGCCATCTGCTCTCTTAAAAGCCACTTCCGATGACCCTGTATGTGAGACAACAAAAGGACACAGACATAGAGAATGGACTTTTGGCCTCAGAGGGAGTAGGAGAGGGCGGGATGATCTGGGAGAATGGCATTGAAGCATATATACTATTATGTAAGAAACGAATCACCAGTCTATGTTTGATACAGGATGCAGGATGCTTGGGGCTGGTGTACAGGAATGATCCAGAGAGACGTTGTGGGGTGGGAGGTGGGAGGGCGATTCAGGATTGGGAGCTTGTGTACACCTGTGGTGGATTCATGTCGATGTATGGCAAAGCCAATAGAGTATTGTAAAGTCAAATTAAAAAAAAAAAAAAAGCCACTTCCCAACGAGTGTGGCTGATTTTACCCCTGTTCTGTGTGTAAGTTGTTCTCTAAAACCCACTTCCTTCTTTACCTGAACATAGATTTAAAAGGCACTTTCTAGCCTACTTTTCTGTTAAATACAGCTGTGTGATGAAGTTCTGCACAGTGAACTATTGCAAATAATACGACTGTTTCTCAGAGGCTCTCCTCCTCTCCTTCCTTAACTGATAGAGATGTAGAAGGAGGCAGCAGACACCCTGGGGCTGAGGCTCTGAAGGAACCACAAGATGTACAAGCCTGAATTCCTTTTTGGCTACTTGGATAAGAGCCTTTCTCTGCCAAACACTCAAATTCACTTAGTTCTATGAATGAATAATTAAAGAGATAAATAAATCAACTATTATATTAAACCATTATGACTTGAATGTGATTCGGTTTTTTAATAGCCATTTCCCTAATTTGATAAATACACTTCATACTATTCTTAACATATTAATCAGATCAGTGGTGTTGAAATATGTCAATTAAGGTCCTTCCTTTGCTCTGAATCCTCCAGTGGTTTCCCGCACAGTCCACGTTATAAACCAAAGATCTCAGAGTAGCTTGACTCAGGGTCCTATATGATCAGACTCATTCCCGCCTCTCTTAGCACATCTCCAATACGTTTCATATGCATTCCACTCCATGTGGCACTGACTTAATTTCTGTGTAGAAACATTTCTGTGTTAGGGTCATTGCATTCATTGTTCCCTCTGCTTGATATGTTCTCAAAATAGATACTGTTACAGCTCACTCTGTCACTCCATTTCTGCTTTTGCTCAATCACTTGGATGAGTTTTTTTCCCAGACAACTTCATTTAAAAACTATTCCTTCAAACCTGCTTCACCATGTCTTGTCACATTCCCAGGATGCATTTTTTTTTCTCCATTATTNCACTCTGTCACTCCATTTCTGCTTTTGCTCAATCACTTGGATGAGTTTTTTTCCCAGACAACTTCATTTAAAAACTATTCCTTCAAATCTGCTTCACCATGTCTTGTCACATTCCCAGGATGCATTTTTTTTCTCCATTATTACTGTTGTTTAGTCCCTAAGTCACATGTGACTCATTACAACCCCAGGGGACTGCAGCATGCCAGGTTTACCAGTCCTTCACTATCTCCCATAGTTTGCTCAAATTCATGTCCATTAAGTTAGTGATGCTATTTGACCATCTCATCCTCTGCTGCCCCCTTTTCCTTTCACCTTTAATCTTTCCCAGTATCAACACTTGTTAACCTCTATATGATTTTTTAAACCTTTTTTAAAAATTATTATTATTTTTTTTACTTTATTTTACTTTACAATACTCTATTGGCTTTGCCATACAGCAACATGAATCTACCACAGGTTTACGTGAGCTCCCAATCCTGAATCCCCCTCCCACCTCCCACCCCACAACGTCTCTCTGGATCATGCCCGTGCACCAGTCCCAAGCATCCTGCATCCTGCATCGAACATAGACTGGAGCCTCATTCCTTCCATGATAGTATACATGCTTCCAGGCCATTCTTCTCTATAATTAATCTCCATGAAAACAGGTGTTTGCATTTTTTAAATTATATATTTAAGTGACTACTTAATTTCTATTGCCTGGCATAAATAACAGACTGAATCAGTGAATGAATTGATGAGAAAACTGACAAAATTTGGTAAACAAATTTATTTTAAATTTCAGTGTATGTTCATTACAACCTGAGATGTTTAGGATAATGACTTGATAATGTCACTAGATTTATATCAAAACAACCACAAGCACTATGACTGATATTAAGATTGAATGCATGAAAATGTTGATAATCTTTTGCAAGGAAAAATTAAACCTTGATTATATGTTCAAATTTAAACTTGCAGAACAGGATGTCTAGTGCATATGTATCTCATTAACTATCTTTTGAGAATCTTTAAACTGAAAGGAATGAGTTAGAACAAAAGTTTGACATTTGTTGCTGACATTCAGACTCATTTTCCCATAAAGAGTTCCACCTCTGTCAGAGTCATCAACTATTCCAATAGCATGTTCCATGTTGTTAAAGCAGTGCTTATGAGTGTGATCACACCAGTGAAAGCAAGTCATTTCCCTGCCCAGTTTGACGTGACTAACGTCATGTCCTGGCATCTTGACATCCTTGACATGGCTGCTTCTACTTTTGAGTTCCTGAAACTTTCAAAACGAATGCCAAATACCAATTAATGACCAGTGTAGCATGCGATGCCTGTAGGGATGGAAACTGCCAAATCCTAACTTGTTTTCTTTTTTTTTTACTTTATTTTACTTTACAATCACACAATCATTGATTGCCAAGGCCTTCAGTCACTAAAATTATTTTTCCCCCCAAAGGAATGATTGGCAACTAATAATCTCTAACTCTATTCAGCATCTTTAAAAGATAGTCAGTAAATGATATTTTGGATAGAAAAGGTTGTGTTTGGTTATCCTTGCCTACAGCAATTCAAACCAAGACAAGAAAGAAAAGGTGGCTAATGAAGACTTAGTAAGCCAGCTACCACTGAGGGTGTGGGATTGTACCTTGAGCTTGCTGGAGAAACTCTGCCATACAGGCTGCATTCCTCAGAGATATACAACCTTAGGGGTGAAGGAAGTGGAATATGTATACACTGATGACTACCAGTCACTGATTGTGGGTTACTCCTACCAGAATTTAATGCTACATATTTTCTTGATGGCCATAGGGGTGGCCAAAGTGGACTTCAGCAGTTAAAGGAAGCCCTCGGGGATTATTTCAAATACAAAAACATTTAAAGAGCAATCACAGTAGTTGGGAATCAGATTGACACGCACTGGAGTGGTAAGGGTGGGAAAGTGTTAGGTTCTCAGTTATGTCCTACTCTTTGTGACCCCATGGACTTTAGTCTACGAGGCTCCTCTGTTCATGGAATTCTCTAGGCAAGAATAATGGAGTGGGTAGCCATTCTCTTCTCTGGAGGATCTGCATGACCCAGGGATTAAACCGGCATCCCCCACATTGCAGGCAAATTCTTTACCATCTGAGCCACCAGGGAAGTCCACGGGTGATAGAATATGGGCAAAACACTGACTGCATGTGCTACAGAGGTCACAAGCATTCAAGAAGAGGGATCTTCTGACTTGATCTCAGGATGAAGGATGAGGGTAGGAGCACATTCTAGGAAGATGAAATTCAGAATATGGTTTTATCACTGAGGCTAGACTCTGGAGGTAGTAAGAGATTGGATAATAAAGGCACATGGGAATTGAATAATGAAGGACAGGGATTTTTGTTTCTTTGGTTTTGTGTGCAGCTGTTTTATTCACATCTATAGCCCCAAGCCTAGAAATAACAGAGTATTATCTTCAATGCATATTTGTTAAATGAACTATTAGATTTTTGTCATTTCCAAATTTTCTCATATTCTCCAATCTTACTTTTTTCCAACACAGCTATCTGGCTTATGTCCTTTTGTACGACAGCCATACCATCCCACTCATCATTTAAACTGAGATTATCACTATCTTTTTTTTTTCTTCTTTTTATGAGCTTGATCCACCCTGCAAATATGCTATTTATTTTCATTTCACCACTTTCAGTTTCATTCCTCCACTTGAAGTTGTAGAGGAAACTCTTACCCTTACTTTTATTCTATTTTTAATGTTAAAGTTACCAGCTTCTGCCATTTCTTTATTTAAAATACTTTCTGGTTTCCCTTCTTCCTCTCCATTGTCATTGTTACTACTGTATCCTTGACCCACTACCTCAAGCCTTCTGACTGATCACTCAATTTCATTTGCTCACCCCTAACCTTTTATATAACATCTGATTTGACTCTTCCCAAGACAAAAGTTTTCTTATATTATTTCTGCTCATCACAAATAATAGCAATTTTTTAGGTTAATGCCAGAAGCTATAGTATGTCTATCCCTACTCCTGTGTATACTTTCCTAGTCTGTAGAAATTGAATGGGAGGAAGGGGTTAAAGCAGTGGCTTGTGATTTATCAGTGTCTGATTACCAGGAGACATACTCAAAGAAAGAAAGTAGCCTGGATTATCTTTCTTGTAATCATAATGATAATGTACTTCCTGGTAAATAAACTAATACCATTTCCTACAGAAGCAAGTACTTATCCATAGAAAACTCTTAGTAGGAAGTCCCTGGTTTGATTTGTTTATGTTAGACAAACTTGTAATTTTTGGGTTTTTGAAGCACAGCTCCCTGGACAACATCATATAAGCCCATAACAGTCTGGCTGTAAAATGAAGATGTTTCATAAAAATACCTACTAGATGAGGTGATTTGCAAACCTTCCTAGGAATTTCATCTAATACTCTGGGTTGGAATGCATGTCTGATGGGAAAGAGAAGACCCAAAGAGACACTTAGAATATCTTAGATCTCTCCCCCCACCTTTTTTTTTTTTTTTTGCTCCACGTTTCTTGATTGCTTGTTTCCTTTAAACTATTGGTAAAATTTGACACTAGGTAAAATTAGACCCTGTCTGACTTTATGCTTCTGATTTGACAATCTGATCCTCAGTGCTAGTTCAGAGCACAGTAATAACACCTATCTTTCTCTCGGCTTACAGAAACAAATGAAACATGTACAGAAGAGTGTGATAGACAGACTAGCCTGGATTACTGAATATGCCTTTAATATGCAGACACAAGGGCTTCCTAACACCTTACCCTGGACTCAGTTCTTAAATCCCACTGAAAGACCAAACTGGACAGCCACAAGCATCCCTGCAGGGGCAGGAATCTTACTGATTGAGAGAGTCCAGAAAAGTCATCTGGTTATAAAATTAAAAGCAAAGAAGCAGCTCAAATTACCAATCAGATAAGTCATTCTTCATCCATAGAAGAAGAGAAAATGAGGGGTGGAGGAAAAGATTAGGGATGTTCCTCTTTCCAAAATCCTTCAAAGTGGAAGGCCCCTTTCCAAGAGGGCCAGCTGTGCTAGTGAATCTGAAATCTCCCCTCTCCCTATTTAAGACTTGAGAAAAGCTTAGAGAAGGCACCTTAATTCAGAATTCAGTTCAGAATTAAGGTTAGTTTTGTTGCTTTTAGTAAACTAATACTGGAACAGTACCTTGGTCATTGGCTCCATGTCTGGATTCCTGTACTCTTAACCTCAAGACTTTACTTCAAGTCCTTAGCTATTAATACTCACCCTTACTCCGATGGATGGCATCACTGACTGGATGGACATGAGTTTGAGCAGGCTCTGGGAGTTGGTGATGGAAAGGGAAGCCTGGTGAGCTGCAGTCCATGGAGTCACAAAGAGTCGGACACGACAGAGTCACTGAACTGAACTGACTTACTCTGCTGAGTTTTCTGGACTCAGCTCTGGACCCATAATTTTTTTCTGTACAGCTCTGACACTTTCACAGAGTTCAACCATTTGGATGTTCCTGCCACATGATTTTTTTTTTTTTGCTATGTTATAATTTATTACTAAATTAGTAAGTATTTTTACTACAGGGATATGAATATACACTTCTACATTTAAAACATTTAAAAATATTTATTCATTTATCCTTGACAGATCATCTTTTTTTTTTACTTTATTTTACTTTACAATTCTCTATTGGCTTTGCCATACATCGACATGAATCTACCACAGGTGTATACGAGCTCCCAATCCTGAATCCCCCTCCCACCTCCCACCCCACAACGTCTCTCTGGGTCATCCCCGTGAACCAGCCCCAAGTAACCTGCATCTTGCATCTAACATAGACCAGCAACTCATTTCTTACATGAAGGTATACATGCTTCAATGCCATTCTCCTAAATCATCCCACCCTCTCCCTCTCCCTCAGAGGCCAAAAGTCCGTTCTATATGTCTGTGTCTCTTTTGTTGTCTCACATACAGGGTCATCCTGCCACATGATTTTGAACTGACAATCCAAGTCAATCTGCAGGTCACTCATATGCTTGATTTCTTAGTCATTAGTCATCCATCGGTTCCCTTGTCTGAAGTCATATCTTGACCTTAAACTGTGTGGATCACAACAAACTTTGGAAAATTCTTAAATAGATGGGAATACTGGACTACCTTACCTGCCTCCTGAGAAATCTGTATGCAGGTCAAGAAGTAATGGTTGGAACCAGACATGGAACAACAAACTGATTCAAAATTGGGAAAGGAGTACATCAGGGCTATATATTTTCACCCTGCTTATTTAACCTATATGCAGAGTACATCACCAAAAATGCTGGGTTGGATTAAGCATAAGCTGGAGTCAAGATTGCCAGGAGAAATATCAAAATCTCAGATATTCAGATGACACCACCTTATGGCAGAAAGCTAAGGGGGACTAAAGAGCCTTTTGATGAAGGTGAAAGAGGAGAGTGAAAAAGCTGGCTTATAACTTAACATTCAAAAAACTAATATCATGGCATCCAGTCTCATCACTTCATGGCAAATAGATGGGGAAACAATGGAAACAGTGACAGACTTTATTTTCTTGGGCTCCAAAATCACTGCAGATGGTGACTGCAGCCATGAAATTAAAAGATGCTTGCTCCTTGGAGGAAAAGCTGTGACAAAGCTGGACAGTGTATTAAAAATCAGAGATATTACTTTCCAACAAAGATCTGCATAGTCAAGGCTATGGTTTTTCCAGTAGTCATGTATGGAGGTGAGAGGAGGACTATAAAAAAGACTGAGGGCTAAAGAATTGATGCTTTTGAACTGTAGTGTTGGAGAAGGCTCTTGAGAGTCCCTTCAACTGAAAGGAGATACAACCAGTCAATCCTAAAGAAAATCAGTCCTGAATATTCGTTGGCAGGACTGATGCTGAAGCTGCAATATTTTGGCCACCTGATGTGAAGAATGGACTCATTGGAAAAGACCCTGATGCTGGGAAAGATTGAAGGCAGGAAGAGAAGGGAACAACAGAGGACGAGGTGGTTGGATGCATCACCGACTCAATGGACAGGAGTTTGAGCAAGCTCCAGGAGATGATAATGGATAGGGAAGCTTGGTGTGCTGCAGTCCACAGGGCTGCAAAGACTCGAACATGACTGAGAAACTGAAAAATAACAACAGCCTTGACTTCTGAGCAGCCTCCTCTTACTGCCATCCTCAGCAGGTATTGACTTTATCACAGTGGTAGGTGCTAAAGGCTGCCACAGTATGTCCTATGCTTTGTGCACAATCTTACTTCCTACCAGATTCTAACATATGTTGTCTGCATACTCCTGTTTGTTTCCTGTTTGAATAGCTAGGCCAAGAATTGTAGAATTGAAAAACTACTGAGTAGTTAGGAAAATATCTTTTAGAAATCTCTCATTTCACAAATGAGAAAATACGGTTCAGGTAATGTATTGTCCAGAGAAGGCAACGGCAACCCACTCCAGTACTCTTGCCTGGAGAATCCCAGGGGCGGGGGAGCCTGGTGGGCTGCCATCTATGGGGTCGCAGAGAGTCAGACACGACTGACATGACCGCAGCAGCAGCAGCAGAACGTATTGTCATTGCTCAAATTTAGCACCAACTTTTAACTTCAAGTTATCTGATCCTTAGTCCCATGCTCTCCCAAAAAAGAAAAAGATATGCTTACTTCTAGTGATTGGTTTTTATTTCTGTACTTCATCCACTTGTACCTCATCCTTTAAATCTGAGCTCCACTCATTTTTCATCTCTATAATTACTCCTCTCTTGTCTCAACTTTGAATACTTACCTTGTATGTATTTTCAGAAAATTTAGACAATATTTAGTCTTTAATTATTTGTGTGTGATATTCCATCTCCTTGAGAGCAGAGGTCATTTCTTATACTTCTATGGAACTTCCCACTTCAATTACTGAAATTTCAGTTATGTTTAAAGAGAAAAAGTTTATTTTTTACATATCTTTTTTTTTGTTTGTTTTAATATATCATTTTCCTTAAAATAAAGGATTGTAATTATAGGTTAGGGGCTAGCCTGGTAGCTCAGTTGGTAAAGAATCTGCCTGTAATACAGGAGACCTGGGTTCAATCTCTGGGTACAGAAGATAAGTTAATCACACATTTAAATGTTAACTTTATTAAAAGCTTTCAGTTGGTTCTTTCAGTCTTTTTACTTCTGTGGAAATTTGCATTATTGTATAAGGTAAAAGAAGGAATAATTAACATAAAAGAAGGCATTATACTCTGATAATCTTATCATTTCTCAGTTCAGTTCAGTCACTCAGCAGTGTCCAACTCTTTGCGACCCCATAGACTGCAGAAGGCCAGGACTCCCTGTCCATCACCAACTCCCAGAGCTTACTCAAACTCATGTCCATTGAATCAGTGATGCCATCCAACCATCTCATCCTCTGTCATCCCCTCTCCCCCTGCTTTCAATCTTTCCCAGCACCAGGGTCTTTTCAAATAAGTCAGCTCTTTGCATCAGGTGGCCAAAGTNATAAGATGGAACATGAATTCACCCCTTCCCTTCTTCCTTTCATTTAGTTGTCATTTAACATATCTGGAGAGAGAGATATTCCAACACTTTAAAATAATGGAAACATTGACTGGAACTTTGCCACTGAGGTACTCTTCTTAAGTGCTATTATTTCTGTAAGGAATAGGGTCTCTTACTGTGAATAGTGATTCAGTTATAATCAGTGACGCTGAGCAGGAGCTAAAGTGATATATTTAATAAAAACATTTCAAACTCATATAAATGGCTTTGAGTGATCTTTGTGTTACACAGTTAATTAACAATAGCATGTTTTGCTAAAGGATATTGCTTTCATATTTAAAATTGGAATATGAATATAAGGTGTAGCTAAAGCAGTATGTCACAATTGTATATTGTTATCCCACTTACCTCACTTATATGCAGAGTACATCATGTGAAATGCCAGTCTGGATGAAGCACAAGCTGGAATCAAGATTGCTGGCAGAAATATCAAGAAAAATCTGACTTAAAACTCAACATTCAAAAAACTAAGATCATGGCATCTGATTCCATTACTTTATGGCAAATAGATGAAGAAAAAGTGAAAACAGTATCAGACTTTATGTCCTTGGGTTCCAGAATTGCTGCAAACAGTGACTATAGCCATGAAATTTAAAGACACTTGCTCTTTGAAAGAAAAGCAGTGGCAGACCTAGACAGCGTATTAAAAAGCAGAGATGTCATTTTGTTGACAAAGGCTCATATAGTCAAAGCTATGGTTTTTCTAGTAGTCATGTAGAGATGTGAGAGTTGGATTATAAAAAAGACTGAACGCCGAAGAATTGATGCTTTTGAATTGTGGTGCTGGAGAAGGCTCTTGAGAGTCCCTTGGCAGCAAGGAGATCCAATCAGTCAATCCTAAAGGAAGTCAACCCTGAATATATATTAGAAGGACTGATGCTGAAGCTCCTGGACTTTGGCCACTTGACGTGAAGAGATGCCTCATTGGAAAAGATGCTGATTGTACTGGGAAAGATTGAGGGCAGGAGGAGAAGGGGGTGACAGAGGATGAGATAGTTGGGTGGCATCACTGACTTAATTGACAGGAGTTTGAGCAATCTCCAGGAGCTAGTGAAGGACAGGGAAGCCTGGCACGTGTTGCAGTCCATGGGTTGCAAAGAATTGGACATGACTAAGCAATTGAACAAAAACACCACTACATTTGAAGACACGAAATTTTTGACTTAGTCTATTTTAACCACAACATTGCAATTTCACAACTCTGAAAGAAAAATTTTTAATTTAGTAGAAATTCTTAATTGATTCTCATTGTTTTCAGATGTCAGAGTACTGAGCTATAACTTATTTTATCTATAACTGATCTATAAATCATTTTTAGATAAATCATTAGCTTATCATTAGCTTATAAATCATTAGCTTATCATTGATCATTGGCAGAAAAATATAGGGTGTGTATGTACTTCTATAATCAACAAATTATTACTGTTATCCTACAGAGTAGGATAACCCTAGTTTTGATATATTACATTAGATTTTTCCTCTGTTTTTAATGTTTGTAAAGAGATAAGTTAGATAAAAATGATTATAGGTGAATTTAGCTATTTATTAGATTGTGTCTATTCTTACACTTATTTGTATAATCATTCATTCATTCACTCATTCAACAAATATTTCATTTTAGGCATGGGGTGGGCAATGAGGCAGGATGATGAACAAATTATGCTAACCTCCTTCCTTTGTAGATCCCAAAGCCTGCTTGTGTGTACACAATAGGAAGAAAATGTAATTATAAAAGATATGTGTAATAGCATCACTGACTCTGTACATGAATTTGAGCAAACTCCAGGAGATACTGAAGGACAAGGGAGCTTGGTGTGTTGCAGTCCATGGGGTTGCAAAGAGTTTAACACAATTTTGTAACTGAGCAACAACAATAAGAACAATAGATACTATAATTTTAAGAAAGACAAGATACTATGTGGGAACAGAACCAAGTCAACAATCTATGATTGTGAAGTCAAGGTAAAACTTTCAGAAAAGAATAATAATTAACAAGGTAACCCTAAGAATGAGAATAATGGAAACATATACATTCAGTTCAGTTCANAAGAAAGACAAGATACTATGTGGGAACAGAACCAAGTCAACAATCTATGATTGTGAAGTCAAGGTAAAACTTTCAGAAAAGAATAATAATTAACAAGGTAACCCTAAGAATGAGAATAATGGAAACATATACATTCAGTTCAGTTCAGTCGCTCAGTCGTGTCCGACTCTTTGCGACCCCATGAATCACAGCATGCCAGGCCTCCCTGTCCATCACCATCTCCCGGAGTTCACTCAGACTCACATCCATTGAGTCCGTGATGCCATCCTGACATCTCATCCTCAGTCATCCCCTTCTCCTCCTGCCCGAATCCCTCCCAGCATCAGAGTCTTTTCCAGTGAGTCAACTCTTCTCATGAGGTGGCCAAAGTACTGGCATTTCAGCTTTAGCATCATTCCTTCCAAACAAATCCTAATAGTTAGCCTGTGGAAATTTGCTGTGTGATGCAGAGAGCTCAAACCAGTGCTCTGTGACAACCTAGAGAGGTGAGATGAGGTGGGAGGAAGCAGGGAGGTTTGAGAGGGAGGAGATATATGTATACCTATGGCTGATTCATGTTGATGTATGGCAGAAACCAATACAATATTGTAAAGCAGTTATCCTCTAATTAATAAAAAAGAATGAGAGACATGAATCAATAAAATAATGGGCATATGAGATCTTAGATGAGAGTGAGAACAGTATGGTGCATTAGAAGAGCTGGATAAAGATTGTTTTATGGCTTGAGCACAGTCCCAGGAGTGTCAGGATAAAGGTGAAGATGTAAGAAATGGTCAAATTACAAAAGGTTTTGTAAGCAATGTCTTAGAGTTTGAACTTATTCCCAAAGTAAACAAATGAAAACCATCTGTGATAGCCAGCCTCCAAGATGGTACCCAATTACTTAAACCGCTGTGTGGTGCCCTCCCACAATGAATCAGTGCTGCCCTAACCGACCCACAGAATATGACAGAAGTGATAAAGAAAGTTCTGAGATAAGGTCATAAAAATCAGTGGAATTCTGCTTTGCTTGCTTGAGTCACTCTGGAGTAAACTAGCCATCCAGTTTTGAGGACATTCAGGCAGCCCTATGGAGAGAAACCAACTTGCTATGAGCAACCTAACAGGCATTGAAGTGAGCTTTCTTATGAATGGACCCCCCAGCCTCAGTCAGCCTTCATATAACTGCAGCTTCAGCCAACAAGCCACCACAACCTGAGAGAGACTTCAGACCAGAACCAACCAGTCAAACCACTCCTAAATTATGGACCCACAGAAATGGTGAGGAAAAAGAAAGTAATTTACATTGTTTTAAACAGCTAAGTTTTATGTGATTTCATACATAGCATTAGTTAATGGATTAACCTACTAAAGTTTTTTTAAACAAGGGATGTCATGAGCTATTTTAGAGAATGCCATGATTAGATTTTTTCCAGAAAAGTCTCTTTGTCTATGTTGTGTAGAAAGACTGAAGAAAAGCAAAATAGACATGAAAAGGTTATTTCAGTATCTTAGGTGAGAGGTGATGGTGCCCCTAAATAGGAAAAATAATATTTAGTATTGTATTTATTTTTATTGCTACATTTACTGATATCTTAAAAATAAAATATGAATTTTTTAGAATTTTTTTTAGAATGATAACAAAACTTAAAATCAATTCTTGTTCTTCCTGCTCATTTAATTCTATATTCAAGAAACACCGTGGAGTTCCAGAAGCACAAGTAAGTCAGTAGAACTTTCATTCACTCTTTAATTCACTATTCACTATTATCTGTCAAAACTTTGCCAACTGACACTTTTCTGCCTCCTGAAATTCATGTCAGCTATTCATCAGACTGACTGGAGAGCCCAGGAAGGGCTCCACCCTCTGACCCTGTCACTCCCGCTCTGCAGTGACTTTGGAAATCTTTGTTGCAGCAGTGTGCAGTAGCCACACTCGCAGCAATGTCCAAAATGATACATTTTACTTTGCCAGGTCTGCAGCAGATGTAATACAATCTGCCAGGGCATAGGAGAATAAAGTATAGCTTCTTTCTTTACTTTTCCTACAATTATCTGTGCTGTTTAAGTAACTACTCTTTATAGCGAGTATCTATTTTCCCCAATGTCTAAAGTTTATAAGATTTACATAAATCCTAGAATTTTTTGAGAAGGAAATTTGATTGTATTAGATGTTTGCTTAATGCTTTTCACAAACTTAACAAATACTCCCGGTTATGATTGACTCCCTTTCCATATTTAAGTGACAGTTCTAAGATGTTATAAATTCTCTTTCAAAAGACTGGATAAAATATGTTTATGGCATTGAGGGAATTTAAAAGAAAGTTAGGAGGCTAGAGGAACATAAAGTAGGATGTTAAATGGACTTTATTGAGATTTTTTTTTCCTGAATAAAAGACTTACTAATGTTATAAATGTACAAAGCTTCCAAACCAAAGCTCTTTCATATTCATCTCTATATTGCATCCAATCTGTTCCCTCCCTCTCCTTCCCCTTTCTCAGCTACCCCCACTTTCTCTCTCTGAATAGTATTGGAAATTTTTAACAGTTACCTCATTCAAATGACTCCTTTTCACAAGTGAGTAAACCAAAGTCCAGATGATTTAAAAATTCAGACTAATGTGACACAATTTAGTGGGAAAGCTAATCTATAGCTTGAGTTTCCGAAACGTTTTTCAAATCTCTTTTTTCTCCCACTTCTTGCCACTAAATCCCGTAATTCAGCCATGTGTTATCTCTACCTACAGCCTAGATTAATTTCACTGCCTCTTTCTTTTTTCTTGATCTTGTCTCTATATCTAGGAGGGCACTCTCAAAAAAGTTATTGAATACTGTGTGAGTTTGTTCTTCCATCAAGCAGATGTCAAGCCAAAGTTAGAAGTATAAACTATCTTGGACAGTAGGATCCTTGAAGAGACAGGAGAAAGCAGGGTTGGGCAGGAGGAAATGCCAGACAGAACACAGATCTGACAAAGTCTCACCTGGCCCTTTGCAGAGCCTCAGAGCAAAGATTACCCATTGGACAAGTCCCCTGTTGACAGGAAATGACCAGGTTCTTGAACCATAATCTGGTTCAGTCAAAGACTAAAGCTGCTCTAAGGAGCAGATAGCTTCAGCTCTATCTGAGGTGGGGCCAAAGGAGTTCATTATGGTTGTCATAGCTGGGCAAGCAGTCTTTGCTCAAAGAGGGAGCCGATTGGTGCAGCTGTACAGTGTCTGGCACAGGTGGTTAAGAACCACTCACTTGTTAGCCAAGAACAAGAACTAAAGACTGGCCTTCTCTCAGGATATTTCTACTCATATGGAACTAGAGAATCAGCAAAAATAGGGAAGATTGCACTAGACTCTGGGTTTTTCATGGTTTTCTGATATCTGGTTTTAGTGAAGGTACTTAGCAATGGAGGATCAAGAAGAGTGTCTTTAATCACATGGCTCAGTGGTAAAGAATCCACCTGCCAACACAGGAGACCAGGGTTCAGTTACTGGGTTGAGAAGATGCCCTAAAGAAGGAAATGGCTACCCACACCAGTATTCTTGCCTGGGAAATCCCATGGACAAAGGATCCTGGTGGGCTACAGTCCACGGGGTTGTGAAAGAGACACAACTTTGTGACTAAACACACACACACACACACACACACACATTACAAAGGGAGTAGGTAGCAACACTAGTGAATAATCTGAATAATTCTGATCAGAGAAGTCAGTCTATGTTGTGTTTCAGTAACAAATGTCTCTAAAACATCAGTGACTTAAACCACAAGTTATTTATCACTCATCATACATGTTCATTGAGGGTTTTCTGCAGTTTTGTCATGCATCTTTTGGACACAATACATATGACAGAGAAGAAGGAAAAAAAGAGAGAAGCACGTGCCAAGTTTTAAAGTTTGGGCCAGCAAGTAAAATTCTTCCCTTTGTCCGCATTTCATTGACCAAAACACACTACATCATCACATGGTACACCTGACTTCACCCTGTGGATGGACATAATCTCCCCCAGAGAAGTTCAGGGCATACCGGGAACAGAAACACAGTCCATAACAGAAGCCAGGCAGGAGCCCACTTCAGTGGGGCTGGGTGCCGGCACTACTATCAGACTTCACCTCCCACGAGGAAATTATTTTCTTTAGGGTAAATCTTAAATCTTCTTGATTTTTACCAACCAAGGAAATAAAACTTTCCAAACAACAGTGAAAATAAAATCCGTGTTTTTTTTATTTATTTTAATTTTTTCAAATTGCTCTCCCCTGTAATTCAATAAACTGGAACATCTGCAGATCTCAGATTCTATGTGCTGTAGATTATGACATTTATATATCAGAAATATCTTGAAATGATTTTGAGAGATTAAAAAATGACACCAAAGTAAAGTATTATTATTACTCTTATATTGTAATTACTATTGAACTATTTTTTTACTCTTGAACACAGATGAATTTTTAGATGTCAAGTCCCTGCAGACTGTTATCTTCTCTACATCTAGATCATCTTTGAAAAGATGCAGAAAGAAAGCAATGTAGCATGGAAACAAATACATTATCCTATGTAAAATAGATAGCCAGTGGGAATTTGCTGTATGATGCAGGGAGCTCAACCCAGTGTCTATGACAACCTAGAGGGATTGGATGGGGTGGAAAATGGGAAGGTGTTTCAAGAGAGAGGGGACATGTTGATACCTATGCCTGATCCATGTTGATGTATGCCAGAAACCAACACAATATTGTAAAGCAATTATTTACCCTCCAATTAAAAAAAATTATTCTGTTGATGTCCTTAAAAAAAAGTATCCAAGGAATCCTTACTTAAAAAAAAAAAAAGTTTTGGAAATCTATAAAAGGAGGAGAAGAAAAGCAGCTTACATAGATACGTGAATTTTCATTCATAGATAACCTGAAGAATCTATTTTTCTATTAGATACATGTTGCTTTAAAAACACAAAAGAATGAAAAATTGTTTTCTAAAAAGTGAGAAAATCACTGAGACATAAATGTAATGTCCAAAATATAAAGCTTCACAGCACGATTATCCTTTCATTAAGATATAAGTAACATTCTAGGAAATGTTGTGGTTCTAATTACAACATGATGAAATGCATATTTTTCTGGAAAACAGCACACTTGAGACTATGTAATATTCATCGTAACAGTGAAAAAAAAGGAAAAAGACACAAATATGGTGTGCTATATTTCTACTCCTCATAAATAATATCTAAATAGTTTAGGCTACAATTTTCTAAAGAATATGGGATGTTTTAAAAATAAGCTAAACTTATTTGTAAATTGGTTCATATGTAATTCATGGAAAATGCATATATTTCTATGGAAATGATTTCTTAAATAGTTGGAGGCCAAATGAATGAATCATTTATTTTTACTTTTTGATAGTCAAAAGTTCTAGAGGGTCTGTAATAGCAAATAATTGGTCAGATTGATGTTTCATCTATGGCATTGTATATACTCAAACATATAGAAATTGATGATATACTGCATTATACACATGTATATTCATTTCTTCATTGAATTACTATGATAATGCATCACCTCAAAGGGAACTGTAACCATTACAGATAGTTATCAATATTTTGGAGTAGCTTAGCACCGACTCAAATTTCCAGAGAGGTCTTCTAGCAACTTCAGTCATTTGAATGTCACCGTATCTACTGAGAAAACCCAAAGGTTTGAACTGTCAAGTCAGACTCACAGAAATCTTAAACCTTACCTAGTTGCAAGCTTTACTGATGATTTCAAGCATATACATATTCAAATGGCACAGATAAAGCAGGGGCATAAACAGAATGATGGACACAACATCCCAGAACTTTCTCATCAATCAGGACACACTGGCCCAAATTAACAAATGAAGACCCTAATGGATACGTTCAGTGCTAGCTTTTACCCAAAAGGAACTATTTGGATAATTTAAAATTTTCACATTTTATACTAGGAGTGTGACACAGTCTACATGACATTTCCAGGGGCCATGCCACATAAATCCATAGATTGTATGTTTGTTTTCCACAAGCACCCTGGATATCCGGTGACAGCAGTCCATTGATAATGACTCTCCTACTAGCAAATTCCATTAGTATTTGCCAGGTGATCTGTCACTAACTTATTTCAAGGAAATTTCTTTTCCAAGACTGGCCTCAGGTAAAGGAAGCCTACAGGCCTCTACTAATCACGCCCTTTACATTTATACTATAAATGATGATAAAAATAACTTGCAACTATAAAAAANAGTTCAAAAGCATCAGTTCTTTGGTGCTCAGCTTTCTTTATGGTCCAACTCTCACATCCATACATGACTCGGGCAAAAAATTATAGCTTTAAATATGCAGAGCTTTGTCGGCAAAGTAATGTCTCTGCTTTTTGATACGCTGTCTAGGTTTGTCATGATGACATTTCATTTTGTTTGTTTTGCACTTTAATGTGCAGGGTTGTATGGCAAATGTTAAATAAATGAGAAATAGCTTTGTCTAAAAAGAGAAAAATGTAAAACTTGAGTTTCAATTTACTGAAATAAGTTCGGTCTTAATTTTTGTTTTGCTCCTGATTCAGACAAAATTTTAGCCTTTGTCCTTGACTCACATTATGACATCTCAATCTGTATGCTGATTTTATGCTATCTATCCATATTGATGTTTTTAAGCACCCCCAACAGTTATGCCTCATTGCTTTAAGTTGCATGTGTCCAGTGACTGAATTCATGGAGCATAAGACTTGATAAATTTCCTAGTCAGACCTATAAGATATTCAAGTTCAGAAATCCAAAAGCATTAATAGACAATTTAAATATATTGCAAGATTAAAGGAGGATGTTTGGAAGTTTTCAATGCTTTAGTTTACTTAGAAATGAATGTTGGTATTTGAAAGCAAACACTTATAATTCTTTTAGAACAATACTAAGCTTCTAGTTATATATTCAAAAAACGAATCTCTGAATGTTTTTAAAATTCAGACCCTGTAGTTTTAAAAGGATTTTTAATAAACATGCTTAAAAAGTATTTTATTTTTAAAACTCATAGTCATTCTTCATATCACTTATTTAACTTTCTAAGAGCTGAAATATATTACAGTTTTCAACATAAAAGATCTTTGAGGAAACAATACATTCTTTCACAACAAGCAATTTGAATTGTGGACATCAACACAACAAATCAGTTTCTCTCTTCTTTTGAAAAATATATTCTTTCCATATTTTGAACACAAGTACAAGTCAACTTCTAGAAAATGGTCCATTAAATAGTGTCAAAGTGATGTTAATAAACATATATAACTCAAATTATGTTAACTCTTTTAATTGCTCAATAAAGGTACTGCCAGAGATCTTTGTCCTGAAAAACAGTAGCTATATGCTCTTCATCTTAAATTTTGTTTTATTTTTTGAACAAAAATTCTTAATTCTTTCGTTCATTATGACTCCATAAAGTTTCATAGTAATATGAAATCATTACCAAGTGTCATATAGTGGTCTAATATAAAAGTAATCTCATGTAGCTTGTATTTTTCCTAATAGCTACCTTTCAATTTGCTATTTACAAGTCCTTAAGTTAGAAGACACTATGATATTTGTTGATATCTTAATTTAGCATTTTGGTTTTAGGAATGTGCCACATCTAAGGTGAAGTTGTGATCATCTCTAGAATGATTCTTATTTAAATTTTATGATAGACTACTGCTTTTTCATTTATTCTTTCTACAAATATTTATTGAATCCCTATTGTATATTAGGCATACTGTTGTAGACAATTATGGCATAGCTCAGAAGAAAAAAAAAAAAAAGACAGTGATCAGCATTTCTTAGAGTTTTTAATCTAGTGAAGACAACCAGGCTATAAAATAAACCCTTAACCTAACAAAGTAGTAAATAATACAGTATATTAAAGAATAATAAATGCTCAGGGGGAGAGAAAAAATATAGCAGAGAAGATTTGAAATTAAGCAAGGAATATGAGAATTAAGGGAAATTAAGCATGAAATATCTAATTCATCCTTAATATAAACTACTTGAAAACTAAGTGGCTTAAAATAATGTTTTATTATCTTTATAGTACTTTGCTTTAACTTCACTCAGCCAGTTGGTTCTCACCTGGGTTTCTCATGTGTTTGCAGAAAGAGATTAGCCAGGGCTTTCTTCTGGGCTGGAGGCCCAAGATGGCCAGCAGCTGAAGCCCAGCTGAGGTTATTAACCAAAGTGTCTACCAGTGGCCTTTCCATGTGACTTTGGCAGCACAGCATGGAGGCTGGGTTCTGAGAGAGTATACTGTCAGTAATCATACTGAGAGTATTTTAAGAAACTTCCTCTGATACAGCCTCAAAAGTTCTCAACTGTCACACTTTATACATTCTATTGGTTACAAACAAGTCTCAGGGCAGCCCAGATTCCAGGTAAGAGGGCTACACTATTTTCAGTGAGGCCCATTTTTAGAAACTGGTAGAGTGATCAGGCTTAGGGAGAAGTAAGTCGTAAAAAAGGCGGTGAGTTAGGCAGTCAGATATCTAGAGGAAGATTGTCCCAAGGAGAGAGAATAGCCAGTATAAATGCTCAAGAAAAAAACAAAACAAACAAAAAAACCATACAGACTATGCTTGAGAAATCAAAAAAGAAATGTAGTAGAGCAAGTTACTGATGGATGGGGCAATGGCGCCCCACGCCAGCACTCTCGCCTGGAAAATCCCATGGACGGAGGAGCCTGGTAGGCTGCAGTCCATGGGGTCGCTAGGAGTCGGACACGACTGAGTGACTTCACTTTCACTTTTCACTTTTATACATGGAGAAGGAGATGGCAGCCCACTCCAGTGTTGTTGCCTGGAGAATCCCAGGGATGGGGGAGCCTGGTGGGCTGCCGTCTATGGGGTCGCACAGAGTCAGATACGACTGACGCGACTTAGCAGCAGTAGCAGCAGCAGTGTGAGTAAGGGGGGAAATTAGCAAAGATGAGGTCAAACATTATGAGGGTTATATCACTCAGACCACAAGTCAAACAGTAGGTTTCTATAAATGATGGTCATTAGTGACTTGCTGGAAAAAGTCAGTTTTCATTCTAATCCCAAAGAAAGTCAATGCCAGAGAATGTTCAAACTATCACACAGTTGCACTCATCTCACACACTAGCAAAGTAATGCTCAAAATTCTCCAAACTAAGTTTCAACAGTACATGAACCAAGAAGTTCCATCACCGACACGATGGACATGAGTTTGAGCAAGCTCTGGGAGTTGGTGATGGACAGGGGAGCCTGGTATGCTGCACCCCACGTGGTCTCAAAGAGTCAGATGTGACTGAATGACTGAACTGAAAAAGTTTTATGAGAGGGAAAGAGGGAAAGAGACTTAAGGGAGAAAATAAGTTATGAAAAGAAATTATAAATGATCTTTCCAGGAATAAACAGGACTAGGAGTCCAAAGAGGGCAGCATTTTGAAGAGAAGGGAACAGCAGAGAAAAAATTCCAGAGATTTGCATATGTGGTCCCTTGATTATTCATCTGGGTGTGGATCAGTGCATAGCTGTGAGGAAACTACCAGAGGCTGAGAAAAAAAAGGCACCTGAAAGGATTAAAGGAAATGATTTTCAAGTTCAACCAAGTTTGGGAACAGTAAATGTCTTTCAGACAAGAAACCTCATAAATCAGGGGGATACTGGGAAGAGTGCTTAGAAAGACGCTGCCATGGCAGTGAGATAATAACAAAAACAAATTCAGAACTAAATACTCTTCTGTGTCCACCCAAGTTTCTAGTAGAACCTAGAAGAATCAAACTGCTTCTAAGTACATTAACTACATTTCAGAATAAAGCCAAATAATACGTATAGGATATTTAAAATATATCCAGCATCTAAAATGTTAAAAATTGAAGCACCTGGCATAAAATGAAAAACTAGCAAATACACAAAGAAACAAAATCTGAACCGTAATGAAGATAAAAATAAAAAAAATCACAACAAATCCAGAATTTAAATTTGAATATATTCCAATGATATTTGACTTGTGAGTTTTTTAACATATGCAAAATAACAAAATAATAACAACAGGAAGGTTATTAGAAGTATAAGAGTGACATGTTCTTATAAGTTGGTTTATCTGTGAAGTAATATACCACTTAATATTGAAAGTAGAATCAACCACAAAACAGCCAAAAATAATAGCTAATAAGCCAATAATATATAAAAGTGAAAAAATACAAATATTCAATCCAAAAGAAGGCAGAGGAAAAGGGAAAAACTCAAAGAACAAATGAGACAAATAGAAAGCAAGTGGTGAATGGTTGATTAACAGTTAACCATACAAATAGTCATATTAAATATAAATTAACTGAAACACCCTCAATTAAAAGGCAAAGATTATCTGATAAGAAAGAAAAGCAAGAACTGATTATTTTCTTTCTGCAAGGAACCCACTTTAAAACAAAGATACAAATAAATGAAAAGTGAAATGATGACAAATGGTACACCATCCTAATAATAAGCAAAAGAAAACTGGAGTGGTTATATTAGTATCAGACAAATGATTTCAAAGATAGAAATATCACAAGGGATAAAGAAAGTTACTGTACAAAGATACTAGAAAACTTGGACCTGGATATGTTCATTATCTTTACTGTGGTCATAATTTCATGGCTACACAACCAACTCAAAATTTATTAAACTTCACATTTTAATATGTACATAAAATGTCAACTATATCTCAATCCATCTGTCACCCACAACTGGTAAACAAATAGATGGAAAAAAGATGGTAGGGAGAACGATCCAGTGCAGACCACAAAATTAATGGTAAAAGAGAAGAGCAGAGGATTTCTGCAGCAATGCCCTTGAGCAAACTTGTTTTATTTGGTAGGCTATTTATAATTTTCAATCTAGTCTTTGGTTTTCACTGACTTCTCTTCATAACCATTGTCATCACTCTTGTCCAAGCTACCCTCATCTCTTTTTGGACTGTCTACTACTTTGCTCTGAGAATAAAAGCAAAACTCCTAACAATGGCCTTTAAGACCCTCTCCATCATCTGGTTCCTACCTATTCCTCCATCTTCTCTTCAGATCAACTTACTCTTATTCTCCCTCTTCATCTGCCTAACCTACTTTCAATCCCTATACTAGTTTCCTAAAGTTGTTTTCACAAAGTAACACAAACCAAGTGACTTAAAACAACAGAAATTTGGTGTCCCTCAGTTCTGGAGGCCAGAATCCAAAATCAAAATGTGANACCTGGCATAAAATGAAAAACTAGCAAATACACAAAGAAACAAAATCTGAACCGTAATGAAGATAAAAATAAAAAAAATCACAACAAATCCAGAATTTAAATTTGAATATATTCCAATGATATTTGACTTGTGAGTTTTTTAACATATGCAAAATAACAAAATAATAACAACAGGAAGGTTATTAGAAGTATAAGAGTGACATGTTCTTATAAGTTGGTTTATCTGTGAAGTAATATACCACTTAATATTGAAAGTAGAATCAACCACAAAACAGCCAAAAATAATAGCTAATAAGCCAATAATATATAAAAGTGTAAAAATACAAATATTCAATCCAAAAGAAGGCAGAGGAAAAGGGAAAAACTCAAAGAACAAATGAGACAAATAGAAAGCAAGTGGCGAATGGTTGATTAACAGTTAACCATACAAATAGTCATATTAAATATAAATTAACTGAAACACCCTCAATTAAAAGGCAAAGATTATCTGATAAGAAAGAAAAGCAAGAACTGATTATTTTCTTTCTGCAAGGAACCCACTTTAAAACAAAGATACAAATAAATGAAAAGTGAAATGATGACAAATGGTACACCATCCTAATAATAAGCAAAAGAAAACTGGAGTGGTTATATTAGTATCAGACAAATGATTTCAAAGATAGAAATATCACAAGGGATAAAGAAAGTTACTGTACAAAGATACTAGAAAACTTGGACCTGGATATGTTCATTATCTTTACTGTGGTCATAATTTCATGGCTACACAACCAACTCAAAATTTATTAAACTTCACATTTTAATATGTACATAAAATGTCAACTATATCTCAATCCATCTGTCACCCACAACTGGTAAACAAATAGATGGAAAAAAGATGGTAGGGAGAACGATCCAGTGCAGACCACAAAATTAATGGTAAAAGAGAAGAGCAGAGGATTTCTGCAGCAATGCCCTTGAGCAAACTTGTTTTATTTGGTAGGCTATTTATAATTTTCAATCTAGTCTTTGGTTTTCACTGACTTCTCTTCATAACCATTGTCATCACTCTTGTCCAAGCTACCCTCATCTCTTTTTGGACTGTCTACTACTTTGCTCTGAGAATAAAAGCAAAACTCCTAACAATGGCCTTTAAGACCCTCTCCATCATCTGGTTCCTACCTATTCCTCCATCTTCTCTTCAGATCAACTTACTCTTATTCTCCCTCTTCATCTGCCTAACCTACTTTCAATCCCTATACTAGTTTCCTAAAGTTGTTTTCACAAAGTAACACAAACCAAGTGACTTAAAACAACAGAAATTTGGTGTCCCTCAGTTCTGGAGGCCAGAATCCAAAATCAAAATGTGAGCAGGGCCATACTCTCCTGAGGTGCCAGAGAAGGATTTGTCTCCAAGCTTCTAGCAACTCTAGGTTCCTTCTTGCTAAGTTT
Organism: Neotragus pygmaeus; assembly: GCA_006410875.1. Lineage (NCBI taxonomy): Eukaryota > Metazoa > Chordata > Mammalia > Artiodactyla > Bovidae > Neotragus > Neotragus pygmaeus. The sequence goes on from SJYV01006739.1 coordinate 393,573, forward strand.
CTAGCAACTTCAGGCATTCCTTGGCTTAAAGGTGGTTATTTTCTCCCTATGTCTCTTCACGTAGTCTTCACTCTGCATATCTGTGTCATATCTGTGTCCATCTTTCCTCTTTTTCATCAGGATATCAATTATATTAAATTGGGACCTTACCATAACAACCTCATTTTAACTTTGCTAAACCTGCAGAGACTTTATTTTCAAATAAGCTCACATTATTTGGTATGAAAGATTTGGACTTTAGCAGATCTTTCAAGGAGAATACAATTTAACTTAAAATACTCCGGGTATTAGTTGAATTGCATTTTGCCGATGGAACTTTATGCAGTTCTTGTGCCTGAACAAACTCTGACTCTTTTACCAGTGATTCAGACCAATCCTTCAGCCTAAATAAAAGCATAACATCTTCAAGATTCTCTTGACCCGCATCATTATGTCAAGTTCCTATCCAGGCTCTCATAGTCTTAGAAACCTCTCCTTTATAATTTTTCTTTGAGATACAATTTTGCATGGTAGGACTATTTAAATATGTATATTCTTTCTCAATAAACTCTTAACTCCATGAATATAGGTAATGTATCTGTTTTGGCAACCATGTTATTGCCACCTCTTTGTAGAATACAGAGAACATAGTACATTATCAATAAATAATTATTACATAATAAATAAGCTTATTTTTAATTAAATAAGTTGCTTGTTAATGACTTCAAGTAACACAGGAGCTTAAAAAGATATTTTTATTATTTCTATAAGAGAGTAAAAGAGGTGGGTGGGCCTGACAGTTTAACTAACAAATGAATAAAATAAAAACAAATGCATTTCATTAATTTATTATATAATAAGTACAACTTTAACATGATTTACTCTGTTATACCACAGTAAGTTGGATAGAGAAAAAAAAAATCTATTTTCACTTTCTCAGTGAAATTAATTTGTTCTATTATATAAATCAATAGGAAAGAGGTACAAAATCAATTTTGGAATGATCATCAAAGTAAAGAGATATTGTCCCCTATTTTGCTAGTTATGAAGAATTTTGAAATTAGCTTTGGCTATGTGTATGTTTTGATCTAATTTTAATTAAAAATTTTATACATTTCTTTCACCTTGATGCTTTTAGTATTAACTAAAAAAGTCCTATGCCATATCATTTTTTAACCATGAATGTACACTTACACCACATAACATTCAAGTTAGTCACATTTAGTGATAGAACTGATGCTTTGAGCTTTATTAATAAGCAAACTTGTTTTAATTAGCTCTTAATGAAATTCCAGTACTGACAGGATAACTTGAAGTTTTTATAAGCATTTGTTTTTTAGTCTATTAAGAGTTGAACAAGACTGAATGATTGAACTGAACTGAAGTTTCAATATGATGGCAAAGTTGACAGCTCTTATCAGTTGTCAATTCAATCTGTCAGTCTGGAATTAGGATAAATTCTTTTCATGTACTTACAAATCTGCAAAATTAAAGAGAGAAGCTATGGTTAGAAAAACACACAATCTTTTCCTGATTTGAAATCAGAATATTGTGAAATTTTTACAGGCTAATGTTAATGTTGTTATACATAGTACTTCAGACTTTAGTAATCTTTTGTTAAAGGGAGATCAAGAGCCAGTTCCCCTTTTATCAACAAGTAGGGCAGATACAACAAAACACAGTAATCATTGCAAGGTATTGCTTTGAGGAAAATTCTGTTGGGATACAGACGTAAGGCAATTTATTGAAAACGGTGTTCCTTTAGGGTCACTGGGCTGGGTATAGGGGGGCTTGGCAGGAAAAGAGTCTGAAGGTGTGAGAGACTGAATTTGAAAGGAAAGGAGTCTGTTTGCACCAGGGTAATGGCTGTATATGTCAAACAAAGAGAGAAATATTAAGAAATAAAATGACATATCCATTCCAAACAAAAAAGAGAGACAGAAGAAAAGAAAATGAGTAAGGAGAAGAACAAAAAGAAAGGCTGATTCACTCATTTGACTTGGTGGATAGGAAACTATATTTTTTTATTTCCTGAAAGACAAAACTGCAGAGGGGAACTGATATGACACTCCGAGATATTTTCTATGCACATTTCAGAAGGGCCTGCTCCCTATACCTTTTCTTGCTGAGGAAATCTTTGTCCTCAGTATTTGCTCAATCATTTAGTTTTCTTATATAGCCACATATCTAAACCAGCTGAGGCTAATTATATATAAAAAGAATGCATGGCAATCTTGAAAATAACTCATTTCTAAGCTTGCCATGAGCATATGACTTAGCCTGGTATTGATGCCTCTTTAAGAATGCAAAAGTCTAAGACAATCAAATGGTGTCTTATGAATTTGAACCTGAAAGAAGAGAAAAAGGTTGTCAGATGTTAGCAGGCGTTATTGCTAGAAAGTCAAGTACTTCTGAGGTTGAGAAAGGTGACTCCTGAGAAGTATCCAAAATTATAAGGAAGAAGCAGAGCCAATAGCTGGGCTTTCCCAGTGGATAAGTGGTAAAGAAGCCACCTGCCAATGCAAGAGACACAGACACAGGTTTCATCCCTGGGCTGGGAAGGTACCCTAGAAGAGGAATTGGCAACCTGTTCCAATATTCTTGCCTGGAAAATTTCATGGACAGAGGAACCTGGAGGGTTACAGTTCATCAGGTCATAAACTGTCAGACACGACTGAGCACACACACACAAAGAGCCAACAGAGACAGTCATGATCAGAAACATAGAGGTGAGCAGATGACCCATGAAAGGGGAAGAGACCATCTTTTAGGAACACAGAACACAAGTTTGGTTCCTAATGTCCTGCCATAATTTTGGGACTTAGATTTCCATAAGGGTCACTGTTTTCTGTTTATAATAAAACATCATTTTTATACTATTAGAGAAGATACTTGTTCCTTACAAAGAATAACATAAGAGTGGTTTTGTGTCATACGGTCTGCAAATAAAACCTGATGCTATGGATTGATCCTACGTGCTGCCATGACATCTGGTAAAACTTGAAAGGCCTCCAATGGCCTAATTGCAAGAACCACCCCCCCCACCATCTCAACTCTGTTCCTGTGAATAAGGTCCCCTAGCCAATCAGTCTTCTTAACAAAGGGACTAGGTACAATTCTACTGAACCCTGAGTTTTGGTCTCAATTCCCTGCTAGTGGTGGAATAATTCAAAGAAATCAACCACATCCTCTCTTAGGAACTGAGGTCACTATATAACTTCTTGACACTAAAACCTGCCTTTCACAGCCCCTGCTTGTTCACTCTGTTCCTGAAGGCCCTTGGTGACCCGGAGTGGTGTGTTGTGTCCTCCCCACTGAGTTATGAGTTTCTGTGCTAATCTGCTGTGGATCTCACCTGTTCAGTTTCAGGTGGGTCTTGTGTATTTGACCATCCCCATAGTCCTAGTGAGAATCCCTTTCTTACCAGTGGGGTGAATAGGAGGTGATTAAATTTGCAGAGACATGGATGGACCTAGAGTCATACAGAGTTAAGTAAATCAGAATGAGAAAAAAAATACCAAATATCATGTATTAACACATATATGTGAAATCTAGAAAAATGTTACAGATGAACCTATTTACAAAGCATAAATGGAGACACAGAGAACAAACATAGACACCAAAGGGAAAGAGAGTGTAGGATGAATTGGGAGACTGGGATTCACATATATACACTACCATGTATAAAATAGCTAACTAATGCAAACCTTCTGTAGAGCACATTGAGCTCTACTCCGTGCCCTATGGGACACAAATGGGAAGGAAATCCAAAAAAGAGGGGCTGTATGTATATATATGGCTGATTAACTTTGCTATTCAGCAGAAATTAACACAACGTTGTAAAGCAAATACACATAATTAAAATTAAAACAAACAAATAACTTTTTAATGTATATATCTGAATCCCATGGGTGCTTCCTGTGAGGGTCCTCCCATTTACACTTCCATTTCAATGGCGGTTTCCTTAGGATCTCACATACTGATTGAAAAACACACAAAAAATTTAAATAGTCTCTATTTCTCTAAAATAATATCCTTATCACACTTATTTTTAAAATTTTAGTCCTAAATATTATACAGCTATAAAATTAATGAATACAATCTTCAGACCCAAGGTACCCTCACATTTTTATCATAGATAAAATGGCAAACACATAAATCACACGAACAACAGTGAATCGTGAAATATTGTTAGGATCACATACGGCCATTCTACCCCGAAAGCACAATCCCATCTGAAATATAGTTAGGATAAAAGATTTAGAAAGTGAAAAAAAAAAGTTTCTCCCCAGATGCTTTTTAAGTGTTTTTACACTTTGAATGCTGTCTGGTAAGTGTGGGAAAAGGAAGTTAAGGGGAAATTACAATGATCCTTAGTATCAGGACCAGCAATACAATTTTAAATCAAATTGCACTACTTATTTGGCTTGTGGTTCTACTTTTTGAGTACCAGATTTGTCGGAAGTAGCAAGACCGCAAAAGAGTAGAAATTTACTATTATTATCTGATTCTTGAAAATAGCAATTCAAATTCTGAAAGAAAGCGAAAAACAAACAAAATTGTTAGTAAAGAATATTTCTTCCAAACTTTCTAGTAAAAGCAATTTTTATGATTATAGTGTATAGATGATGTTGAACAAACTCAAAATCTGTTTCATGTCACAGAACTTCAGGCTAAGCTTATATTGACATTAATATTTAGATCTGTTAGAAATCTTGGTAAACCCCCCTCCCCCAGATCCATTTTATAAAGCTGATTTGCACTCAGAGAAGTTGCCTTTCCTTAAAGAGAACACATTGATATCTCCTGTATCCCTGTGACCAGGGAATCAGGAAGTGATGTGGAAAAAGGAAATAGCAACAGACAGAAAGGTAGGTTGAAGAGAAGGATGTCTCTGCCATTTCTGTTATAAACAGCAGAGCTCTTGTAAAACAAAAGGGAATGTTTCCCATTGGGAGCCCAGAAGACCACCTTATGCAGAAAGTAGCAGTCTTCAGGATGGCTCTGAGACATAAAATGAGTGCTTACCTGTGTATGAGACCAGTTTTCTCATATAAATGTTAAACTGTGTACCTTCATCAGCGATGTGCTTTTCCTGCTCTGAACAATATTACAGGATCTATACTGACAGGGGTACACCCTTTTTGAAAACTGTGTAATGTTTTGAAGAAGGATGTTTCCTTCAGTAACATTGCTGCTGCTAAGTCACTTCAGTCGTGTCCAACTCTGCGCGACCCCATAGACGGCAGCCTATTGGGCTCCGCCATTCCTGGGATTCTCCAGGCAAGAACACTAGAGTGGGTTGCCATTTCCTTCTCCAATGCATGAAAGTGAAAAGTGAAAGTGAAGTCGCTCAGTCGTTTCTGACTCAGCGACCCCATGAACTGCAGCCTACCAAGCTCCTCCGTCCATGGGAGTTTCCAGGCAAGAGTACTGGAGTGGGATGCCATTGCCTTCTCCTTCAGTAACATTTCAGTAACATTATAATGAGTATATTAGCTTTCATTAGTCTAAAAGTGACCTTTTGTAAAAATTTTTCATAAAAACATTTGATATCTAGGAATATGACTCTATTTTTAAAATATCTCTTTAATGATTGTCAATTTCTCCAGTGTTAGGAAAATACAGTTACAGACAAAGATGGTAAAGGACTGCAGCAGTAAGACAATTTCATGAGTGTTGTGGTATTTGGGTCCTTGAAGGATAGGGGAGAAGGAAATGGCAACCCACTCCAGTATTCTTGCCTAGAGAATCCCAGGGATGGGGGAGCCTGGGGGGCTGCTGTCTATGGGGTCACACAGAGTCAGACACGACTGAAGCGACTTAGCAACAGCAGGATAGTGAAAGCTTGAATAAAGAAGAAAAAATATCAGATATTTCATGAGCACCATCTATACAAACATCATCAGTAAAGGGCAAAAAGTAGCAAAACTTTGAAATTCAAGAAAGAGGAAACTATGGAGCAAATTAGAAACCTGATCACTGATGAGGAATCAGTTATTTGGAAGAATTATTGTGGGAAGGGGCATATGGTGCTTCAATTTTTGAATGCTCTGTGGTGAAACATTTAGCTAGACACCCATGAAAACATTTTCCAAACAATTGGAAATATAAACAAGAATATATAATATAGGACTCAGTTCAGCTCAGTCGCTCAGCTGTGTCTGACTTGCAACGCCATGGACTGCAGTATGCTATGCCTCCCTGTCCATCATAACTCCCAGAGCTTACTCTAACTCATGTCCATTGAGTCACTGATGCCATCCAACCATCTCATTCTGTCATCCTCTTCTCCTCCCACCTTCAGTTATTCCCAGCATCAGGGTCGTTTCAAATGAATCAGTCCTTTGCATCAGGTGGCCAAAGAATTGGAGTATCAGCTTCAGCATCAGTCTTTCCAATGTATATTCAGGACTGATTTCCTGTAGGATGGACTGGTTGGATCTCCTTGCAGTCCAAGGGACTCTCAAGAGTCTTCTCCAACACCACAGCTCGCAATCATCAATTCTTCTGTGGTCAGCTTTCTTTATAGTCCAACTCTCACATCCATACATGACTACTGGAAAAACCAAAGCTGCACAGACAATTGTTGCCAAAATAATGTCTTTGCTTTTTAATACATTGTCAAGGTTGGTCATAACTTTTCTTCCAAGAAGCAAATGTCTTTTAATTTCATGGCTGCAGTCACCATCTGCAGTGAGTTTGGAGCCCCCAAAAACAAAGTCTGTCACTGTTTCCATTCTTTCACATCTATTTGCCATGAAGTGATGGGACCAGATGCCATGATCTTCATTTTCTGAATGTTGAGCTGTAAGCCAACTTTTTCACTTTCCTCATTTACTTTCATCAAGAGACTCCTTAGTTCTTCTCTTTCTGCCATAAGGGTAGTGTCATCTGCCTATCTGAGGTTATTAGTAGTTTTCCCGGTATTCTTTATCCCAGCTTGTGCTTCATCATCCAGTCCAGCGTTTCTCATGATGTATTCTGCATATAAGTTAAATAAGCTGAGGTACTCCTTTCCCGATTTGGAACCAGTCTGTTGTTCCATGTCCAGTTCTAACTCTTGCTTCTTGACTTGCATACACATTTCTCAGGAGGCAAGTCAGGTGGTCTGGTATTTCCATCTCTTTCAGAATTTTCCACAGGATGTTGTGATCCACACAGTCAAAGACTTTTGCTTAGTCAATAAAGCAGAAGTAGGTGTTTTTCTGAAACTCTCGATTTTTCTATGATCCAAAGGACATTGGCAATTTGATCTCTATTCCTCTGCCTTTCCTAAAGCCAGCTTGAATATCTGGAGTTTCACAGTTCATGTATTGTTGAAGCCTTGCTTGGAGAATTTTGAGCATTACTTTACTAGTGTGTGAGATAAGTGCAATTGTGTGGTAGTTTGAGGATTCTTGGCATTGCCTTTCTTTGGGATTGGAAGGAAAACTGACCTTTTCCAGTCCCATGGCCACTGTTGAGTTTTCCAAATTTGCTGGCCTATTGAGTGCAGCACTTTCAGAGCACCATCTTTTATGATTTGAAATAGCTCAACTGGAATTCCATAACCTCCACTAGCTTTGCTCATAGTGATGCTTCCTAAGGCCCACTTGACTTCTCATTCCAGAATGTCTGGCTCTAGGTGAGTGATCACACCATCGTGGTTATTTGTGTCTTGAAGATCTTTTTTGTATAGTTCTTGTTATAGCTCTTCTGTGTATTCTTGCCACCTCTTTTTAGTATCTTCTGCTTTGTTAGGTTCATACCATTTCTGTCCTTTACTGTGGTGCTCATTTTTGCATGAAATATTTCCTTGGCTTCTCTAGTTTTCTTGAAGAGATCTCTAGTCTTTCCCATCCTATTGTTTTCCTCTATTTCTTTGCATTGATCACTGAGGAAGGCTTTCTTATCTCTCCTTGCTATTCTTTGGAATTCTGCATTCAAATGAATATCTTTCCTTTTCTCCTTTGCCTTTCACTTCTCTGCTTTTCTCAGCTATTTGTAAGACCTCTTCAGACAATCTTTTTCCATTTCTTTCTCTTGGGGATCATCTTGACCACTGCCTCCTGTACAATGTCATGAATGTCAGTCCATAGTTCTTCAGGAACTCTGTCTATCACATCTAATCCCTTGAATCTATTTCTCATTTCCACTGTATAATCGTAAGGGATTTGATTTAGGTCATTCCTGAATAGTCTAGTACTTTTCCCTACTTTCTTCAATTTACTCTGAATTTAGCAATAAGGAGTTCATGATCTGAGCCACAGTCATGTTTTTGCTGACTGTATAGAGCTTTTCCATCTTTGGCTGCAAAAACATAATCAGTCTGATTTCCGTATTGACCATCTGGTGATGTCCATATGTAGAGTCGTCTCTTGTGTTGCTGGAAGAGGGTGTTTGCTACGACCAGTGCGTTCTTTTGGCCAAACTATGTTAGCATTTTCCTGTTTCATTCTGTACTCCAAGGCCAAATTTTCCTGTTACTGCAGGTATCTCTTGACTTCCTACTTTTGCATTCCAGCCCCCTATAATGAGAAGGACATCTTTTTTGGGTGTTAGTTCTAAAAGGTCTTGTAGGTCTTCGTAGAACCTTCATAGACGTTCAGAACGTCTTCAGCGTTACTGGTTGGGGCATAGACTTGGATTACTGTGATATTGAATGGTTTGCCTTGGAAATGAACAGAGATCGTTCTGTCATTTTTGAGATTGGGCCTAACTACAGCATTTCCAACTCTTTGTTGACTATGAGAGTTACTCCGTTTCTTCTACAGTAGTAGGTATAATGGTCATCTGAGTTAAATTTGGGGCTTGCCTGATAGCTCAGTTTGTAAAAAATCTGCTTGCAATGCAGGAGATCCTGGTTCAGTTCCTGGGTTGGGAAGATCCGCTGGAGAAGGCATAGGCTAACTACTCCAGTATTCTTGGGTTTCCCTTGTGGCTCAGCTGGTAAAGAATCTGCCTGCAATGTGGGAGACATTTGATCCCTGGGATTGGTAAGATCCCCTGGAGAAGCGAAAGGCTACCCACTCCAGTATTTTGGCTTGTAGACTTCCAAATTTGCCCATTCCAGTCNTGTTTCTCCCAGCAATCTTGATTCCAGTTTGTGATTCATTCAGCCTGGCATTTCACATGATGTACAATGCATATAAGTTAAATAAATAGGGTGACAAATATATAGCTTTGAACTACTCCTTTCCCGTTTTTAAATTAGTCTGCTGTTCTATGTCTGGTTCTAACTGTTGTTTCCTGACCTGAATACAGGCTTCTCTGGAGACAGGTAAGATGGTCTGGTGTTCCCATCTCTACAAGAGTTTTCCACAGTTTGTTGTGATCCACACAAAGTCTAGAGCATAGTCAATAAAGCAGAAGTATATATTCTTCTGGAACTTTCCTAGCTTTCTCTATGATCTAAGAAATGGCAATTTGATCTCTGATTCCTGTTTCTTTTCTAAATCTAGCTTATACATCTGGAAGTTCTCAGTTGACATACTGATGAAGCCTAGCTTGAAGGATTTTGAGTGTTACCTTGCTAGTATGTGAAATGAGCACGATTGCACAAAAATTTGAACATTCTTTGGCATTGCCCTTCTTTGGGATTGGAATAAAAGATGACCTTTTCCAGTCCTGTGGCCATTGCTCAGTTTTCCAAATTTTCTGGCATATTGACTGCAACACTTTAACAGCACCATCTTTTAGGATTTAAAATAGCTCAGTTGGAATTCCATCATCTCCACTAGCGTTATTCATAGTAATGCTTCCTAAGGCCCATTTGACTTCACATGCCAGGATGTCTGGCTCTAGGTGAGTGACCACACCACTGTGGTTTTTCCGGTCACTATGACCTTTTTTGTACAATTCTTCTGTATATTCTGGCCCCATCCTCTTAATATCTTCTGCTCTGTTAGGTCCTTAGTGGATCTGTCCTTTATCATGCCCATCGTTGCTTGAAATATTCCCTTGATATCTCTAATTTTCTTGATGTCTTTCCCATTCTATTGTTTTCCTCTATTCCTTTGCCTTGTTTATTTTAGAAGGCCTTCTTATCTCTCCTTTGGCTTCCCTGGTTTTTCAGTGAGAAAGAATTTGCTTGCCAATGAAGAACACCCAGGTTTGATCCCTGGGTTAGGAAGATCCCCTGAAGAAGCAAATGGCAATGCTTTGCAATATTCTTGCCCGGGAAATCCCATGGACAGAGGAGCCTGGGTGGGCGATGGTCCATGAGGTCACGAGAGTTGGACATGACTTTCCAACTAAAGAATACCAAGTTCACACTGTGAAATAAAATGCATCCATAGTTTAAAGTTAGGAAGTTAATAGAAGAGTAAAATATGCTCCTCAAATTTCATTTGAATTTCAGGAGAAAAATGAAAAATGAATTAATCCACAAAGCACTAACAATAGAAAAGAATGCCATCAGGGAATTAGAAATTTTTATAAATTTTACAAAGCTGAAATTTCAAAAGAAATACATTAAAATATTGAAAGAAAATCAGAGCAGAGGAAATACTGTGCAAGCATATGAGATATTTCAAAACCAAAGGGTCCAGAGATTCAGAGGGCAGCCAGGTTGACCAGAGTAAATTAGTAGATAGGAAGATAAAATGGAATAAATGTCAGAATTTCAAAAATATAGAGATGAAAAAAATGAGAGCATTTAAAAGACTTGGAAAGTCTATTCAGAAGGATTAGTACATACACAGAAAGGATCTGCCCAAAAGACAAAAGAAAAAAAAATATTGAAAAAAAAATATTAGCGGGAAGAAAATCAAAGTAACAATAAATGGAAATTTTTTGTATCTAAGAAAAGCGTTTATCTTGAAATTAGAGACCAACAATCCTTGAATATAATCAATAAAATATTTCACATGTAGACATATAATAGTGACATCCCAATACTGTAAGGAGGAAAAAAAAATCAAATCTTGTTATCCTAAGGTAACAAAAACAGATCCTTTCAAAAATGAAAATCAGACTAAATTCAAACAGCTTGTCATTTCTTATCATTCTGGTTGTATACTAGGTGACTACCTGTCTAGGTTTTTCAAGAATGGCTCCTGTTTACCTCTGTTGTCCTGAAATAATTAATAGTGTTCTTTTTTACTCTCAACAGTATCCTGGTTTTACATAATTATGATCATTCTGTGTGTAGTGGGTAGGCTTATGTCCTCCCTAAGAAGTCCACACTCTATTGGAGAAGGAAATGCAACCCACTCCAGTGTTCTTGCCTGGAGTATCCCAGGGACGGGGGAGCCTGGTGGGCTGCCGTCTATGGGGTCGCACAGAGTCAGAACTGAAGTGACTTAGCAGCAGCAGCAAGATGTCCACACTCTATAATCCCCAGAACCTGTAAACACATTACCTTACATGGCACCTTTACCAACTTGCAGATGTGATTAAATTAAAAACCTAGTGATGAGATAATTCTGGCTTATCTGGGTGACTACCTCAAAGCAATCACAAAGGTACTATAAAAGGAGGCTAAAGGGTCAGTGATGGAGGATTTGAAGAGAAGCAGAGGGATAAAAGGTGATGTGATGAAAGGCTATAAGTCAAGGAATGAAAACAGCCTCTGAAGACAATAAGGCAAAAAAATACATCCTCCCCTATAGCCTTCAGGAAGAACCAGCTCTGTCAACACCTTGATTTTATCAGCACCCTGAGACCGACTTTAGATTTAGACTTTAGACAGAAGATAATAACTGTGTGTTGCTTTCAGCTATTAAGTTTGAGGAAATTTGTTACAGTGGTAATAGACAAGTGATACACGATCCATATCATAATTTCCTACTTTCTTCCACTAACATAACATTACAAACCTTTTCTTATGACTTTAAAGTGTTTGTATACACTATTTTTAGGGATCAAATAATATTATCAAATATATATGAGCCCTTATTTTCTTAACCAACTCTGTATTTTTATATAGGTTGTTAAATTTTACTTAAGAAATATGAATAATACCCAATATATGCTCACTAATAAATTCTCATCAGAATGAGAATTTTAATACTTCTTGTGGAAGATTCTCAGAATTATTAGGGCAAATAGGATGGATGTTTTGTGGTATAAACATTATCAAATTGCTTTCCATAAATTTTTTAGCTATCACAATATACCTAAGCATGTGGTCCTTTCAAGCGCATGGAGGCTTGCGGACGATGGCCCTGACCTGGAGCCTGCTTCCACAGTGCAGCTTTGCCACACTCGCTCTGTCTGCCTGAGACTGTTTCAGTAAGCCATGCTTGCCTTCCCTCTGCCCTGTTTTTATTTGGTGTCATGGGGGGAAACCTCCGCCCCTAACCACGGGAGCAAAGTCCGCTGCTTTGCTCCTCAGTCTCCTGCACGCTGCAGGCAGAAGTCAGGGGCCTGGGTCTGAATCCTGGCAGGGACAGCCTACCGGCCCTGTCACTCACCCCTCTCCCATTCAGCAATGACCCAGGATAAGGGGTTCAGATCCCTAGTGATGACAGACCTAAGATTGCACCTGATTTATCTTACCTGGCTATCCTCAGCACAACTTGCTGTTATCACCTTTTTGAATGTGGTAGGGGAGGGGGAGCAGGTTAAGATATTTAATATGAGAATAAACGTTTTGCACATAAATGTACAATAGTGAAGTCCTCCGTTCTAACCAGCTGTCCTTGTTCTCTGCCTGCAGTTCTTCCCCTCCATGGCCTGCCCCACCCCCACCCCACCGCTGTGCCCCATGACGCCCCCTCGTCCCCCTCTGCCATCATCTCCTGACTTCCCATCTTTCCTGCTGTCCCTTCACAACTGATCAAGTGAAGGCTGGATTATTATTTCTTCTTTTCTGTGCTTTT
>SJYV01006739.1:406664-426175 GCA_006410875.1 Neotragus pygmaeus
TTTTCTTTTTTTTTTTTTTCCTCCATCTATTAGTGTCCTCTTTGATTTCTTTCTTTTTTTTTTTAATAAATTTATTTATTTATTTATTTATTTAACTTTACAATACTCTATTGGGTTTGCCATACATCGACATGAATCCACCACAGGTGTACACAAGCTCCAAGTCAGCTTTTCCACTCTTGTCTTTCACCCTCATTGAAAGTTCTTTTGTTCCTCTCCAATTCCTGCCACTAAAGTGGTATCATCTGCATATCTGAAGTTGTTGGTGTTTCTCCCAGCAATCTTGATTCCAGTTTGTGATTCATTCAGCCTGGCATTTCACATGATGTACAATGCATATAAGTTAAATAAATAGGGTGACAAATATATAGCTTTGAACTACTCCTTTCCCGTTTTTAAATTAGTCTGCTGTTCTATGTCTGGTTCTAACTGTTGTTTCCTGACCTGAATACAGGCTTCTCTGGAGACAGGTAAGATGGTCTGGTGTTCCCATCTCTACAAGAGTTTTCCACAGTTTGTTGTGATCCACACAAAGTCTAGAGCATAGTCAATAAAGCAGAAGTATATATTCTTCTGGAACTTTCCTAGCTTTCTCTATGATCTAAGAAATGGCAATTTGATCTCTGATTCCTGTTTCTTTTCTAAATCTAGCTTATACATCTGGAAGTTCTCAGTTGACATACTGATGAAGCCTAGCTTGGAGGATTTTGAGTGTTACCTTGCTAGTATGTGAAATGAGCACGATTGCACAAAAATTTGAACATTCTTTGGCATTGCCCTTCTTTGGGATTGGAATAAAAGATGACCTTTTCCAGTCCTGTGGCCATTGCTCAGTTTTCCAAATTTTCTGGCATATTGACTGCAACACTTTAACAGCACCATCTTTTAGGATTTAAAATAGCTCAGTTGGAATTCCATCATCTCCACTAGCGTTATTCATAGTAATGCTTCCTAAGGCCCATTTGACTTCACATGCCAGGATGTCTGGCTCTAGGTGAGTGACCACACCACTGTGGTTTTTCCGGTCACTATGACCTTTTTTGTACAATTCTTCTGTATATTCTGGCCCCATCCTCTTAATATCTTCTGCTCTGTTAGGTCCTTAGTGGATCTGTCCTTTATCATGCCCATCGTTGCTTGAAATATTCCCTTGATATCTCTAATTTTCTTGATGTCTTTCCCATTCTATTGTTTTCCTCTATTCCTTTGCCTTGTTTATTTTAGAAGGCCTTCTTATCTCTCCTTTGGCTTCCCTGGTTTTTCAGTGAGAAAGAATTTGCTTGCCAATGAAGAACACCCAGGTTTGATCCCTGGGTTAGGAAGATCCCCTGAAGAAGCAAATGGCAATGCTTTGCAATATTCTTGCCCGGGAAATCCCATGGACAGAGGAGCCTGGGTGGGCGATGGTCCATGAGGTCACGAGAGTTGGACATGACTTTCCAACTAAAGAATACCAAGTTCACACTGTGAAATAAAATGCATCCATAGTTTAAAGTTAGGAAGTTAATAGAAGAGTAAAATATGCTCCTCAAATTTCATTTGAATTTCAGGAGAAAAATGAAAAATGAATTAATCCACAAAGCACTAACAATAGAAAAGAATGCCATCAGGGAATTAGAAATTTTTATAAATTTTACAAAGCTGAAATTTCAAAAGAAATACATTAAAATATTGAAAGAAAATCAGAGCAGAGGAAATACTGTGCAAGCATATGAGATATTTCAAAACCAAAGGGTCCAGAGATTCAGAGGGCAGCCAGGTTGACCAGAGTAAATTAGTAGATAGGAAGATAAAATGGAATAAATGTCAGAATTTCAAAAATATAGAGATGAAAAAAATGAGAGCATTTAAAAGACTTGGAAAGTCTATTCAGAAGGATTAGTACATACACAGAAAGGATCTGCCCAAAAGACAAAAGAAAAAAAAATATTGAAAAAAAAATATTAGCGGGAAGAAAATCAAAGTAACAATAAATGGAAATTTTTTGTATCTAAGAAAAGCGTTTATCTTGAAATTAGAGACCAACAATCCTTGAATATAATCAATAAAATATTTCACATGTAGACATATAATAGTGACATCCCAATACTGTAAGGAGGAAAAAAAAATCAAATCTTGTTATCCTAAGGTAACAAAAACAGATCCTTTCAAAAATGAAAATCAGACTAAATTCAAACAGCTTGTCATTTCTTATCATTCTGGTTGTATACTAGGTGACTACCTGTCTAGGTTTTTCAAGAATGGCTCCTGTTTACCTCTGTTGTCCTGAAATAATTAATAGTGTTCTTTTTTACTCTCAACAGTATCCTGGTTTTACATAATTATGATCATTCTGTGTGTAGTGGGTAGGCTTATGTCCTCCCTAAGAAGTCCACACTCTATTGGAGAAGGAAATGCAACCCACTCCAGTGTTCTTGCCTGGAGTATCCCAGGGACGGGGGAGCCTGGTGGGCTGCCGTCTATGGGGTCGCACAGAGTCAGAACTGAAGTGACTTAGCAGCAGCAGCAAGATGTCCACACTCTATAATCCCCAGAACCTGTAAACACATTACCTTACATGGCACCTTTACCAACTTGCAGATGTGATTAAATTAAAAACCTAGTGATGAGATAATTCTGGCTTATCTGGGTGACTACCTCAAAGCAATCACAAAGGTACTATAAAAGGAGGCTAAAGGGTCAGTGATGGAGGATTTGAAGAGAAGCAGAGGGATAAAAGGTGATGTGATGAAAGGCTATAAGTCAAGGAATGAAAACAGCCTCTGAAGACAATAAGGCAAAAAAATACATCCTCCCCTATAGCCTTCAGGAAGAACCAGCTCTGTCAACACCTTGATTTTATCAGCACCCTGAGACCGACTTTAGATTTAGACTTTAGACAGAAGATAATAACTGTGTGTTGCTTTCAGCTATTAAGTTTGAGGAAATTTGTTACAGTGGTAATAGAAAAGTGATACACGATCCATATCATAATTTCCTACTTTCTTCCACTAACATAACATTACAAACCTTTTCTTATGACTTTAAAGTGTTTGTATACACTATTTTTAGGGATCAAATAATATTATCAAATATATATGAGCCCTTATTTTCTTAACCAACTCTGTATTTTTATATAGGTTGTTAAATTTTACTTAAGAAATATGAATAATACCCAATATATGCTCACTAATAAATTCTCATCAGAATGAGAATTTTAATACTTCTTGTGGAAGATTCTCAGAATTATTAGGGCAAATAGGATGGATGTTTTGTGGTATAAACATTATCAAATTGCTTTCCATAAATTTTTTAGCTATCACAATATACCTAAGCATGTGGTCCTTTCAAGCGCATGGAGGCTTGCGGACGATGGCCCTGACCTGGAGCCTGCTTCCACAGTGCAGCTTTGCCACACTCGCTCTGTCTGCCTGAGACTGTTTCAGTAAGCCATGCTTGCCTTCCCTCTGCCCTGTTTTTATTTGGTGTCATGGGGGGAAACCTCCGCCCCTAACCACGGGAGCAAAGTCCGCTGCTTTGCTCCTCAGTCTCCTGCACGCTGCAGGCAGAAGTCAGGGGCCTGGGTCTGAATCCTGGCAGGGACAGCCTACCGGCCCTGTCACTCACCCCTCTCCCATTCAGCAATGACCCAGGATAAGGGGTTCAGATCCCTAGTGATGACAGACCTAAGATTGCACCTGATTTATCTTACCTGGCTATCCTCAGCACAACTTGCTGTTATCACCTTTTTGAATGTGGTAGGGGAGGGGGAGCAGGTTAAGATATTTAATATGAGAATAAACGTTTTGCACATAAATGTACAATAGTGAAGTCCTCCGTTCTAACCAGCTGTCCTTGTTCTCTGCCTGCAGTTCTTCCCCTCCATGGCCTGCCCCACCCCCACCCCACCGCTGTGCCCCATGACGCCCCCTCGTCCCCCTCTGCCATCATCTCCTGACTTCCCATCTTTCCTGCTGTCCCTTCACAACTGATCAAGTGAAGGCTGGATTATTATTTCTTCTTTTCTGTGCTTTTGCCTTTTTTGTTTGGTTTTAATTAATAAAAAAGTTTCTATATTTACATTTTATAGGGTATTGTAAATAAAAACAAATTGTATGCTTGAAAAAAAATTTTTTTAACTTAATCTCATCTTAAAATATATATTGGCTAATTATATATATATACATACACATCAATAAAATGCATCAGTTTAATGTACATTATTTGTTTACTATCTTTAAATATCACTTACTATTTAAATAATTTGAAAGGTATAGATTGTTGATTGGTATTATATTAACAATTTTTATACTTTCTTATACGTCTAAATTGAGACTATGCATAAAAACTCATAACTGTACTTGAAACAAATTACAGGAGTCATAGTTATAGTAGATTGAAGGGATTAAGATTCACTTTAAAAAATCTTTCAGTTCAGTTCAGTTCAGTTCATTCGCTCAGTCGTGTCCAACTCTTTGCGACCCATAACTTATGCACCACTATCGACCATGGGGTTAGATAGAGGATAGGTAGCTGCAACTATGATAAGCACTAAAATTGGCTAAAACTATCTTCCTGTGCACCCTCCATTAATCCTGTAAGGTCAATGAGTCAACAGATAATTTGATCTGTGCACCACTGAAGCTTAGCATCCAGGCTAATGTCTCTCTTAGAGAAGGTGTTTGATATTGTTTATTGTCACTGCATGTTATAGATCGAAACAGCTGCTAGGGAAAAATAACATACATGTGCATATACATACATATTACATATTAATGACAAGTCCTGGGAAAATAACCCAGAATAATAGGTAACCATAGCCATTAATTGGTAGAGCAATAGCAACATCTTTAAGGAAGAGGAAGGATTATATATCCTCATATGGAAACTAAGTTCTCGCCTAACTGTGTATGTGTGCTAAGTCGCTTCAGTCATGTCTGACTCTTCCAGAATCCATAGACTACTTAACCAGGCTCCTCTGTCCATAGAATTCTCCAGGAAAGAATACTGGAGTGGGTTTCCATGTCATCTTCCAGGGGATCTTCCCAACCCAGGGATCTTACCCGCATCTCTTGTGTCTCCAGCATCAGCAGACGGGTTCTTTACCATTAGTGCTACCTGGAAAACTTTCTCAGGTAATTACAATGTAAGTTAATTTAGGAATTACTGTCTATATTTTATTCATTGACAACTGACCATTAATAACACATTTCTCCACAGACTAGAGACTTTAAAGATTTTAATTATTTAGCATTATCGTTCAGAGAAAAATAATTACACTTTAAACAAAAGAGGAAACTGAGACATGAAGAATGTTTTGGATTAAAGTAGCATTAGAACCTTAAGCCCATAGAGGTATAAGGTCTCTAGAATCCATTATTTTTAAATCAAAAGAAATAAATCAGATTATCCTATTAGGGTATGTTAAATATTAAACTATTTAAAATTAAGAATAAATTGAGGCATCATAGGGAAACCCAATCAATTTATTTCTAGAATGGTATTCATGCTAGAAAAAGACAAATAGTTGGGTACACTCTGATTAACAAATTAAATGTAGATCTTAATTAATATACATACATCACAATAATTATTAGACTATATATTTTGTTTTTATCCAATGAGAAAAAAATTCAGTGAGAAAGTAATCTTTATATAATTTCCTTAATAACCAAAAGAATTATTTATAATATCTCCGAACATTCATTTGAGGTCTATCAAAGCATTCTTCAAAGATTTTCCAATTCTAATTTTCATAATTAGGTAACATGTATGCACATTCAAAAGCAGAGACATTACTTTGCTTACTAAGGTCCATCTAGTCAAGGCTATGGTTTTTCCAGTGGTCATGTATGGATGTGAGTGTTGGACTGTGAAGAAGGCTGAGTGCCAAAGAATTGATGCTTTTAAACTGGTATTGGAGAAGACTCTTGAGAGTCCCTTGGACNGACTGCAAGGAGATCCAACCAGTCCATTCTGAAGAAGATCAGCCCTGGGATTTCTTTGGAAGGAATGATGCTAAAGCTGAAACTCCAGTACTTTGGCCACCTCATGCAAAGAGTTGACTCGCTGGAAAAGACTCTGATGCTGGGAGGGATTGGGGGCAGGAAGAGAAGGGGACGACAGAGGATGAGATGGCTAGATGGCATCACTGACTCGATGGACGTGAGTCTGAGTGAACTCCGGGAGTTCGTGATGGACAGGGAGGCCTGGCATGCTGCAATTCATGGGGTTGCAAAGAGTTGGACACGACTGAGTGACTGAACTGAACTGAACTGAACTGATGCACATTAAACATACATTTAAAATAGAAAGTGATGACTAAAATTATATAAATACAATGGCAAAGCACCAATGAGAGACCTAACATTGTAATGGACCAAAGACCACTTAAATACACGCACACATATGTCAGCACATACATGCAGACCTACATGAATGTATACATACCTATGTACATGCATGAATGCAAAACACAAATACACCATGGGACAATTAATTTTACACAATTTTGATTATTTATAAAGTTAAATACAATCAACAGCACATTGATAAAATAAGTGCAATAATTAGACAGTGAATTAAAATCTAACTGTAATACATTAGTATGTGAATAGAAATAAAAAATCTATCTGTATCATTTTGAGATGACATTGTTTACTGTTCTTAAAAAGCCCAGCAGGTTGCTCTAAGAATCAAAAATCACTTCTGAGGAGTCTTGATTAGTCTAATTTGGTTCTAATACTCATAATACCTTTTATGGTCATATCATCCAGAAGGATTCTAAAAATAAAGATAATAACTCTGACCACTAGGATATTTCAAGAAAAGGTTCTATATTTTAAAAATCTGATAATGTGAATATCCTACCTTTATCATTACAAAAGTTTTATTATCACCATCATTATTATTAATACAAAATCTGTTTACATTTATCAAATTCATTAATGTAGTACTTATTATAGAAATTTTATCAGTGAACTCACTTTATCAGTTAACCTGTTAGACTTTCCTCTTTATGATTACTAGGACCTCACCTGAATATTGTTAAATCAGAAAACCCAGGAGAGAGGCCTGAGACTATATACTTTTTAATGATTTTTCTAGTTTTCTCATGCTCTTAAATACTTGAGAACAAC
Source organism: Neotragus pygmaeus (assembly GCA_006410875.1). Classification (NCBI taxonomy): domain Eukaryota; kingdom Metazoa; phylum Chordata; class Mammalia; order Artiodactyla; family Bovidae; genus Neotragus; species Neotragus pygmaeus. The sequence continues at coordinate 413,783 of SJYV01006739.1, forward strand.
TGCTTTTAAACATAAAATAACAAAGATGTAGCTGAAGAAAATTGTAAAATCAATATGCATTTTGACATGAATTATATTGAAGAGTGCATAAATACAGTATAGAAAAAGCTTTAAACATTATTTAAAATGTGCTTTAATTACTCAACAGAGTGGCTCTTAGTGTTGTTTCTCACATAAAAATACCCTAGCTCTCTCCACCCTTCAGCACATTTCTAGAGAGGGAGTAGATGATACTGGTTAAGCACAGAGGCTCTGGAGCAAGCCGCTTGGATTTGATCTCGCTCTGTCACCTACCTACTACCTAACTTCTCTCTACTTCAGTTACCCCACCTGTAAACCAGTACGTTGCAATGAACATAGCATAAGTTAGTAGATATATAGTGCTTGTCCCACGGTGCCTGGCTCATTAAATGTTGGCTCTTATGGCACAGGGATAAACAAGATTGATGTTCCTTCTTCTTGTGGCTTGCGGCCAGATACTTCTTTACATACATAAAAGTATGATGAAGACTACACAGAAATGTATGGAAAAAGGAGATTTATCTAGTCTGGGGGAGTTGGGAAAGACGGGAAGTGAGTATTGTTTTATAAGAAAGAAACTAGAATACTGATGCCAAAAGGAGGGAATTACTAAGGGGAATGTTCTATGCACAAGGTGTGTCTTAATTAAGCAAATGGAAGTAGTAGCTTGTGGACCAGAGACAAGAGAGGACTCAGGATGAGACTGAAGCCTTGTTAAGGTATTATACCAAGAGAAGGAAGAAGGACAAAAGAGTTTCTCCTGGTGAACTGGAGCTTTTTTAACAGGAAGGAAACCCCTCCTCATGACCAAAAATGTGTTGCATGAGTAAGCCTGTGTGTGTACTTAGTTGCTCAGTCTTTCCCACTCTTTGCAACAACATGGACTGTAGCCCACCAGGCTCCTCTGTCTGCGGGATTCTCCAGGCAAGAATACTGGAGTGGATAGCCATTTCCTCCTTCAGATTATCCCCACTGAGGGATCGAACCTACATCTCTAAAGTCTCTTGCATTGGCAAGTGGATTCTTTACTGCTGAGCCACTGGAGAAATCCAGAAGTAACCCTAGATGTAAGAAACCCTGTATTTAAGCTTTCATATTGCAAAGTAATGATAGACAAAGGGGAAAAATATGAATGTATTCTGAATAGCTAATTCATGAGGTATATTATTTTCTTTTAAAATGTTATATGAGAAATTCCAGGTGAAGAGATTCATTTTTCACCTTTATCAAGAGAATACTGAAAACTCTACCAATTCTTCTACTGTGTCTTTCTCCTTCTAAAATATTTATAGAGAAACTAGTATGAATACTACACTTGACCTTAGCCAAAAGACCAAGAAGCAATGTGAGATTTCGATGTGAGAGCTGGACTGTAAAGAAAGCTGAGCACCAAAGAACTGATGCTTTTTAACTGTGGTGCTGAAGAAGACTCTTGAGAGTTCCTTGGACTGCAAGGAGATCCAACCAGTCCATCCTAAAGGAAATCATTGGAAGGACTGATGCTGAAGCTGAAATTCCAATACTTTGGCCATCTGATGTGAAGACCTGACTCATTGGAAAAGACCCTGATGCTGGGATAGATTGAAGGTGGGAGGAGAAGGGGACAACAGAGGATGAGATGGTTGGGTGGTATTACTGACTTGATGGACATGAGTTTGAGTAAGCTCTGGGAGTTGATGATGGACAGGGAAACCTGGCGTGCTGCAGTCAATGGGGGTCGCAAAGAGTCAGACACAACCGAGCAACTGAAGTACGAATACAAGTCTATATCTTTTCTATCTTGATAAAGGTTAGTTTATGACAGTAACTCATTCACAAGGGAAACTTTGGTCTTTTTTTTTTTAATTGTAAGCAAATTTTTATTTCACCAACTATGTATGTTTCCTTTCCCATGCAGTAAGCTTCTTCTTCTTCTTTTTTTTTTTTTTTACTTTATTTTACTTTACAATACTCTATTGGCTTTGCCATACATCGACATGATTCCATGAAACTTTGGTCTTAAAAAGAGGTTTGGGAATGCAAATTTTCTACTATCAGTCTTTATTTCGGTAAAGATTTGTCCAAGGAAGGGTTTCCAAGACTCTGAAACTAACAAATAACTCTGTAGCAACCATTACTGAAAGGACTTTTTAAAATTACTGAAAGCATCCAAAGCTGCATAAAATCATAAAAATTAAATATGGCCACCTTCCCATTTTACTTCAAAGTATCACAATTATTATGATACCTAATTATTGAAAATATCATGGTTTAAAAGCTCTCATGTATATAGTGAAATATACAGTATCACTGTAAAACACTGCAAAATAATAATATAGTCAATATTTAATGGTTGGAGATGGTTAGATGACATCACTGACTCAATGGACATGAGTTTGAGCTAACTCGAAGAGATGGTGAAGGACATGGAAGCCTGGCATGCTGCATTCCATAGGGTCACAGACACAACTGATGGGCTGAACAACAAATATTTAATGAGTACTTGTTATGTGTCAAGCACCACGGTAAATTTTTAAATATATTAACTCATTTAACTCCTTATAAAGTAAATATCAGGCTTCCTAGGTGGTGCTAGTGGTAAAGAACCTGCCTGCCAATGCAGCAGACATAAGAGACATGGGTTCAATCCCTGAGTTGGGAAGATATCCTGGAGGAGGGCATGGCCACTCACCCCAGTATTCTTGCCTGGACAATCCTGTGGACAGAGGAGCGTGGTGGGCTACAATCTGTGAGGTCACAAAGAGTTAGACACTACTGATGCGACTTAGCACAGCACAGCACAAATTGAATATTATTTGTCGCCTACTTTATAATAGAAAAGGCAATTAAGCAGAAATGAAATTAAAAGGAATTAAGTAACTTGATCAAGGCTACCACTCATTAAGTGGCTAAACTGATAACTGAATCTTTGAAGTATGATTTTGAAGTTCACATTTTAAAAAAAACCTCAATATTTTTAGGACTTTTAAGTGTTGTTTTAAAAATATGTATTTGTGTATGTACGAATGTGTACACATTCAACCAGTTAACATAATACAGTCAATATTGCACTTGTACTTGCTTTATAGAATCAATGTATTAACATGGAGACAACATAGAATATTTATCCTATTAAAAATAGAAGGTATTATTAATATGAAGTTGTAAATGGACTGTAATCAACCAGCTGCTGTGTGTAATTCACACAGGCTCTCCTGTCAGTGAATAAAACCACAGATCTTTCTTTGCCCTCTGGGGAAACAAACTGAAAATGGCATATATGAATACATGTGAATTCAAACATACTGCAACGGCTGACTCGTCCACACTCATAGAGGTAAAACATGGTGTAAATCTGTCCAGTAAGTGATTCTAGTCATAATAAACATGGCATAGATCAAAACAACATTTTCATAAAATAATAGCAGGACATGATGAATATTCATTGGAAAGACAACTCTGAATATTCGTTAGAAGGACTGTAGCTGAAGCTGAAGCTTCAACACTTTTTTGGCCACCTGATTTGAAGAGCCAACTCATTGGAAAAGACTGATGTTGGGAAAGACTGAAAGCAAAAAGAGAGGGAGGAAGCAGAGGGTGAGATGGTTAGATAGCATCACTGACTCAATGGACATGGATTTGAGCAACTCTGGGAGATACTGGAGGACAGGGGAGCCTGGCATACCACAATTTGTGTGGTCTCAAAGAGTCAGACATGATTTATCAACTGAACAACAACAATGCTTTTGAAAGAAAGGTTTTTTCCTAAATATACTCACTTTAGACTGTGGTAGCATGTTAGAATGGAGAAGAGAGTTTACAATATCCAACATATTTTAATTTCAATGAAGCTAACTGGTTACTAGAAATAAAAGACTACATAGTCCAAAGTACTACCTGAAGAATCATATTTCATTTCAAAAACTCCAAGAATTAGTTTATAAAAATACCCGGGAAATTCTGGAATAGGCTCCAAATTATGGTTTTTGTATTTTTTAATGTAAAGTTCACATTAAATCAGTTTATATTTCATTTATAAAATTGGAACTTGATTTAGATCCAAGTTCTCTCCACTTATTTTACATATGATTAAAGGTTAAGTACATTCAAATTTTAATAATTTAAATTTATTTTTATGACACAGCTGATGGGATTTGATCAACCAAGGGGAGTCAATAAAAAATTAATTTTGAGGTACACTCATTTCAAAACTGAAAAGATCTCTGAGTCAGCTGCAAAATCAAGGAACAGAATATTATCATCATCCCAAAGCCCCACTTTAAATTACTGCTCCTGAAAGAGCAGCTGCCTTATCCTAACTCTCAACAGCATCACATACCATCCCTAACATGCCACTGAGCTACACACACATATGAAGTAAGTTCACACCCATGTTATTAGATACTTAGTTGTATTCCATAGTTGTATTCCTCTTGAGAAACCTGTATGCAGGTCAAGAAGCAACAGTTAAAACTGGACATGGAACAACAGACTGGTTCCAAATAGGAAAAGGAGCATGTCAAGGCTGTATATTGTCACTCTGCTTATTTAACTTATATGCAGAGTACACCATGAGAAACACTGGGCTGGAAGAAGCATAAGCTGGAATCAAGATTGCCAGGAGAAATATCAATAACCTCAGATATGCAGATGACACCACCTTTATGGCAGAAAGTGAAGAAGAACTAAACAGCCTCTTGATGAAAATGAAAGAGGAAAGTGAAAAAGTTGGCTTAAAGCTCAACATTCAGAAAAATAAGATCATGTCATCCAGTCCCATCACATCATGGCAAATAGATGGGGAAACAGTGTCAGACTTTATTTTGTTGGGCTCCAAGATCACTGCAGATGGTGATTGCAGCCATGAAATTAAAAGACACTTACTCCTTGGAAGGAAAGTTATGACCAACCTAGACAGCATATTGAAAAGCAGAGACATTATTGCTTTGCCAGCAAAGGTCCGTCTAGTCAAGGTTTTTCCAGTGGTCATGTACGGATGTGAGACTTGGACTATAAAGAAAGCTGAGTGCCAAGGAACTGATGCTTTTGAACTATGGTGTTGGAGAAGACTCTTGAGAGTCCTTTGGACTCCAAGGAGATCCAACCAGTCCATCCTAAAGAAGATCAGTCCTGGGTATTCACTGGAAGGATCGATGTTGAAGCTGAAACTCCAATACTTTGGCCACCTGATGTGAAAAGCTGACATCGGAAAAGACCCTGATGCTGGGAAAGATTGAGGGCAGGAGTAGAAGGGGACGACAGAGGATAAGATGGTTGGATGGCATCACCGACTCAAGGGACATGGGTTTGGGTGGACTCCGGGAGTTGGTGATGGACAGGGAGGCCTGGCGTGCTCAGGTTCAGGGGATCGCCAGGAGTCAGACATGACTGAGCGACTGAACTGAACTGAATGGAATACTTTGGTGCTTCTCTAGTGGCTCAAACAGTAGAGTGACAGGGAGAGGGGCAAGATGGGAGTAGGGGATTAAAAATACAAACTATTATGTATAAAATAACTAAGCTACAAGGGTATACTGTGCAACACAGGGAATATAGTCAGTACTTTATAGTAACTCTAAATGGAATATATCCTTTAAAAATTGTGAATCAACATGTTGTACAGCTATAACTTAGGTGATAATGTGCATCAACTATACTTAAATTAAAAAATGAAAAAAAAAAACTTCCACCATGTACTGTGGAGTATATGATTAATTTATATATTATAGATGGCACATTTCATTTTTCTCACTTTCCAGTTCAAATTATCAAGTGGGTCTATTAAAATGAATATTACAAAAATATAACCCATTTAAATCAGATTTTAGGAAATTTTAATAGTCAAATAAACAATTAACTATTGAATGTAAAAGAAGTAGTGAATATACTGGACTATATATTTTATTCATAGAATACTTCAAGAAAATGTATGCAAAACATAAAGAATGAACTTTACATGAGAAAAATTAATCAGAATTTTCTGATTTTCTCCAAAGAAAGAAAAGAATTTTCTGGTTGCCAATTTGGTCTATTATATTTCTTATTTTTACTTTTAAGCCATTTTTTTAAATTGGAGTACAGTTGCTTTACAATTTTGTGTTAGTTTCTGCTGTACAAATTGAATCAACTATACATATACATATACCCCTTCCCTCTTGAGACTTCCTCTCTGCCCTGAAGACACCTCTTTAGGTCATCACAGAGCACCAAGCTGAACTTCCTGTGCTATATAGCAAGTTCCCACTAGCTACCTATTTTACACATGGTAAATTTATACATGGTAGTGTGTAGATGCAAATACTCCCCTCCCAGTTCATCCCACCCGCCCCTTCTCCATGTCCACATGTCTGTTCTCTACGCTCACCCTGCAAATAGGTTTATATGAACCATTTTTCTAGATTTCACATATATGTGTACTACATGATATTTATTTTTCTCTTTCTGATTTATTCACTCTGTGTGACACACTCTAGGTCCATCCATGTCACTACAAATGACAAGACATTGGCTCTATTTTGGAATACAAAATTACTGTATTTTTTGAGATATGGATAAATATTAGAATATGCCCATATATACATTGTTATCTCTTTAAAAGATATATTTTGTTCAATAAATAGCAATTCATAAAGCACTTTTAAGACTAAGAAAGTATTGGTCTATGTAAATTAGAATGACAAAATTAAGTATTACCACAAATTATCTGAATTGAATTACATCTTCAAAGGTAATTACTATCTGTGTGTAGCAGGAGGATGTGGTAAGAGAGAGAAGTAGGATACTCAGATGCCAATTCAAGAGATTAGAGTGATGAGGAAAAATGATTAAAATTGTAGTTGTTTAATATTTCAAACATCCAATGACAAACATTTAACCCAAAACTCACTGGTATTTCTACATGATTGACCTCATAAGAAATTAATATTGATAAAATTAATTTTTAAAATGAAACAGAAATAAATAAATTAATTGTATACACATGGCCACAAATAATATAGAAATGGCCTAACAGTAACTCGTGGCTTAGTAATATGTGGACTTGCCTAAACTAAATTACATTTTCTTGAATTTCCTTCCCTTTGTTTCAGATTAGGGATTGCCACAAGAAACAACTTTTTTCTTGTGATGAGGAGCAAAACGGTGAAGCAGCAGCCATATTTATTGTGATTGGAAGGAGGTTGGGGCAGAGACAAGGGGTGCTTCTGTAGCTCACACACATTGTCATTCATCTGCTGACTTCACTGACTGCCATGGGGCAGCAGATGAGCCTGTGACTTCTCTACCATACCGTGAAACTTCCTTTAGCATCTCAAATCCTTGGGACGAGTTTGGGCTTACCTTCAAGAAGGAAGCACCAGTTTCTCCTGTGGGACTCCCATACCATCAAGATTGGAAAGAGAGAACTGACACATGTTCCAGTCTGTCTTCTTGGGCTTCAGGCCAAGTGGATTTAAACTTTTTATCTCTCTCATTTTATACTCTTCTTCTCTTCCTTCCTAACTTCCAAACATACTTCAAGCCCCAGCATCAGATGAGAAATCAATAGGCTTACAGAGGCTACTGTAACCAACTTGCATAGTTGCGTATGGTCAAATACTTGTAACAAATTGCATGTGTGCATAAGCATGTTTGCATACATGCACACATGTGCAACTTTCAGGTGATTCCAATCTACTTGATACAGTATTTGGTAAATATCAAAGGAAATTATTTCAGGGTTCTACTTTCCTAGCTGAAGTCCATGTAAGGGACCTAATAACTTTCAAAGCTACTCTAAAAGAAATCCTTATCACCTGTAACCCCAGGTCTGACAGATTGGAAATCAAATACAAAGCCTAATCACAATGGTTGAATTACAATGAAGAATAATTCCCCATTTCAAAAGAACATTTTTGATAAAATTAGGGCAATTACAAAGGAATGGGATCCTGACAATTAATTAGGATGAGAACATACGGTCAAACAAAGATGAAATTGGGACAGACAATTCCTAAATTCTCTCAAGAGTGCTTTGCCATTTAAGGCATCCTTTCCATTCCTACTTAGGAAGTTAGTCTTCCATTTCCTGCAGATTCCAAGATCAGAACTAAAGTAGTAGTCATATGAACTGTTACCCTCAGAATGTCAGAGCAGGGTCCCAGGTGCTTTTGTAGGTCATATACATTGTCATCAATCTACCTGCTCATCTCTTTGGCATTAACAGCTGTCAAGTACACACTTGATCCACCTTCCCTTGGATTCTACTCCAATTTCTGAGCCAGATATGCGTTTAGCTCAGAGACAAACGGTGCCAGTTCCTCTTGCAGGACATTTGTGTCATGAAGGTTGGGGGCAATGAGAACCAACACATGTCTGGGCCATTCTTATGGGTTGCAACACCTGTGCATGGGTTGCATCTCATCTTTGCTCACCCTTAGTTTATATCCATCTTCCCTTCCCAACAGATAGAGATTATTTAATCAGCTCTACAAATTGCATATAGTCAAATTTCTGTCACAAATTCTTTATTCCACTTACCTTTCAGGGATTTTTTTTTATTCGTCTTTTACCTTTATTGAAATACCATTTCACAGTAAGGAAAGGATTTTAAGCTAATTTTTACTAGACATGAATTAAAAACTGTCTTTTTTCCCCTTGAGAACAGAATATAACAAGAGTCAGAAACCTTCTTTATTTTCTTTTTATAGACGGATTGGGATGGAATGATAATATGTAAGGTTCCTGGGCCCTTTTATTAAGAATGGTCTCTGGTGTTGAGTCCTGAATAACTGGATGAATAACTAACTCTACAACAATCTTCTTAATGAAATGAGCTCTGCAAAGTGAAATCTAATTTGCCCTAATTTGTTTTGCTATTTTTATGTTTCCCATCTTCCAGAATCCTGCATGATTTTTCATGATGAACAGAGAAAAAAAAATCCATTCATAGGTATTTCAATTACTGAGGCAAAATGAATAGACTAGTCATCACCTATCCCTCATTGTGAACCTTTCAGTAGAGACACAAAATTATCCTTCTCAAACTCTACTCCCTTTGTAACATTACATCTGGATAACCACAATAGTGTCTTATTTTTCCAGCTCTCTGATCAATCCTGCAAGTTGCAGCTAAGTAAGGTGTCATGAAATTCGTTGTTCAACGTGTCAATTTTCTGCTTATAAATATTTTAACTGGTATCTCAGTTTTCTCTGATTTTTTTCCAGCATGAAAGGAAAAATCTACTTTACTTTTTATAAGTGAGCAATGTAGATTTTATTTTCAAAAGTGGTAATAAGGAATTTCTGCTGTATACCTAACAACAAGTCATTTGTCCTACACTGTTCATTTAGGTTATCTTTTTATAACCCCCAAAATTCTTTATTCAGCTGTTTCTCTCCTGTGGTCAGGATGGACTCTTGTTCTTGTGGCCATAGGATTAGGCAACTAACCAAAACTGGATCATCCAGGATACCAGAACAGCATCTGGCCTCAGCTAAGCACCTCTGAGTACTTGCCTGAGATCTTTAAAATCTGAGTTGAGGGGATAGGATATAGTGCCCTTTTTGTTGCAGTTTGTGTGTTTATGAGCTTGGAAGGCTTTTGACCAAATATCCTATGACTGAGACAGTGAATAAATGAAGAGAGAAGTAGAGATGAGACAACTAACATACAAGTCTCTGTGTGTGTGTGTGTGTGTGCGCGCGCCTGTTACATACCAAAGCTGAAGTGTGAAATTTTTCCCCTTTTCATTATGTTGCTTTAATCTAGACATTACAATGAGTTTTTATGTGAGAGTTAGTGAATTCATTACCTTGCTGAAGCTGCAGGTGGTCTATAGTTCAGTCAAGGTGTTAATTGGCTGGCACTAAGTGTGGTTTGAGGTTTGTGTGGCAGATGGAACCCAATGAATATAGAATTTTGTTATACAAACTATAGATGTACTTAAGCTTTCTACATCTGTGCTGAACTTTTTTTCAAATAGACATAGGTGATAAAACACCTGCTACCTAATTAACACCCTTTGTAGTCACTCACAAAGTTATTCTCAAACCTGCTCTGCCAGCTGTAAATGTTAAAACTTCACTTGCTATTCCTGGATATTTTTCTTTCCTTTATTTTATAAAGTCTAAATTGAAAAATATTCAAGTCTATCAAATGAAAGAGAATAAAAATGGTTAATGAATGAGTGAATGGACAGATAGAAAGGTAAAATAGAAAATTTCTAAAATTTTGAGCTGATAATTTAATGAAAACAGTAGCCAAGCTAAAGGAATTTTTTCAGAGATTAGACATTTCTGGGAAAATAGCAATGCTTACATCTCTTGGCTCCTTTATACTCTCAAATACAGCAAGGCTACCTCCTATGAGCCAAGAAGGTGTGATTGCAGGAAGGGAGGAATTATTTAGGGGAGGCAACTTAGCTGTCAGGTCTCCTTTGGTCCTGATGAAGATCACTGGGACATGACTTGTACCTGTCCAGGCAGATAGAGTCTAGGGCCTGGGATGAGCCATCTAGACTGATGGCTTAGATTAGGCTGAGACAGATCCTAAGAGTTCTGTCAACAGAGATCCTCAGAGTTAGGTAAAGTTGCTATACATTTCATTGGTATCTCTACTCCAGCCAGCCTTTAGAGCTTTGAGAAGAGCTACAAGGTTCTCTACACAACTAAGAGTAGGAGTCTACAAGGAGATGGGTGAGCAGAGATGTTTTCCTTCTGGTGCCTCAATAGGAACTCTAAATCTGCCCATTGTTCATCAAAGACCCACAGGAGCAGAGTAAATGGCACCATTCACCACTCTACGGATCACCTCCATATATGCTATGCCAGCACCTAGACCTAAGTCCTAAACAAATGGAGAAAGGTATTAACATATTCCTAAGGAGAGCTCAAAACAGAGGAGAAAGAACTGATCCCTAGAAAAATAACAATCTGGAATAAACAAATAGCACTTTCTGTCACATGCTATGGTATATAGAATGTGATCATTCATAGGCCTTGGCATGTAATACTTCCAACATTGGTCCATACATGGCCCTCTGTATTTATTAATTCAACACTTTTTAGTAGCATAATAAACAACTAAGAGTCCACCATACACAATGTGAAAAGTAGGATTCACTAAACTTTTATATCTGTTTATGGGTCTTTCTCATTCTGTTCTCTCTCTCCTCTCACTCAAGCTCCTTCTGAAACTTGTTTTTCATTCCTTTTTTTTCATCTGAATTATTAAAACTTCTTTTCTTTTTTTTAAACATTTTCATGTTAATTGTTTATGTTTAAATTGCTCAAGTTTATATGGTTTGTTTTGTTAAAATTCATTCCTACCATTGTATGACATTTATATTAGGTCAGGGTTCTCCAAAAGACAGTTCAAATATAATAGAGAGAGATATACTTAAGAGAAGATTTGTTACAGGAATTGACTCTTGTGATTGGTTCATGAGGTCCCAGGATCTCTCATCCACAAGCTGAGAACCAGGAAAGCCAGTGGTGGAATTCAGTCTAAGAAGGGAAACCTGAGACCCAGAGCCATCAATGGTGTAAGTCCATGTCCAGTTCTGGAGGCCCAAGAACCAGAAACACAGATGTCTGAAGGCGAAAGAAGACTGATGTCCCTGTCAAGCAGAGATATCAAATTCATCCTTCTTCCAACGTTTCTGTTCTATTCAGGCCCTCACTGGATTGAATGATGCCTACCCACATGGGTAAAGGCAATCTTCTTTCCTTAGTCTACCAATTCAAATAATAATCTCTTCCAGAAACCCCTCAGAAAATTCAGAAATAATGTTTTACTAGCTATCTGGGCATAATTTAGCCCAGACAAATTGACACAAAAATTAATTATCAAGCCACTACTGTAGTTTATTTATTGTATTGCTTTTAAACAGTCTATTCCACTATATTCAGTCACACTTATGCTAGATTAAAATGATCAGCAATGAAGTGAAAAATAATGAGAAAATCATAGCACTGGGTATATTCTTGCCAAATTACTGAAGTCCAAATGTTACCAAAAAAACAAAGAACCTCAAAAGTTTCCAGCAGAGCAGATAAAACAGGAGGTAAAGTTAAAAAAATTAATCACCCAGGAAAATAATAATATTTATCTTAACAGATGCAGTCCTCCCATAAACTTTGTAAAATAGAAATAAGCAAAAATAACTCTATTATAATATGACAAATGCTATTTACCATAATCAGCAAAAAGTATCACTGTAAATAACAAAACTTTAAAATCACTTCAATTAATATCAAGAAGCTTATAGTGACAACTATCAAATTTATTACTTAATATTGGAGTTTTGAGCAATAATAAAAGAAAATTAGAGAATATTTTTAAATTAACATGATTTTAAGCCTAGATAAACTAAGATATTCCCATAAACTATTAGAATTAATAATTTCTGAAAC